>JBBMOI010000013.1:18262500-18290000 GCA_038088405.1 Porites divaricata
TTGTTCCTGTCCATCGTAAACGCTCGACCCCACAATTTACACGACACCCACCCCACCCCTAATTTGGTCCTTCGTTAACAGAAGTGGCCTTTATGAAAGTGCCTGATACTCAAAGTTAAATGAACAATCTAAGCGGTTGTTCATTTAACCTGGAGGATCATTTCCCCATTCATGTATTTTTCCGCAGTTAAAAATATGAGTCATTTCATATATCCCCAGAAGTGACCATTGTCATGGTGGACCATGACGTGGTTTCATCACTGTGTTAATGTACCAAGGCGCCTTGTGCCGTATTGCCTTTCTCCATGGGGGTCTAATGCTGTGGTGGCTTATATGTATTGTGATACTGTGTGATATGGTACCGTATGCTTAAATTGCCCCTAGTCTCTCCCAATATATGGTGCAAGCCAATTAAGTCGTGTTGTTATTGGTCGTCTGTCAGTAAAGCTGTGTTATTCACCCTAAATATGATTAGTGCGTTTTGATCCGTCTTTTATCACAGTATAATGGTCGTTTCATTGTTAGTCATATTGTACTACTTTTAAACTGTGTGACAGTTAACTTGTTGCATTCTAGTCAGAATACCCCACCGGACGCGTCATTTACTGGTAGCATGCAGCTTTTAGCAGGAGTGAAGCTATGCACAGACAGACACATCACCAATCACCCACACTACGAAAACAAGTTTCTCAGAGAAAGAACAAAACAGGTAAAGATTATAATACAGCATATCATGAACATGAGCCAAAAGAATGCCAAATCTCTGACGACAGCCGGAATAGCCATGGTCTTGGATCTTCCGCACAGTGTTCGAACGCTTGAGCCAGTGAAATATGAGTATACTCCTGGCTCCGGATGTTTAAGTGTTGGATGGCGCTATCCACCGGATAAATCACTATCCAGCGGATGAATATTAGGAAAAACAATTGCATTATCCACGAGATAGTGATTTATCCAATGCCTAGCGTTCCTCACCTTACAAACAACTGGGCCCTGGCGTAATTACCCTGCAAGCAAGTTCTCTGTTTGGAAATCCCCAGAACCCCTAGGGCACGAGCGAGCGAGCGAGCCGTCCTCTCGTCGCTAGTCGCTCACGCGTGATTTGTCAGGTCGCCTCTCGCGATGTTTACTAAATTGAAGAGGTTACTCTCAGCTGATTACAAAAAGCCTTTTCCTAGCCGTTCATACGTGAAAGGCGTCCTATGCAGATTACGAAGTAGCCTTGCTATTTACAAGTTTAACGTGTGACTTTGCTTCCTTTTTTCTGGGTTGTATTTCACTTGTGAGTTTGGCAAGACAAAGGAAAAAAAAAATATGCCTCTCACCGACTTATGCAAGGTGGTATCTATTTCTATTACAGCGACTCATGATAAAACACATTGACGAATGGTTGAAGGGGCTGCTGTGTCACGGCTGTCTAGTTCACGAAACAACAAAAATGGGCTTTGAAAAGCTGTTTGGTTAACAAGTTTTTAAGTACAATTTCAGTCTGTTTTAATCTTCGTCAAGTTTGTCATCCGTGCCTAATTTTTCATTTGACTTGTTATTAATACTTTCTTTTAATGTTTTGAGCGATTATGTTTATGTTTCACTCAATTTGGTGGCAGATCCTACGGTTAGAATTTTGATAATATTCGTGACACAACTCCGTTGAGATGTTGCGATTGGTAAAAAAGTTTCTTGCGCCTGTTGCTTTAGATAGCACTCTATCCTTTGACTCCTTACTCTCCTCCTTTCTTTGATGTAGGTTTATCAAATTTACGCCAAACGTCCTCCGAGAGAGGTATACGAAATCCTGCGTCAACATGGCACAGACTACATCATATTAGAAAACAGCATCTGTCTCTCACGACAGAGCTTAGGCTGCAGACTAATCGACCTCCTAGACTTGGACAACGGTCACGTGATCGACGGAGGCCAATTAGAAGAAGGATTACAATTTACAAACGTTCCGCGTTTTTGTAAAGCTATAAAAATAGATAGCAAGAGTTTTAGTCCGTATTTTAAGAAAGTATTTGAAAATCGTACGTTTTATTTATACAAGTTACTGTAGTAGGAATCTAAATATATAAAAGTGTCACGAAAAATATGATCAGAAAACTTGTGTTTATTTAAAACTTTCTTGACATTAAGGTTTTAACTGACAACTATTTAATGGTCGATTAATATTTTCTTTTCTGTTAATATAGTCTAGTCAGTCATTTCTGTACACTTTCCGTTTTTTGCGTTCCCTAAGTAGCGAGGATATCTTAAGTTAAGAAAGGTTCTTGTGACCTCAGAAATGAGGGCCCGACTTTTAACAACATTTAGAATTGTTCAAATTTGTTTCACTTGTAGAGTTGTGAGTTATTGTTATTTTTTTAGTCTGAGGCTGGTGAGACCTAAATATAGGTAACGAATCGTAAAGCTTCTAGACTGTCGTTAAGTTGTTTGTTCGGTGTAATGTCTTTAGTGCTGTAAGCTCTCGTTTCTAGTCGGTTCACGAAACCCAGATTTATTGCAATGATCAGCATGAGGAAAAATAGATCCTTGTGTTGGAAGTTGATATTAGTTAGGAAATAAAGATTATCAAATTTTATTTAGTGTTGTGTTGTTTGCGTGTCGTTTGCGTGTACACTTGGTAAGAGCAGTGTCCAGGGGCCCGTTTCTCAAAACCCCGATAATTAACGGGCCCGTTAAGCTGTTGTTGTTTACATGGAAGATGGAGGTTTCAATAGTTTTGCAACTAACATGATAAAACTATCAGTTAGTGAAACGAAATGGAGTAGTTTGCTAGACAGGACCGGTGCTTTTATTATTTATATTTCGGTTTGAATATTTGATTTCGGGCCCGAAAAGTTACCGGGACTTTCGAGAAGCGGGCCCCAGTCCCCCTTCCGCTTCCCTTGACTATAGAAAGTGTTGATCCATCAGTTAGCTTGCGTGGCCAGCATTTTAGAGAGCAGAGGATTTCGGGCACATCCAGAAGCAAAATTGGTTGATTTGTTAACCCTGTCATTTCCAAAAGTGGCCGAAGTCAAAATTCAACAACATTTCCCAAAACAAATAGTATTGCTAAAGAGTTTTCATTTGAATTGTCACATTCATCAACGGATTTCTTTCCCTCAACAGTTGGAACTATTGCTGGTTTTCAGTGTCACGCCATTCAAAATATATCAAAATAAAAATCAAAACCGTCCTATAGATAAAGTCCAGAATCTGGGAAATGAAAGGAGGTACATATACAAAGACCCTCGCCAAGATTCAGGTCAGAGGAATATTTCGTATACGAGATATCCGAAGAAATGTTTTACCCAGATTTATAGAGATTTGTATGGAGACGCCATGCTGGTGCTCACCTGGATGAGCTCCAACATGGCGGACGGAAACCAACAGAAACATCTGTTACCGAGTTTTGCTACGAAAGCGTGAATTTATTCTTCGAGAAACTCATAAACATTAAAGTAATACTTTTTCTAATACATGAACTGTTTAAATAGCAAAATTTCCTGAAATGTCACTTTTTTAACCTACATGACAGCTCTCTTGGCTGTCATGTAAATATCGCGTCACGCAAAAACTTAGAAATTCAAGCGTCCTCTATCACAAAACCAAGAACCCTTTTGAATTGAAAAATTTGTATGAAAATTAGTTTTCAGCTGCTCTAATGCATCGTGAAAGTAAAATCTCGGTAGGATCGATAGTTTTTTAGTTTGAATTTTAGTGACGTCATGTGAAAACCAACAATACATACTTAATAAATAGTAGTACCGTGCCATGTGAACGAAAGTACCGTTGAAGACATTTCATTTCAATGGTAACCATACTAGATTTCACAGGATTTCTTTCACAGGCTCAAAAGGTAGAACCTCCTTACGAGACCGGCGCCATCATTCACTCGGACTGAGCTTTCCGCTCTTGTTACCCGCTGCACACTTGACATGGCCATACCCATAGATAGCTTGCTTTCCGGTTTCCCTATTTGTTCATTTGTTCGTTCCTTTTGTTGTATTATACTGGCAAAGAAAGAAACACGATACAAGACTTATGTTCTAAGAGCACAACAACTTTTCTTTTTGACAAATTAAACGTCAATTCAACGCCTTCTTATGACCTCTCTGAAAACAAAATAATTTAACAAGAATACTAGTAAGGGAGAGTGCTAGAGGGCTTTCCTTTCTTTCTTCCTGTTTTTTTTTTTTTACTGACCTGATCGCAGATTCTTGCTCCCCATGTAAAAAGGGAGCAGATTACCAATTGGGTCGTGTCCTTAAGGACAGGGGAGGGGGGTTGGAAAAGTTTGGAATAAATTGTTTGCAGAGGCTGTGAAGTATGCAAGTAAAAAAAAGTGTTTGCAGGAAGACGAAGACCCCTGAAAAATTGTTTGTAGCAGGAGCCGCTTATATATATAAAAAAAATGTTTGCATGTGAGCTTTCCGACACCCTCGTCAAAAAAATAACGGTCCGTCCCTCAGCCTTGCATAAAGGCTGGAACACCTGTAGAAAGGCCTCGACCATCTCACCTGGCCTTTCCCGGGAGCCTGGAACGAGGAAAGGGTTTGTTGAGCCCACCAAAATACACCTTACAAGACAGCGGAAACACAAACAAGAACAAAATGGCGGCCAAAAGAGTTTTCGATCTGAACGAAGCTTCGGTATTAAAGTTATTCTTTGCTTTGTTTTCCATCTACCATGCACATGACCGTATGCGTGGACTTGATTATCATGTATTCTACCGTTCTCATAGATTGTTGACTTAAAAGCAGAGCTCATTCGGAAGGAATCTGAGTTCAAAAGAGAAAAATTTGGTGGAGCTGATCAGAAAGTCAATCGACAACCCAAGGTATTTAATCTCTGCGTGCCTCTAAAATACCGGCTAAATTTTATTAGAATTGATAAGCAAACAGTACAGCAAGAAATTTCTGTCTTATTTTATTCCTGAAATTTTGTCCACAGCTTCAGATGACCTAAACGACTTCAATTCGTACTACAGATAATTTTGTACAATTCCATTTTTGATATTATAGCTTGTTCTGACAGTAGGTTATGAGCACAGGGTTGCCGTGTTGTAAATTTTCTTTTTAAGGAGCTGATTCGGATGATTGACAGGATTTGAAGTTATTCCAATTTGAAATTTTAGTGAACTCTATTAATCCAATACCTTCCTCTTTTCTCTTTTTCTAGAAACCTCCAGTTTGGGCAAAAGTGAAAAAAGAGACCAAAGATACAGGTTCAAAGACAACTACTATTAAACAAGATGATCTGTCCTTGGAAGAGCAACAAGCCCTGCAAAAGTCAAGGTATTTTATTTAGGGGAAATTAAGTTTTATAGAGATAATTAAATTGAACAGTCCTAATAGCCATAACATTATCTGTCCTTAAATCTCAAAATGCCATAAAAAAATAATTGATATCCACATTGGTTTTTCCCTTGGGTAAATACTAAAACAAAGAATGACCGAAAACCATCCAAAACCACCTTCAGAAATATAAGCAATCCACGCAAAATACTGTTTTTATCATTTTATTAGTGTAAATTTTTGTGCCTCTGTGATCGATATCAATTAGCCTGCATGCACACTGGAAATGTTGCATTCTTTTTCCACGGGTGTCTTGTTTCACATAAACAAACTTAATACTTGGGAAGATTGTCTAGAAAAGCTTAAAGGGATACAATCCGTCCAGTTTAGTTATTGTACTTACATTGTACAGTGCAAGCATTGAATTATAAAATCGGTAGGTATACTTCAAGAATTTTAGTTGCCGTGCATTTTTCTTACCAAAAAAGTATGTGTCCTTTTTGAGACAGGTAGTTCTGGGACTAATTCTTCAATTAGCCCAAACTGTTGGCCAAAATGATAGTAATTGCCCATATGTAGTTCTGTCATCAATATTTCTCAAACTTACAGCCAGAATTGCGGATTCAGCAATTTATTCAATACTTTTTACTACAGTCTATAATTTACTACAATACTTCTTTCCAAAGTTTAGGAAAGAAATGCAGTGCTATTTAGTGAAAGGGGTACCATTTTTCAGTCTAAATATTTTTTTAAATTTCTGTTATTATGTAGTGGGTATGAAAAACACATGCTCTCCTTTCTAAGCTCTCTTGATTAACCTTCCTTCCAACAGACAGGTCTTGGAAGCTAAAGCAGCTTTGTATGAAAAGATGGCAAAAGGAGAGATTGAAGGTGCTGTGTTGCTGATTAGTTTATTGTTACTTTTGTTTTCAATCTTTGGTCTGAACCCTGGTAACCATTACAAACGTTCAAGCTAGTCAATTATCAAGCAAGCAATAAAATTATTATCATCTAAATTAACCTCATACCTTTCATGAGATTCATCTGGTTAAAACTATGTTCTCTTAATCTTTCCTGTCTTAAGATGAAGATGATGGTGAAGATGGAGGCAGATTCCTGGTAGATTTTCACAAGAAAGTTTATTCAAAGGTGATGAAATTGTCATTTAAATCAGTCTATTTTCTTTGGCTTACTTTTTTCACATTTACATTCTGTGATTCTGGAAAATTGTTTACACAATTTTTCACATTACTGAATGGTAATTAGCAGATACATTATTGGATGTGTTGTACTCGTCTGTTAAAGTCCCTCTTATGTTAAACCAGTATGCAGCTCAGTTGATTCAGAATTTTTGTTGTTTCTTAGCCCTAATATTATTCATAGGAGACAAAAGAAAATTCTGCTTTGACCTGAGGTTAAATTTTACTTACAACAGGTGCACATGAATCTTTTACACATAAAACACTGAGCTCTCCAGGGGACGGGGTCTACTTGTTAAATTTCCAAGTCTAGCATAACAAACAGCATCGTGCACATACTTGATATTCCTCCTTTTGCCCTAAAAACGTTTGCACCAGCTATGTAAGCCAAGCCCAGTTGTTGATTATTATAACAAAAATAGAATTAGGTATGCAACCTGAGCCCACAGCCATATTTTCTTTTTGTTAAAGATGATGCTTACCCTTCTATCCCCCCCCCCCCCCCAGTTCAACCACTGGTTGTGTAAATGGAATCAATTCTGCTTACTTACTTTATCAAGCTCAGGAGGAACTTTATATCAGCTATACTAGTCATTTTGCATAAGGGCCATTGCACTTGCATGACAGCATCAGCAACTCAATAGCTTTGATGATAATTAAAATCTGATTGTCATGCAGGATGAAGAGAGTGATCAGGGTTCAGAAACACTGAAAGATGAAGACATTCCACCACCATCGGGACCTGAAGAAGAATGGTAAGAAACTGATTGTACTGTACTTATACAGCGCAGTCGTAGTGGCCTGAACTTCTGAGCTAGTCAATCTTGTTTTCTCTTGTCAAACTGGTTTTTCCAACTGTAAGAATCCGTGAATTGATGAGCTGATAGTGATAACTGAGCCTGATGTTGCGAGCGCATGGTTTATTAGGTTAAGGTTTTAACTATAATTATCCTGGCAACATGCCATGCATGCTCAACAAAGATCTTACTCAATCCATGCAGAGTTTTTCCAGAAAATCGACCAAGTGAAATAAAAGCTTTGTTCATACGGTTGCATTGGTAGTGCCAGGGTGATCTGATTTGTGGAGGATTTGTGGAGAGAAGAAAAGCAATTATTATTAAAATGTTTTTAAATATAATTGTTGTTTCCAGGGTTGACTATGTAGACTCTTTAGGTAGATCCAGAAGATGTCTTCAAAAAGATCTGAAACATTTGCAAGAGATGGACAAAGATATCAGCAATCAACAGAGGTTAGTCTTGGGATATTTTGCTTACTTTAAATCTTTTTCAGTGTTCTCGGTCAGTTAATGTATTTAGTCTGTTGTTGCATTTCTGTGGTTAAAGGCTGCAGTGTGAGACTTGTGGTGACAACATACATTGATTTGTTTGAAGTGGTCCACCGAAGCCTGGACCTCATTTTATCTTGGGTGCACACTGCAGTGGAATACCTATCCTTCTTTAACCCTCTATTCATTTTCCAAAATGATATAGGTGAGTTGCAAGAAGAGCTGTGGCAAAAAATTATTGGGCATATAGTATATGTTGTGGTTCAATTTATAGTATTATCTTTGGCTTGAATATTTTTTCTTTTCAAACTCATCATCAGACTCTGATCATATCCCCCAAGACATGGGTAAAAGAGCACTGTACAAGACAGTCACAATGACCTGATCATTCATTTTTTCATCCTCCATATTTTTGTCTGCCTGTTTCTCTGTACCTTGAAGCTAATGAGACTGCATAACAAATGTCACCTTTAACTTGTTTTTGTGCTTTATTTTTAATACAGTCCACCAACACTGTTGTCTGAAGACATGAGAAGAGAACTGATGAGGCAAAAATGGGAGAAGGAAGAAGAGGAAGCCCTGAATAAGCCAGTTGGACCTGTTCACTATCAAGACATAAGATTTGATGGTAAATAATTTTGATTTGTTCAGGACAAATTTAATTATGCAAATTATGTGTGGATAAAATAGACTCCTCAATTGTGATAATTTGACATCCTACACATCCTCATTTAGACAGTTGACCTGTGGCAAGTCTTAAGCCTCATTCAATAATTGCTAATTATCTAAATAAAGTCACATTGTAGAATTTCATTCAGTCTTCTTGGCAGCTGCTTGGGCTGGAGTCACACAATGCTGGAGGTGGGAGCATTGCATAACTCCAGCATGAGCAGCTGTGAAGGAGACTAGATTTCATTCAGAACCACCAGCTTTAAAGTGCAACAGGAAAGTACTGTTTATTTAACAGTTTTGAGGTGGTACATAAGAGTGGGTTGTTGTTGTATGGGATTGCACTATGGGATTTTTTGGATTCTATCACTTCTTTAACTGGCTATTACTTATTTGGGAAGCAAGGGGGGTGTGGTGATGAGAGCACTTGCTAATTCCCACCAATGTGGCCCGAGTTCAAACCCTAGTGTCTACACCATATGAAGGCTAAATTTGTTGTTACCGTAATTTTCTTCCTTGCTCAGGGCACTCCAGTTTTCCCCTCTTCTCAAAACCCAACACTTTCAAATTCCAATAGGGCATTTGCATGATGACATTTTGCTCCAGTCAAATTCCATTAATACGAACACTGAGGGAACCAGAGAAAGTGTCCATATTAATGAGGTGTCCATATTGAGTGGGTTGAATTTAGAGAAAATGTAAGGGCTTTCTTTTCCTAGGGACAAAGCAAACTGTCCGTAATAATGGGGTGTTCGGTTTGACTGTACTATGACCAGAATTCTTCAGGGTTTTCTTTCTTGTGCAAATTAGAGCTTTTGTTATTTAAACCTCGCTGAGATTACCAAATTTAAATAGGAAAAGAAAAACAAAAAGGATTCTGGTTGTAGTAGAAAATGACATCATTGTGCAAATGGCTATTCGATCTGTTACGCATGGACACGTTTAAGATCTCCTAAGTGTTTGGTGGGTAAACAATTACAGTTGTTATACAGCAGGGAATTTTTTCCCAACAGCCCGTGCTCTCATTGGTTACTTCGAGGTCACATGATATCTAACAATGAAACTGTTTCCTGCCAAAATCTCTGAGCGGGCAACATTGCAAAATCTATGATATCAGTAGGTAACAGTTCACCGTCACTGACCACTTGCGAGATTTGTTTTCATAAATTTGTACATGAAAGAGTTTTTCTTCGTGGGCTATTCCCTCAGCTCCACCTTGGGGAACAGTGAGATTCTCGGGAAACAAACTGTTTCTCTCGGGACCAGTCATCAAGTGTTTATTGTTATAATTACTACAATCATGGACAGTTATGCAATATTCATATTTTTCTGTCATTCCTTGGTTTCCTAACAAAACAGTGCATCCTTTGCGAAATTTTTTTGCACTTCTCCCTCCCCCACCATGTACAAAGTTTAAACTCGGAAAAGTTACTGGATACACGCGTCCAACGTTGCTTGTGGGGTGAGGGGAGGGGTTGGAACTGTGGGAATCAGAAAACGCCCAGAAATGCGAAAGTGTCGCAAGACTTTTGTCCATGATTGTAGGTTGCGCATAAAACTGGATCTATTGTTAAGCCCCAAAACAGTCCCACAGGGCAATTCGGCACAACTTGGGCCCAGTCTTAGCAGCGGCCTTAAATTAGCCACCATATTTGAACAGTTACTCTTTTGAGGTCATCCGTGGGCTCGAAACGTATGAGTACGAAAAGAAGATGAAGGACTCAGATAGCTGGTAATTCCAGTTGATCTAGTCTGGTCCAGTGACTTACGTCGAAGCTGAAAGTACAGTATCCTTTAGAGAATATTTAACAATTAGTCGCCTGAGGGGACTAATAGTCCATTTCCGAGTTCCAAAAAGTTTCACTTTCAAAACGAGGCTAAGTGCGAAACCTTTGTTGTGGAAATGAGTTTTATTTGCATCATAATTAAAAATTATTTCCATACCAATGGCTTCGCACTTAGCGTCGCTTTGAAAGTGAAACTTTTTGGAACTCGGAAATGGCCTATTGTTTTAGTATAATTACATTGTTGATTATTCGAGAAAATAGATTTATTGATCAATTTCCGACCTCGAAACATCAACAAATCTGGCTGCCATTTTGAAAACTGCTAGCCTTCAATGTTATAATCACCACGCTGTGATTATAGCGGGATGAAGCAAAGCTCCTAGCCAATCATAGCGCTCTATTTTCGATAATTATCAATGTAATTATACTAAAAATAGATAGTGTAGTTGATATACTCGCGTTTATGGTTTTTACAACGACGTAACGTTTTTAATTTTCTTTCTTTTTTTAAACAAAAGAGGTTCGCAACCATGGTGTAGGATATTATCAGTTTTCAACAATCGAAGAAGAAAGACAAGAGCAGATGAAGACTTTAGACAAACTAAGGGAACAGGTAGAATGTCGTTATGAAGACAAACAAGAGAGCGATTTTCGTGTGACCTTGAAATAAAAACGCGCGAACAAAACAGGATACAAACGCGCGTGGCTTTTGGTTGGTTGAGCGAACGCTCGGGTGAAAAAACGTCATGTCCGAGAACTTTCTAGAAATCAAGCGATACTTCGCTTTGACGTCATGCTGTAACACCATTGGCCAATCGAACAATGCCTTTTCCATATTAGGGTTTGCTTTGGCGGGAAAACGAAGAGTCCATGTTTCATCTTTTCATCCATTGGCTGATAAAACAAATAACGAACACTTACTGAAACCTTTTTTCAAGGTCATTTGAAAATCGCTCTAGTTTTCCATAATTTGCCCCCGACATCAAAGTGAATCCCAATTTTCATTTTGTTAATTTTCTAGGCTTCATGAAAAGGGCTTAAATTTCTCCCCGGTGTGCACTTTTAGAAATTTGCAATGTTTTATCTTAACACGATCTTTTCTCTCTCATTAGACAATGGAACAGCGGCTCCGCGCTCAAAAACTGAAAGACAAAAGGAAAGCTGCCTTGGAAACCCGACTCGCGAAAGTGCGAGAGAGAAAATTGAAAAAACTGAAAGCGTCAGGGGAATTAGACGAAGAAACAGTTACTGACAGTGAACAAACTGGAGAACATGTAATACAAACATCCAATGAGGAAAACACAGTGGAACAAAGTGTTGAAGATAAGTCCGTCGATAAGGAGACGAAGGAAAGACAGAAGGGTTTTCCTACCGCAAAGTCAGAAAGTAAACCTGGTTTACCTGAATGGGCAAAACACAAGATAAGTAAGTGGATATATGTGCATTGTTTTAGGTCTGTAAATTATACTCCTGGGAAGCCCTTGCAATTCAACGATAAACACAACGCTTTCTATTTTGTCCTACTTTTTGACATACACAATGAAACGTAAATCCTGATTGGGCTGTGCCACAGGCAGCCCAATAATTGTGAGCGCACGAAATTGCCGCGTAATAACTTCCTCGTGAAACTATTGACACTATATGATCTTGCAGGCTCAGTAAACCAAACTAAACGTTTGTATGTCTCGCTACGTTTCGTTCCAGGACAAAACTTGTGAACGCGTTCTCTTAAACTTGCTTTTCATTAAATTGCTATTGATGTTTCTCTTTATTATTTTTTTTTTGTACTGTTATTATAATTCGATCGTAGGTATGATCGATTTCGTCGGACTGGCTAGTTTTCCAGTGATTTTTTACGACAAAGAAAGTTCATTGACGGCTTTCTGCTTTCTTCTCAGAGCAAACCGACACAGGCGGGTCATTCTCACGCAGTGATCCCAGGTCTGAAAGAGTTCAAGAGTTTGCTCCGCCCGCTTTCTACTACGACGATGCAAAAGAACAGACAAGTAAAAAGGCTTGGAAAGAACAAGCGAAGCTGTTCAAACATAAAAATGAAACAGCTGATAAAGGACCAGAACAGCAAGACGGAAACCTTGATAAGCTTCATCGAGAACAGAAAACTGACAACCCAGCCCCAGAACAAAATCAGTATCAACAAACACCGGTACCACCCCTCCCTGAGTTTCCAGTTCTTCCACCTCCCCCTCAGGAATATGTTCAACCGCAATGGACTGGGTATCAGTGGCAACCTCCTGCTAACGTACCACCACCTCCTCTACCACATCAATTGCCATGGCAACCAAGTTTTCTTATCAACGTACCACCACCTCCTCCGTCACTATGGCAACAGAATATGCCTCCATGGCAACCTCCCCAGGGCCCTTCCTCTATTGGCGCGGCCCTTTTTCCTAATTACCACTCGTCATGGAATGAAAGTACACAAAATAGGTACACATCTCTTTCCGACAGAACAACAGAGTCGAACACCTGTGGTACTGTTGCTATAGAAAAATCTGATAGAGGAAATATTGAAAAGGAAAAATGTCCAGACAGAACTGCACCCTCAACGCAGCAAGTGGCTGATTTTGTAGCTCAGTTACGTTCAAGTAGTTGAAGATCGAAATAGACCTCACTTTTTCTTTTCCTCCAAGCCCAGTAGCTAATAAGAAACTAATAACTAATGATAGAAATAAAACGACATCAAGATGTAGAAGTCTGTTACTTCAAGAGCAGTCACTATTGTAATGCAGAAAACTTTCATTTTTTCCCCTCATATTTCCCTCTTGTCCCTTAAGTTTTCTCCTATTACTGCGAGCTCTCCGGGTGAACATCCTTGTGACCATCCCACCATTCTTGGTGGACACTCTGTGTCTAAAAGCAGTAAGAGCTAAAGTTCGATTTGGGACGCTCTTTTAGCCATGATGATTTTGAGTATGCGTGTGTCAAGCGATGTCATCTTAACTTCGATACGCCCGCTATTTCCCCTGTTGCTTCGGCTAACTTCACAGCACGTTTGCTTGGATGCGAATGTTCGTATTCTCAGATCTATCATGGCAAATTCAAGCCTATTTTGCTGCTAGAAGCTCTTTTTCAGCGTTTTAAATTGGGTCAGACGATTGTATCAAACGACCCTCAATCGTGCCCTGGACCGCCTTCAGCATACATCAGATTCGTGCTGAAAAAGATCGACTTTTAGTTTATCTTGATGCTCTTGAGAGACCGGCAGAGAGACCTTGTCCCGGAACTAACTGCCCAGTGAGTCACGTTAGTTCTTTTAGAAGGGGACAATGCGCAAGCCAGATTTCCCAGGTGGAAGCGTAAGGAAATGGAAAAAGCAGCGCCTGCGCCTATTTGTAATCGATATCAGACCTCTTACCCGACCACTCGGGTCGGGTCGGGTCGGGTCGGGTCGGGTCGGTCCATAATGCCTTTCGTTGCGATCGCTGGCCCTCGTCTCGCGCGATCTCTCGAATAGCCAGAAACTAATACAGGATTTTTAAAATTGGGTTTTATTGCACCTATGCCTCCCGGAGTTATGTTGAAGAGGCAACAACCGACTCCCACTTTTCTGCAGCATTTAACCGCCATGGATAAAATGACCAACTTATCTTTTAAACTGTCCTCTTTTCACCTCCACTTCTTTGGAACTCTGGAGATGCTCTGGATCATTTTCGAAACAGTAGCTTTCGATTGATGACAGGGAATGTTTGTTTGAAATAACTTGTATTCCGAAGAGCTCTGCTACACTCTTTCATGAAAAAGGCGAAATTTTTGTTTAAAGGCCAGCAAAAAATGAATAGAAGGAAATCAGTATCAAGGTGTAGAAGTCACTGAAAACTGATCTGAATATCAACCAGCCTTAATTGTCTGATATATGTAGCATTTGGTAAGTGGTTGATACATCGTGATCAATAACAAAGTGACATTGCCAATTTCGTGAGATAGAAGATAAATGAAAGTAAAGAATGATCATCGCCGTAATTTTCCAATAGACCATTTTACAGTTGTGGACTTAGTACCCTGGTCTAAAGGCTGACGGTGACCTTGTTTTGATACAAACTCCCTTCTCTTTGTTATGGAAATTGTCCTTGAAAAATACCAGTTAGCATAAGAATAACTTGATTTACATGATGAAGCAGGAAGGTTTGTATCAAAACAAGGTCACCGTCAACCTCGCTTCCATCTTTAACTGTAAAATGGCCTATTTAAGCAATTGGAAAGAAGAAGCCTGAATAAAATCAGGGCTTCAACGGGATTCGAACCCATGACCTCCGCGTTGCCGGTGCGTTGCTCTACCAACTGAGCTATGAAGCCACACATTGGGAGCGAGGTCAATTTATTGAGTTCATGTCTCCCGTGAGGAGTGAAATGATGTGAAGTATATAAAATAATTCATATTTGAACTGCGGTTGTAGATGAAAGTAAAGAATGATCATCGCCGTAAATTTTCCAATTTAAGCAATTGATTTTTTTCAGGCTTCTTCTTTCCAATTGCTTAAATTGGAAAATTTACGGCGATGATCATTCTTTACTTTCATCTACAACCGCAGTTCAAATATGAATTATTTCATATACTTCACATCATAGAAGATAAAGTAACCTTATCAAACACAATCTACGATATATAATATCATACAAAAATTTTCTCTTGTTTATTCACGGGGAAGGATAAAATTCATCTGCGAGCGCGAACGAAAAAGGCCTGTGAGGGAATAGGGAAGAAACACCCATGCGCGACCCATGCACTGATTTTAATTTCACCCAGACTCCCTCCCTCCGTTCCTGTTGGCCGACGGGGCCTTCTGGTCCTGGTTCTGAGAAACCTGCCGGCTAAGAGGGGCAGGAGGATCTGGAGACGAGGATGCCTTCGTACATGACCGAGCTTGTAGTATCCGCACATCTCTTTTAAATGAAAATGTAGGCTCAAAATGATGATGGGACAACTCAGATACAGCGCGGTTCGCTGGCAACAACTAACATTCAACGGTGGTATTTCAGGGGCCATTAGAGAGTAGTATAGGTCGTCGTCTTGGAAGATTTCTCGAAAATAGTGGGAATGGGCGTAAACAGACGGTACCTTCCTCGAGAGTATCCCAGGAGGGTAGAAAAAGGTCGAAAGAAAGGCTTTTGAATAGACGCTTTTTGGTCTACCCTGGAACCAGTAACTCACGCATGTCAAGGAGACAAGAGACAGAACGTCAAGCTACCGTAAGTAGCAAATCTCTTCACAATTTGAACTAAGTACGTGTGACTGCGCAGATTAAATTGTTAGAGCTATATAGATAAACGCCTAGTGAAAATATTGAGTTTAATTAAATAACAACGAATCCATCGATGAAGGTACAACATACGCGCTGGCAACAAGGCCCAGAACATGAGAACGATTAAATTTTGTTAAAAATCGCATTGTCAGCCACAAGTTTCCTGTAAGTTACAGTTTTGTAAATATGGTTCTTCAATTTTTTCTTGTTTCGAATAAATAATGAAGGAAGTTTGAAAGGCTTCATATCAAACAGTTTATTATTGAACTGGCATTAATTAATTATAGAAATAGCTTCTGAATAAGTCCACTCTTTGGACATTTTGTTTGAACTGGGAAGCATGTATTTGTTGCGAAACGACATTTTCGCCAAATGCGACTAAACGTCGCACCATTTTTTGCGACATGGCAAAAAATTCCCCTGTAACAAGAAGAATTTTTACCCAATTTACAATAAATAGTATTTTCGTGCACCGCATAGTTCGCTTCCGCAAGACATGTCTTTCGCGCGACTTAGGCCTGTTTCAAACGTCGTGCTACTGCTGTGCTAAGCTGGCTCGACTGTAGCTCGACTGCTGCACGACACTAGCACGACTTGGTTTCAGACGTCGAATTTAATTCAGTCGAATAGAACGGCTGTTGCCGAAAACAAAACACAATAATAAAGAAACAGTTCAGCAAACTTTTAAATGTATTCTAATGCATTTGCTTATGAATTGAGTTCGGCACTGTGGTAGCACGACGTTTGAAACCAAGTCGAGCTTCTGCCGTGTAGCACGCGGCAAGGCTTGCTGTGCTACACGGCAGTAACACGACTTGGTTTCAAACGTCGCGCTACGGCCTCAGTAAGGAGACGTTTAATTTAGGAACATTTTTGCTACAAATATCATGATCTGGCGAGGGGATCAGTTTGTATCGTAATAAAAAGGTGGCAAAGAACTTGATAATAAATTTCGTAAAGAGTGCGATTAATCTAAGTAATAAACATGTATCATATGTAAACAGAGAAACAGTACAGTGAAACTTACAGGCGACTGATGCCATCTGAATGGAATGTTAAAAAAGGGATGAAACTGATTAACAAGCCTAACAGAAACAAAGCAGCGAAAAATGTTTGCAATGTTACATTTTACGAGGGACTCGTCTCTCTTTTTTTTTGAGGTAATGTTCAATTTGCTTCGCTTCTTGAAAACAACGTGATTTGTATGTTTATACAAAGAATAGCCGCGTCTGAAAAATATTATAATTTGTCATCTTACTTGGCCGGTCTATTTTTTCGAAGGAGTGATGGTACATGAAATATGACTTTTTCAGCTGAAAAATCGTTATTTGACGTGGTGAATGAAGTACGTACACTCCATGAATTGTAAATAATTTGAAATTTAAAAAAATTGGTAATAATGAACACGGAATTTGTGAATCTATATTTGCCCCCTGGTCTGTAGGGTAAAATATGATACAAACCAACATTTATGATGGCAGTGCGAATGAATTTTTAATTTTCGAGAAATGCAGACGTACAAAGCCTTCATATATCAGTTATTTTTGAAAGATTCAGTACTACCAGTATTCCCGAGAACCGTTTAAAAAAGAAAACAAAGTGATCTGTGCAATGTAAAATTCGTAACTTCGTGCCGAACTGGATCGAAGTACAAAAGTCCCTTTACACTCTCATTCTTCTTTAGATCATGAGCGTTTCTACTATAACACCAAATAGTAAGATGCTTGAAAGAAAAGAAAAGACTCAAGACGATCCACTATATCGACTCAAACGAATTTTTTCTAAAAAAACAGACCTTCTACATCTACTTCAGTTTTCCTAAGAACATCAAAATAATTTTTGGTCTTAGTTGTTCAGAAACATGAATGAAATTCAAGTCACGATGGCAAGTCTTATGAATGCATAAAATATGAAGGTCTCCTTAGATATTACGTCAATTATTTTTCTGGGGCACTTTTCTTGTTTTCGCTTGCCCTTGAATACACAAAAGCGTCCTTCTCATAAAACTCAATTCATTGGCACTTCATTCTAATTTGTGCTTGTTTCACAAGGTAAGTTCAGAAGTGAAAAGATGATGAAGTTCGTTTTTATGCTTTCTCTTATTTGTGCCTGCTTGTATTCTTCTCGAGCGGGAAATACAACTCAAAAACAGGTAAGACAGTCGTCAGTTTTGTTCATTTCAGAAAAATTACCTTTTACCGAAATATTTCGATAACCTCGGGTTTGTAAGCCTGTTTTCTGTTTGCCGGATTTCTCACCGCCAGCAACACAAGAAAAAGAGGAAAAGAAACATTCTGATTGATCTATTCTATGTTATTTGTTTGATGATGGTTGCCAGCTTATAGCTTCATTTTTCTCGACGCGTGATAGGAAACGTAATGATCAGAGACCACAAAGCTATTTGTACCTCTAATTTGGGACTTTAATACGGTTGATTATGTTATACTAAAAGACGGAAATCTTTCGATTTTCCTATTTATCCTACAGAGAACTTGTGCCTCTCGAGGTGTGCCAATCAACATCAATGTTCGAGGAAATGGAGGTGTAAAGGTGCGTATAAAGCTCATTTCACTTGAGATACGTAGCTAATAGCAAGTGCAAATTTTATTCATTAATGTGATATTTCCCATTTTTAGGGAGAAAAGGGTGCAAAAGGGGACACTGGAACCAAAGGCGATAAAGGAATACCTTGCCAATGTTCTTTACAGGTAGGACAGTTTTTTTAAAATTTGTAATTATTTATAAGTTTGAATACTTTTGTACAGCTATTTTTGTAGAAAAAGAGAAGACCTAAAATTTTCGGATTAAAAAATGTGATGGAGAGAGGAATCAGATAAAAAATCTCCTACTTCGTAATACATTACATTGAACTGTTCTACAATTTTTGGTGGAATAATACTAATAAAGCCCTTGTAATTTCGAAAAGACTCAAGCTCCCCTAGGATGACCGAACAGGTACAAATTTCATAGCGCCGCTAGAATGCATTTCTAGAGATCTAAAAGTACTCTGTATAACCTAAAAAGTGTTTCAATGTATTTCGGAGGAAACCGTCGTTGGGTGCCCCTGACAGGTGACAGGAGCTGTGTCACGAACATTTATCAAAATTCAAACAGTTGGAAATGGTACCAAATTGCATGAGTGAACCATAAAAATAACCGCTCAAAGCACTAAAATATAATAAGGTATAAATACGACCGCAAATACAAATTAAAGGAGGCACGGACGAACATAAACTTGAAAAAGATTGAAACGGATTATGATGCTAGTTTTTGAAAACTTTCTTGTTAAAATTAGCTTGATAGTTTTTCAAAGTTCATTTTTGTTCATTGTGACGTTTGTGAAACATTTCCTTTAACTTTCAATAAATTAAGGAAGCAGAAAATTTCAATAAAACTCTCTCTTGTACAATGTAGTTTGTAAGACCATGTATTAACTTTCACAATTTTGCGGTCTTGATCCTTGGCTTTTAGTGCGAATCGAAAGTACAATTAGTACAAATTCATGATCAACACAGTGTTTTAAGTGTTTTATAGATCTCTGCTCAGTTTTACTACAATTTAAAAGTTTTATGTCATCCTAAAGAAATATTCATCATCGACATGGTTATTTATTTCAGCTATCCAAGAAACCATCTGCTCATATCGAGGCTGTTAACAAGGGAGAGGTCCGCTACCCAGCCAAAACAGGTACTTCAGTTTGCTGTTTTATTAGATCGCGGCAGGCTACTGCTTTCGTTTAATTTTGTATTTTGTCCAGCGAGAAATTCGAACGGATAGTTTATCCTCATAAGGTTTCGATGATTTACAAAACAGACCACAGACAAAAATTACAGTAACAAGTAAGTTTAGTTTCTTCGAGTATCTAGGAAAGAGGAGGATTTGAATCAAGAGGATTTGTAGTCATCAAGGCTGGGTTTTTCAAAGAAGGATTAAGTTATGTACTTACACTGAAAGATAAGAACTATAGACGCAACCGACGGTAATTGAGCTAAGGGGTGGGGTTACAAGAAAATTTTCGAAAATTTCCCAGGCATGGTCACGCACATCTCCAAAACCACCTAGAGTGTATGTTTATACCTTGCTTCTTAGTGATCAAGGACTGGTCGGTCAGTGCTCCGTACAGCCATCTCGCAGGGGGTATGAAGTACTATAACGGAAAACTGACGGTGCCTACCCCCGGACGGTATTACATCTACGCTCAAATTTACTACCACAACAATGGGAGGGTTCTTGTTAATGTTAACAGCAAAGCCATTACCATGACGCAGCCGCCAATAAGTGTTAATCACCATGGTAGCTTGTACGCTGGTGGGGTGTTCTACCTGAAGGCTGGTGATGAAATCACCTTGAGCATCAGCAGTTACCCAAATAAAGTCGCCAAGATATACATGGCCACCTTCCACAGCTACTTTGGCGCATTTCTGATTTAAACTTTTAACATCAAACCCCCTTCGGCGTTAAGTGCAGCTATTAAAAGTATAACATAAAAGCTGTAGGAGGTTACTAAAGTAATTCAGGGTTACGTATAAAATACACCCTTATTCGTAGGAGACATTCTGCATTCGTCTCATCTTACAACTACTTACATTTAATATTCTACAAAATTTATGTAACTGGGTTTCCACGGTGTTGAAATAAAAGGAGATACTGCCATTGCTGGAGCTGTCTTGATCTCTGTATGGTTTTTTCAAGGGTGTACATGTGAACCTCAGGAAAACAAAAAATCGAAAAAGATGTTGTAAATTCCAGCCTTTCATCAGTCAACTCTGTCTAGAAGAAGCTAGTAGACGACTCGACAAATTTCCATCAACATTTTGGCGCATTTGTCCATCTGTTTAAGTTCAGTCGAGAGAAAAAACAATGGTGTTTTTGACTGTTTGTCTCGATGTAGAACATAATTGAAAAATACAAATCTATATTATGAAGGCAAAGTTTTTCAATGGCAACGGCAACATCGAAAACAACAACCGACTCTGCACCATGACGTTGAATTTCGTATAATTTCGGGGCACCCTGAACAACAATTTCCTCCTAAACACATTAAAAACACTTTTTAGGCTGTTCAGAGTACTCAAACCTCTATTAAGAGGCCCTCCTTTTAGCGGTCACCCTCTATTCGGTCATCTATCAGTTTCCCAAAATTTGTGCGCTTGTCATATTGATTGTAAAGTTGACCTCTATCACTGCGTGAAATAAGTGATTTCGTGGAATTTATAAGGCCACGATAATCCATGGCACTTGGCAAATCGTATATCGATACGCGAGGTGTCGTGAAACGCGGAGTTTCAGAGAGTGTCATGTCCCCGATATTTCTGTCGTGAAATATCAGGACAAATAGTAGCCCGGACACGTCTACTGCTGTGTGTCAAGAAATATACGAGCTCTGGTACTTAACGATAATATATAGATTTAGCCAGGGCTAAAAGCGCAGCTCTGTTTGATAATACTTGTAAACAAAAAACATTAAATCGTGTAATGCTAAACGGGAAGGGCAATGAAAATGGCATCAAGATCAATAGATTTAATTAGCAAAATAACAAATTTGCACGTGCAGCACGCTTTTTGTGTTTCTTTGCCGTTGTTTTGCACAACTACTACGCAGTTTTGTAGGATTAAAACATCAAACTTCCTAGTTACACATTATCTTTATGGAGGAATTGTCGTTTGTGCTTACCCAATATTTTGTCTCCTGTGTTCATGTTTGCTTTTATTTTTCACTGTCACTCATTTTCACCTTGCTGGCGGCTAGCATTTCTCATTGTCTCACGGTCGCTTTCAATTTTCATGTTTTTCATCCTACAAAATTCGTCTCTTGTTTTCAATCACTCGCTCTAGCTCCTTCTCTGTTATCCACGTGAGCGTAAACATCAAAAATAAAGTTGAAAAAGACCCGGCTTTGTTGTCGTTTTTTCTTCCTAAAAGTCCGGGCGGCTATGTGCTTTTTTTGCAAATAAAACCTTGAGTTGCATTTGGGTTGCCATATCTGTTGATTGAATTATTTTACATTGGTATGCCTGTGGTGCTGACGGACGGTCGGGCAGTCGGTGTACGGTCACGTGATTACCAAATTTTCTAGGACGGGTAGTTTACCACATTTTCTTACCCATGATGCTCCGCAGGCGCGCTTCGCGCGCCAGAGCTCCGCTATCAGTTAGCCAGAACTATGTCGACTTTCAGCAATGAGATAAAATACAGTCGACTCCCGATAACTCGAACCTTTAGGGGAAATCAAAAAAGGCTCGAGTTGTGGAAGAAAATAACCAGGGGTAAGGAAAAAAACAGTTTTTACTGCATAGTGAACATTTTAATCACATTTCATAGTAGGAATGTCAAGTGATAATTACAAGATATCTATAGATTATAAATCAGAACGTAACGTAACAAAGCATTGTCTAAATAGAGCATGCGTTTTACTATTTTGAGGAGTAAAGCTGTTTCACGTGAGATTTGTGACGAACAACATCAGCCACCAATAGTAAACTATATGCCTACAACACGTCAATGGGAAATTCAAAATTCATTGTCTCGAACACCAGAAGACTGTTTTTTTTTACCGACCGTTAAGGGCTCAAAACATGGTTTGAGTTATCGAGGGTAAAATTATATAGAAATGATCTGAGGGGAAACAAAAACTGGTTCGAGTAAGAGGGAGGCTCGAGTTATCGAGGTTTTGAGTTTCGGAGGGTAAAATTACAGTAAATGTATCAAGGAAATCCAGGGAAAATCCATTTTGGTTCGAGTTAGCGCGATGTTCAAGTTAGTGAGGGTTCGAGTTATCGGGAGTCAACTGTGGCATGAAAATTGAAATTTCCAAAAATTAAACTTTACCTAATAAAAACGCAACTAACTCATTTACGCAAACTTTTCAAGGTAGGTTAGGCTGTGTAAAGCTTGATTTACGCACTTGGGCCGAAGGTAGCATAAGGTTGTAACAATTTTTACGCTCCTTTACGCGAGATGTAAAAGTTGAGTAAGGTTGCTCATACATTGCCACCCTAGTAGCAGGGATCAGCTCAGCCTCGTTCCCAGTCGTCCTCGGTGATTTCTGATGTGACGTCACCTGTCAAGCTTGTCGGGAAAATTCGCCTGTTCCAAGCCTTCTCTCGTAACTCGAATAGCGCGAACTCGCCTGGGTACGAGGCTGTCTTTGGGTTTTGTTTACATGACTGCGATTAAATAGATTAATTCCACGTTTTTATTGGCCAGTAAAATCAATCGACAGAAATATTTAAGTTTTGAGCGATTTTGATGTTTACGCTTAAACGCCCTTGCCATGGATGCTGAAATCAATCTTAAAACGTTGACTCTTACGTTTTTCCATTTTAAGAGCCGTTGTTAGTAACTATCGAGAATCCGCCGCCAGATAAAAAAATTCGAATTTTTTTTTATTTCACCATAATAACCATTTTGGTAAACTATTTTCAAAAACAATATTCAAAAGTTCCAGGAAGCTCCGTTTTTGTGAAAAATGGGAAAGTTTAAAATTGGCCGGAAACAATTGGAACTGCCACCAAAATGAGTAAGAAAAAAAAACAATAACCCAACAAACAAACAACAACAACAAAAACCAAAAAAAAAACCGCTTAAAATGGCTGGACAAACTTAGCTTGAAGATGATGGAAACTGATTGCGGCAATTGTGGTTGCCGCCTAAAAGTTTTCAAAGTTTATTTTGTGTTTGTAACGTTTGAAATAATGCTTGGAAGACATATTTGTTTGACACGAATCAGTGATTTTGTCATTCACAAGACACCCCTCTGTAACACACCCAGTGGAGTCTATATCTTCACCGGGTTCTCGGAGAAAACGTCACCGGGTTAGCTTATTTTTCACTGGGGTTTTTTCCTACTTGCATATCTCCCATGAAAGCTAAAATTTAAATAGGCAAAGTTGACTACGCATTTCCCTGTTACAATCAAAGCCGCCACCAACTTTTCAGAAAGATAATATTAAACAAAGATTACGCAATATATTTTCCGAAACGAACAAAAGAAACCAAACCAATTCAAGTGAAAAAGAAGAGTGTGAGAACAATTGTGTGTTAGTCGGTACGTTTTCATAGAGGCGTAAGGCTCATCGATAACCAAAGGTAACTAAACAAGTCTGAAATTTTCATCAAGATTTTCAAAAGAATAGTAAGGAATCTTTTTGCTCATTTTTATCCAGATACAATGAAATAGTACCTACAATTATGTTTTTTTTTTTCACAAGGGACAATAAAGGGTGATTAAATAATGTCAAGATCGGAAAAGGTGCAGTCAGGGTGACTAGTTAATACAAGATCTTTTCGTATAAATAAAGTACGACACCACCACCAAATTTCGAAACTTAGGAGTAAGACAACTGAGAAGGTATCTTCTAAGATATTGAGTGAGCGGTCTTTTTTAATATTTAGACAAGCTTATGAAATCCTAACAACACGGAGAACATTATGAAATAAGATTATTCAGATAAGTGTCTAATATCTGACTATTGAAGTACAAATTTAAAGTTACATGTAAGCTGCTGATCGCGACACAAAGAAACAGTATTTTGGTATTTGGTTTGGACTAGAGAATATGTGTTTATCAGGGCAAACGACATTTTTGCCAAATGCGGCAAAAATAACAAAGCATCTTTTCAACGGAAAAATCATTCGCCAGGAAAGTAGCAAGCCGATTACATCACTATAACGCTGGAATTTAGAGTGTCAACGACTCTCAATAGCAAATAATTTGAACGAGTTTTCACAATGAATTGAGGGTGAATTTTCTTTGAATTGAAACTTATTATTAAATGGAAATCGCCATGGAATTGAACTTGACTGCCATTGAATTGAAATTGAATAGATATTGAATTCCAACATTATATAGATTGCTACATTCAGCATGTAAACTCACCTGGAACTTTAGTTCTAGTACGTTCTTGACGTCCTTCTTGGTCCAATTTACGAGTGAAGCCAGATAACGAAGCTCGTTTTTATCTATTTCTCTCTGGTTTTTGTCAGCTTGTATTCCTTTCCAGTGATAGGTACAACTGAAAATCAGGTAAGACTAGTGTACTTTTATGTTGTCACAAGTTTCATTTATGCAATGCTCATGAAGAATTGATCTGCCGTTGCCTTTTGTTTTAACAGCACGAGCTTTATTTTAAGCTGCGTGGAAGCCAACACAGGTACTCACTAAGTTCACCGCAGTCTACATTTTCATTTAATTCTGTTCAGCCAAAACTTTGAAAGTTGAGCACAAATAAATGAATATGCCTCGCGATCTTATTAATCTCTACAAATCGCTATCTTTGCTTCGTAGTGACCAAGGACTAGTAGGGTTTTAGGATATCGTGGGGTATTGGGTAGAGTCATGAGTATTTCGGAAAATTCGTTAAGAATGATGACGTTGATCTCTAAAATCACGTATGTTGTTACCTTGCTTCGTAGCAATAAAGGACCGGTCCGTCAGTGCCCCGAACAGCCATCTTGAAGGCGGTATGACGTACCAAGACGGAAAACGGACGGTGCCTACCCCAGGACGGTACTCCATTTACGCTCAACTTTACTTCCACAACAATGGACGAGTCTTTATCAAAGCTTAACAATGAAGTCATCAGTGGCGGATCAAGGGGAGGGGCCCGGGCCCCGCCTTATTTTTAGACCAAAATGAGGCCCGAAGGGCGGAAAAAAAATTTTTTGAGACCACCCCCCCTTTTCTCAGGGTCTGGATGACCGGGCCCCCCTACCCCCTTAATAGATACTACAATGGTACTGTGTACGCTGGTGGGGTTTTCAACCTGAAGGCTGGTGACGTCATCACACTAACTGCCCATTATTATCCTGATACACATGGCCCAAAAATTTACATGGATTCCAAACACAGTTACTTTGGCGCATTAATGATTTAAGGTGTTTTTAGTGTTTGACGAAAAATTATCTTTGTCATCAAGGGGTAACTAAAAAAATCACCTCATAAATTAAGAGATGTCAATTTAAGAGGCCACTTGACTCTATTTTGTAGGCGAAATATTCTACTTTGCTTTCATGCAGGTTTCATAGTACAAGCTCTATATGCGCTCATTACTGTAGTGCAACCAAATTTGATGTTTCAATAAAAGATGATTAATTGCAATATATATGTTGTTCTGTCTGAATCTGTCAAGGATATGAAGGTTTGAAACGCACAATGTAATTGGAACAACGCGAAAACAAAATCGGCATGCACGTTTACCGCCAAACCGGGTTCCAGTTTTTCTCCTCCTTGCTAAGTTAATTTTAATTTATCTCCCTGTAACTGCAAACCACCTGCCAGCCGAGCCTTTCTTTTGCTTGCTCGAGCATGCGCTGCGTTTTAGTAGGATACAGTTTCGGACCCAGCTCAATAACCGTGCGCTTGCTACAGCGGGCTCGTTCATGACCATCGGCTTATCAATAAACAAATGCTCGCACTTCAAAAAAACAACAACAAACAGTTTCACGCGATTCAGGCAGAGCCTCCTTTTCTCCTCTTCACTCAAGAAGACAAAAGAACGCTCTGTCCAGCAGGGTGCCGCAAACATGAAAGTGATCAAAACCCAGAGCGAACCCAAAGGTGTGTAACTGCTATAGGACCTGTGCCATAGGATTTTTATCAAAATTGGAACAATTGGTACTGCCACCAAAATGAGTGAAACAAAAACAACAAAACGCTCAAAATGGATGGACGAAGAAGAACGAAACGGATTGCAATTATGGTTGCCGCCTAACAGGCTTTCGAAGTTTATCTTTTTGTGTGTAAGGTTTGAATAAATGCTCAATTTGCATAGCGAATGAGGACGTTTAATTGGTATTATAAACAAAATGAACAAGCTAACCAGCCGTGACACCGCCCCTTTAAACTGACCTATAAGAAATTCAATAACTGCTTCATAACAGTAAACTAGGACGACATCATGTGCACTTTTGTAATTTTAAATACACTAAGAGATATGTTTATGGATAATCACGGCTTATCTTGAACATGAAGCAAACATTTTGTGCGCTTCTGCTCCTCAGATGATGATTCTCCGCGGGAAAGTTAAGAATATTAAAAGCTGAGCCGACGTGCATAAATCACGTTAAATTGTAACCAAGTTGCATTCTTTCATGAACGAACCGTAAGAAAGGACAGAGTCCACTGAACATCTACCCGACAAAAACTCCGAGTAAACTGTGTGGATGACACTTTCTTTTGGGGGTTGTTTCTCATTTACAAAATGTTTGGGAACATCTGGTTGGAAAGTGAATGAAACACGACTTTGTAGTTTGTTCCAGGGGAAAATTTCGTGGAGCGACAGAACACTGATCTGAAACGGATGTCCTGTTTTTTCTTCTGGACGGAATATTCTAAGAGGAAATTTGTGTTCCATAAGTAAAATCGCATCTTTGATACCAGTTTCAAGCCCTGGGACTGATTTGTGTGAATAATTTACGCAAACCATGAACCGGCCGTCTTGAAATAAGAAATAAGATCAAGAAATAAGATAATTTGAAATAAGAAATAAGATCAAGAAATAAGATCAAGTCGAATTCTTTCATGTAAATGCAATTACGAAAGAGGCAGGGTTCAGTGGATTCACTGATGTGCAAACTGCGTGACCGTACATCTCATGCAGACTTTCTGTTTATATTAATAAAAGTAAATTCATCCTCTAAAGACCAATTCAGTTTTATAGCCAGTGCCTTAAAAGAAGAAGACCTCGCGAGTTTTGATGATGTAACCCCCCCGGCTTTCCTCTGCCCGCTCTCGTACGAAACGCTTTGCTCTCCACACCCTTACTAGATCTAACTAGAAACCTGTCGTAAAAATTCTCAGTGTTATGTCACTTGCAAAGGACTTGTTTTTCAGTCTTAGAAAATAATATTATGCACTCCGCCCAAATATAATGAACGTTTATGAAGTGTCTTGGTTTTTATCATTGGCGAATGAAAGCTGCACGTCTTCTCTCGTACTAAGTTTCCTAGTCATCGCGTTAAAACCGAAATCAATAATTATGACTGAAGGTTGTCATAGTTCAATGCGTCTGCAGCAACT
>JBBMOI010000013.1:18295000-18702500 GCA_038088405.1 Porites divaricata
GCTTGGCTGGCTCTCATTTAGCTCTCCTCTGCTGGACAAATTTCACCCATTTCTGTCGTCTTTTAATGCTTTCCTCGCGTGGATCATCAAAGAAAGGAACTCTATGAAGCCCAATACCTCTTTGGGGATCGGCTGTTCTCGTACAACCGAAAACAACACAGGCGTCGGGCATGATTCCAGAAAAAGATTTTAAGAGAAGTCCGTGTTGCTCGCGAAAGTCGATCTCCTTCGATGACGTCAGATTAACACTCGGACCCATTCTCCACAGAGCTCGGTAGTGGCCGCGAGACCGTCAAAATTTGAAACTTTGAAAACTTATAAAAAAATATCGAAAAACGCTATGACAAAAATTTTTTCGCACAAGTACTCAGGATGATAAGAAGATTTCGCTCAGCGAAAAAAAAATTGGGGGGTTAGCTGCACTTTGAGAAGATAAATTAATTTCCAGCAGTGTTGGTGAATATTCGCCTACTGGTCTTAGGAATACCCTTAAGGCGGAAATGGTGTGTATTTACAGTAAATTCTTAAATAACTATACAGTCTTTCTCACTTTGAAAATCTTTTAAGATACCGCTAACACAGAAAAAAAATCATGATGATAATAGTGCCTTAGGTCGAGTTTATAAACGTGTGGTTTGTTTGATTTTGTGCCGCTTTCTCCTGCACAGGAACAAGAACCCTTTTATCCTCTCATGGCCGGCGGCAACTTGCGGGAGACCAGCTCATACTTATTTGCATCTTATTTAAAAATAACCGAAAAAATAACAATACAGCACATTTGTTATACGCCGTGTTCTTTTGAGCACTGAATCAATTTTCCGTAATCTCGTATCTCTCTCTCTCTCTATGTTTCGTTTCCTTTGTTGTATATATGTCATGCTATAAGTAAACTTGCGTCATCATTGTTTTTCCTTATTGTTTTTTTGTTTTAGGATCCAACAAACCCATCTGCTCATATCGAAGCTGCCAATAAGAGAGAAGTTCGATATCCACCCAACACAGGTACTTCAAGTTCTTTGCTACTACATTTGCCTTTAATTTATTTTTGTTGAGCCAGAAGTTTGAAAAAAACTGAAGTGTATCTACAAGGATGAGGATTTTTTAAAACGCATAAAACAGGGAAGAACTCTTTGAGAACAAGTATAAAATGGACGACTACTTCGACTGTATCTTTGTTAACGGCAAAAATTTGTCACGCGATTTATTAATCTCGGAAAATCGTGTTCCTTTGATTCGTAGTGACCAGCTGGTAGCGGGGTAGGATATCGTGGGGTGTTCGGTAGGGTTAAAATTAAATTTTCGGAAATTCTTAAAGAGTGATCACCTTTACCTCTTAAATCACATACGCCTATTTATACCTTGTTTCGTAGTGATCAAGGACTGGTCGGTCAGCTCTCTCTACAGCTACCTTGGATGCGGCATGAAGTATAAAGACGGAAAATTGACGGTGCCTACCCCCGGACGGTACTATATCTACGCTCAACTTTACTTCCGCAACAATGGACGAGTCTTTATCAAAGTTAACGACAAAATCGTGACCATGCTTCAACCGCCCGTAAATGATAAAAACTTCCATGGTACCGTGTACGCTGGCGGGGTTTTCAACCTGAACGCTGATGACGTCATCACGTTGACTGCCCACGCTTATCCTGATCCATACGGCCCCAAAATTTTCATGTATTCCAAGCACAGTTACTTTGGCGCATTTTTGATTTAAACTTTTTTTTAGCGTTTGACGAAAGATTAGCGTAGTCATCAAGGGACAACTTAGAAATCAATCCATAAATTAAAGGATGTAAATTCAAAAGGCTTGCTTCTAGCTGACTAATGAGTTACACTGTTTTCTAGGAGACATAAATCTTGGTCTAATTGTACCTCATTATAAATAACTGTATTGTCAACCAGGTTTGATGCTTAAATAAAAGAGGATACTGCAAGACATGTGTTGATTCCTCGCTGAATTTTTTCAAGGGTGTGAAGGTTTTAAAAACACATATACAGCGAGCATACATCAGTTAAGTTCCAATACAAAAAAATCATATTCTTAACTTTTTTGTTCCAAATGAAATTGTTAATTTGTAACAAAATTGCAACAGACATTTCCAAAAATTTATATGAATAAATGCAAGAGATTCAAGCTTATGAAAATAAAGAAATTAGACCTTCCTACGCTTTTATGATCTTTTCCGAAAGGTTACTTCCCAGTTAGAAGTTAAAACGCTGAAAAAGTGAAAAATCCATCATTTAGCTATAAAATTCAGTTTGAGCTAACGCTAGTAGCTATTCCAAAGCTCTTTTCATGTAAAAGGTTGACATTTTTCTCATGACATTTGGCGAAAAATCGTCATCATAGCCTTTCATTCTCAGAGAGAGAAAAAGGGAGTTTTACAGGGTTAGCAAAGGGAGAGGAGCCAGGCAGGCATTGGTTCCCTCCCTTGAAGGGTACCTGACGATGCAAAAACTTTTACCCGAGAAAAATTTCGAGCAAACTGTGTGGATGACACTTTCTTTTGGGGGTTGTTTCTCATTTACAAAATGTTTGGGAACATCTGGTTGGAAAGTAAATGGAACACGACTTTATGGTTTGTTCCAGAGGAAAATTTCCGTGAGCGACAGAACATTTGAAAAGGTTGTCCTGTTTTTTTTTTTTTTTTTCTGGACGGAATGTTCTAAACGAAAATTTGGGTTCCATGAGTAAAATCGCATCTTTGATACCAGTTTCAAGCCTTGGGACTGATTTGTGTGAATAATTTGCCCAAATCGTGAACCGACCGTCTTGCCCATGTAAATGGCAAACAAATTAGATCAAGTCGAATTCTTTCATGTAAATACAATTACGAAAGAGGCAGGGTTCATCAGTGGATTCACTGATGTGCAAACTGCGTGACCGTACAATATCTCATGCAGACTTTCTGTTTATATTAATAAAAGTAAATTCATCCTCTAAAGACCAATTCTGTTTTATAGCCAGTGCCTTAAAAGAAGAAGACCTCGTGAGTTTTGATGATGTAACCCACCCAGCTTTCCTCTGCCCGCTCTCGTACGAAACGCTTTGCTCTCCACACCCTTACTAGATCTAACTAGAAACCTGTCGTAAAAATTCTCAGTGTTATGTCACTTGCAAAGGACTTGTTTTTCAGTCTTAGAAAATAATATTATGCACTCCGCCCAAATGAACGTTTATGAAGTGTCTTGTTTTTTATCATTGGCGAATGAAAGCTGCACGTCTTCTCTCGTAAGTTTCCTAGTCATCGCGTTAAAACCGAAATCAATAATTATGACTGAAGGTTGTCATAGTTCAATGCGTCTGCAGCAACTATACGAAGCCACTTTAAACTAATCTATAACACTCCATTGGTCCTGTAAGGTAGCTGGAAAACTTTTTCAACTTTAGGGCTGCGTAGCTGGAGTTGATATGCAAGGAGTCAGAGCCACAGATATTTTTGCTCAGTTTTGTTTAAATTTCAGTATAATGGCAATTCACACTTTCAACTTGATGTGCGGGAATAAAACATAAGAAGACATCTTAAAGCTGAGGGATGAAAAACTGATACGATTCTTAATTAATTTTGACTCGAGCCTCTTCAATCATGATATCGTTAAAATCAAAGAGCATTACTGCTCACCCACTGAATCTGTTCATTGAATTTAAATCTAATAGAAATTGAATTAATGCAGATTTCAAGAATCATTATAAGCATTGTCTTTTATTTCTCTTGCGACCACTACAATACCCAGGAGAAATAAAAAAACAAAAGTTATGCAAATTATAACCAAGTTGCATTCTTTCATGTACGAACCGTAAGAAAAGACAGAGTCCTCTTATGTCTTAACATCTACCCGAGAAAAATTCCGAGAAAATTGTGTGGATGACACTTTCTTTTGGGGGGTTATTTATCATTTACAAAATGTTTGGGAACATCTGGTTGGAAAGTGAATGAAACACGACTTTGTAGTTTTTTCCAGGGGAAAATTTCGTGGAGTGACAGAACACTGATCTGAAAAGGTTGTCCTGTTTTTTTTTCTGGACGGAAAGTCTAAACGGAAATTTGTGTTCCATGAGTAAAATTGCATCAGTTTCAAGCCTTGGGACTGATTTGTGTAAATAATTTGCGCAAACCATGTAAATCTTCTGTAAATGGCAAACAAATTAGATCAAGTGGAATTCTCTCACGTAAATACAATTACGAAAGAGGCAGGGTTCATCAGTGGATTCACTGATGTGCAAACTGCGTGACCGTACATCTAGATCTCATGCAACCTTTCTGTTTATATTAATTAAAAAAAGAAAATTCATCCTCTAAAGACCAGTTCAATTTTATAGTCAGTGCCTTAAAAAGGTTCTTCTCTTTGCGGAAACAAATTAATTTTGTACAATGGTACGTGAAGACCTCGTGAAGACCTCTCCCCGCTCTCGTACGAAACGCTTTGCTCTTCACCGTCCCTTACTAGATATAACTAGAAACCTGTCGTAAAATTTCTCAGTGTTATGTCACTTGCAAAGCACTTGTTTTTCCGTCTTAGAATATAATATTATGCACTCCGCCCAAATGAACGTTTTTAAATGTCTTGTTTCTTATTATTGGCGAATGAAAGCTGCACGTAATATAAACTGCTGCTGCACGTCTTCTCCCGTAAGCCGTTCGTAGTCATCGCGTTATAACCGAAAAAAAATTATGACTGAACGTTGTCATAGGTCAATGCGTCTGCAGCAACTTGGAGCCACCTTAACAACCGCCATGGCTTAATTAATGACCAACTAATCTTTAAAACCGGCCCTCCGTCCTGTAAGGTAGCTGGAAAACTTTTTCAACTTTAGGGCTGCGTAGCTGGAGTTGATTGCAAGTTTTGTTTAACTTTCAGTCGCAGAAATTTATGAAGCGACCCTGAAGGCAGGGGCACTCAACGTTAATTTTCGGAAAATATCTGTTTGCTTGGCTATCTTAGGATTTTCGAACATCTAAAAAATGGCATAATTGCCCATTTTTAACGGATTTTTACCCTAAAAAGGTCACCTAGAATTTTCGGAGCTTTTTTTCGGACTGAAATTTTCCAAAAGGTAAGTGATCCCTATAATTTTCGGATCACTAGACTTTCAGCTGGGAAATCAGAACAGATGAAAAATTTGTAGGGGATGAAAATATGCTTATATCAGTACCATTTAAATACCAAAATACGTTCGACAATGCTACGTTTAAGTGGTTTTGAACTATATTCTCGTTGGATGCCCCTGTGAAGGGCCAGACCAACAAGACATCAGTCCTGAGAAAAAAATCTATACCGCAGAATGTGATTGTTATCCATGCCTTGTTACCTATCTAAAAATAATTTTGGGTTATCTTCCAACATATCGGTACCTGAAACAGTGATAACAATAGATAACAATAGATTTCGGTGTACGGGCTATGGATAAAGAACGGTATCATGAGGTGACAATATAATTACAAACACAACTGGATCCTTGATATGAAGGTTTGTCCATTTTCTTAAAAACGTTGGCCGAGCCGATTGTAACATTCCATGCTGGAATTCAATATCAGTGAAATTCAATTGTAATTGGCCCTTTGCAGCTCGACATTCACTGGAAGAAGACAAACAAACCAAAAAAAATACCATTTTAAATTATGTTGATCAGCTCTTTGTTTGTCTTGTCCCAGTGGGCTCCTTACTCTCCAGCATGACTATCCTCAAAGTGCCTATTCAATTTCAGTTGAATTTCAATTCAATATAATGGGAATTCACACTTTCAACTTGATGTGCGGGAATAAAACAAAAGAAAACATCTTAAAGCTGAGGGATGAAAAACTGATACGATTCTTAATTTTGACCCTCAGCCTCTTCAATCATGATAGCGCTAAAATTAAAGAGCTGTTATGTTCTCTTCTTCATTTAGTGTTCATTGAATCGGTTCATTGAACTTAAATTGATTAGAAAATAAATTTCTATTGAATTAATGCAAATTTCAAGAATCAGTATATTAAGCATTGTCCTGAGTTTATTTCTCTTGGGACCACTACAATACCCGGGAAAAATTAAAAACAAAAGTTATGCAAAGTTTTGGGAGGCAAACAATGTGAATTATGGGAGATGTGCAAATGGCGAATCGGATATAAAGTGGCACCTCATTCTACACCCTTTCATTTCTTCACTGGGTAATTTCAGAAGTGACTGAGATAATGAAGTTCCTCTTTATCTGTGTTTCTCTGGTTTGTGCCAGCTTGCCGTATTCCTCTCGAGCGAAAGTTCTGGTACCTCGAAAACAGGTAAGACAGTCGACATCAGATTTTTTCATGTACTGATGTACAAAGAATGGTTTTCCGTTGACTTTTTCCGTCATTGTTGCAAGTTTTAATTTTGTGGCTCTTTCAATGTTTTAATTAAGCTCCCACATTCCACAATTTTTTTAACTTTTGACTGGGAACAGTCAGTGAAAATTCGTCTACATGACTGAAAAGCGCCTTCAAATCTATTCAGTAAAAGTTGTCAAGTTTGAAAGTGATTCGTTAGAAAGCTAACGACTACTGAGGATACAGCTTTGCAAAGTCACGGAACCATGCAGTCGTTTACATGTTTAGAGGCGAGCTCGTGCACCCAGCATACTAATGTTCGTAAAATTTCGCTGGATTTTTAATGGAGTAATTATACCTTCGCTCACTTTGGCTTTGTAACCTTTAATGTTGGTGAGTTTCCTCATTTTAAGGCGCTATTAATTTCCAGCAGTGTTGGTGAATATTCGCCTACTGGTCTTAGGAATACCCTTAAGGCGGAAAGGGTGTGTATTTACAGTCAATTCTTTAATAACTATACAGTCTTCCTCACGTTAAAAAACTCTTTCAGATACCGCTAATACAGAAAAAAAAGAGACTAGTGCGTTAGGTCGAGTTTATAAACGTGTTTTTTGTTTGATTTTGTGCCGCTTTCTTCTGCACAGGAACAAGAACCCTTTTATCCTCCTATCATGGCCGGCGGTAACTTGCGGGAGACCAGCTCATACTTATTTGCATCTTATTTAAAAATAACCAAAAAAATAACAATACAGCACATTTGTTATACGCCCTGTTCTTTTGAGCACTGAATTAATTCCGCAATCTCGCATCTCTCTCTCTCTCTATGTTTCGTTTCCTTTGTTGTATATGTCATGCTATAAGTAAACTTGCGTCATCATTGTTTTTCCTTATTGTTTTTTTGTTTTAGGATCCAACAAACCCATCTGCTCATATCGAAGCTGCCAATAAGGGAGAGGTTCGATATCCACCCAACACAGGTACTTCAAGTTCTTTGCTACTACATTTGCCTTTAATTTATTTTTGTTGAGCCAGAAGTTTGAAAAAAACTTAAGTGTATCTACAAGGATTACGATTTTTTAAAACGCATAAAACAGGGAAGAACTCTTTGAGAACAAGTATAAACTGGACGACTACTTCGATTGTATCTTTGTTAACGGCAAAAATTTGTCACGCGATTTATTAATCTCGGAAAATCGTGCTCCTTTGATTCGTAGTGACCAGCTGGTAGCGGGGTAGGATATCGTGGGGTGTTCGGTAGGGTTAAAATTAAATTTTCGGAAATTCTTAAAGAGTGATCACCTTTACCTCTTAAATCACATACGCCTATTTATACCTTGCTTCGTAGTGATCAAGGACTGGTCGGTCAGCTCTCTCTACAGCTACCTTGGATGCGGCATGAAGTATAAAGACGGAAAATTGACGGTGCCTACCCCCGGACGGTACTATATCTACGCTCAACTTTACTTCCGCAACAATGGACGAGTCTTTATCAAAGTTAACGACAAAATCGTGACCATGCTTCAACCGCCCGTAAATGATAAAAACTTCCATGGTACCGTGTACGCTGGCGGGGTTTTCAACCTGAACGCTGATGACGTCATCACGTTGACTGCCCACGCTTATCCTGATCCATACGGCCCCAAAATTTTCATGTATTCCGTTCACAGTTACTTTGGGGCATTTTTGATTTAAACTTTTTTTTAGCGTTTGACGAAAGATTAGCGTAGTCATCAAGGGACAACTTAGAAATCAATCCATAAATTAAAGGATGTAAATTCAAAAGGCTTGCTTCTAGCTGACTAATGAGTTACACTGTTTTCTAGGAGACATAAATCTTGGGCTAATGGTACCTCATTATAAATAACTGTATTGTCAACCAGGTTTGATGCTTAAATAAAAGAGGATACTGCAAGAAATGTGTTGATTCCTCGCTGAATTTTTTCAAGGGTGTGAAGGTTTTAAAAACACATATATAGCGAGCATACATCAGTTAAGTTCCAATACAAAAAAATCATATTCTTAACTTTTTTGTTCCAAATGAAATTGTTAATTTGTAACAAAATTGCAACAGACATTTCCAAAAATTTATATGAATAAATGCAAGAGATTCAAGCTTATGAAAATAAAGAAATTAGACCTTCCTACGCTTTTATGATCTTTTCCGAAAGGTTACTTCCCAGTTAGAAGTTAAAACGCTGAAAAAGTGAAAAATCCATCATTTAGCTATAAAATTCAGTTTGAGCTAACGCTAGTAGCTATTCCAAAGCTCTTTTCATGTAAAAGGTTGACATTTTTCTCATGACATTTGGCGAAAATCGTCATCATAGCCTTTCATTCTCAGAGAGAGAAAAAGGGAGTTTTACAGGGTTAGCAAAGGGAGAGGAGCCAGGCAGGCATTGGTTCCCTCCCTTGAAGGGTACCTGACGATGCAAAAACTTTTACCCGAGAAAAATTTCGAGCAAACTGTGTGGATGACACTTTCTTTTGGGGGTTGTTTCTCTTTTACAAAATGTTTGGGAACATCTGGTTGGAAAGTAAATGGAACACGACTTTATGGTTTGTTCCAGAGGAAAATTTCCGTGAGCGACAGAACATTTGAAAAGGTTGTCCTGTTTTTTTTTTTTTTTTTTTCTGGACGGAATGTTCTAAACGAAAATTTGGGTTCCATGAGTAAAATCGCATCTTTGATACCAGTTTCAAGCCTTGGGACTGATTTGTGTGAATAATTTGCCCAAATCGTGAACCGACCGTCTTGCCCATGTAAATGGCAAACAAATTAGATCAAGTCGAATTCTTTCATGTAAATACAATTACGAAAGAGCTAGGCAGGGTTCAGTGGATTCACTGATGTGCAAACTGCGTGACCGTACAATATCTCATGCAGACTTTCTGTTTATATTAATAAAAGTAAATTCATCCTCTAAAGACCAATTCTGTTTTATAGCCAGTGCCTTAAAAGAAGAAGACCTCGTGAGTTTTGATGATGTAACCCACCCAGCTTTCCTCTGCCCGCTCTCGTACGAAACGCTTTGCTCTCCACACCCTTACTAGATCTAACTAGAAACCTGTCGTAAAAATTCTCAGTGTTATGTCACTTGCAAAGGACTTGTTTTTCAGTCTTAGAAAATAATATTATGCACTCCGCCCAAATGAACGTTTATGAAGTGTCTTGTTTTTTATCATTGGCGAATGAAAGCTGCACGTCTTCTCTCGTAAGTTTCCTAGTCATCGCGTTAAAACCGAAATCAATAATTATGACTGAAGGTTGTCATAGTTCAATGCGTCTGCAGCAACTATACGAAGCCACTTTAAACTAATCTATAACACTCCATTGGTCCTGTAAGGTAGCTGGAAAACTTTTTCAACTTTAGGGCTGCGTAGCTGGAGTTGATATGCAAGGAGTCAGAGCCACAGATATTTTTGCTCAGTTTTGTTTAAATTTCAGTATAATGGCAATTCACACTTTCAACTTGATGTGCGGGAATAAAACATAAGAAGACATCTTAAAGCTGAGGGATGAAAAACTGATACGATTCTTAATTAATTTTGACTCGAGCCTCTTCAATCATGATATCGTTAAAATCAAAGAGCATTACTGCTCACCCACTGAATCTGTTCATTGAATTTAAATCTAATAGAAATTGAATTAATGCAGATTTCAAGAATCATTATAAGCATTGTCTTTTATTTCTCTTGCGACCACTACAATACCCAGGAGAAATAAAAAAACAAAAGTTATGCAAATTATAACCAAGTTGCATTCTTTCATGTACGAACCGTAAGAAAAGACAGAGTCCTCTTATGTCTTAACATCTACCCGAGAAAAATTCCGAGAAAATTGTGTGGATGACACTTTCTTTTGGGGGGTTATTTATCATTTACAAAATGTTTGGGAACATCTGGTTGGAAAGTGAATGAAACACGACTTTGTAGTTTTTTCCAGGGGAAAATTTCGTGGAGTGACAGAACACTGATCTGAAAAGGTTGTCCTGTTTTTTTTTCTGGACGGAAAGTCTAAACGGAAATTTGTGTTCCATGAGTAAAATTGCATCAGTTTCAAGCCTTGGGACTGATTTGTGTAAATAATTTGCGCAAACCATGTAAATCTTCTGTAAATGGCAAACAAATTAGATCAAGTGGAATTCTCTCACGTAAATACAATTACGAAAGAGGCAGGGTTCATCAGTGGATTCACTGATGTGCAAACTGCGTGACCGTACATCTAGATCTCATGCAACCTTTCTGTTTATATTAATTAAAAAAAGAAAATTCATCCTCTAAAGACCAGTTCAATTTTATAGTCAGTGCCTTAAAAAGGTTCTTCTCTTTGCGGAAACAAATTAATTTTGTACAATGGTACGTGAAGACCTCGTGAAGACCTCTCCCCGCTCTCGTACGAAACGCTTTGCTCTTCACCGTCCCTTACTAGATATAACTAGAAACCTGTCGTAAAATTTCTCAGTGTTATGTCACTTGCAAAGCACTTGTTTTTCCGTCTTAGAATATAATATTATGCACTCCGCCCAAATGAACGTTTTTAAATGTCTTGTTTCTTATTATTGGCGAATGAAAGCTGCACGTAATATAAACTGCTGCTGCACGTCTTCTCCCGTAAGCCGTTCGTAGTCATCGCGTTATAACCGAAAAAAAATTATGACTGAACGTTGTCATAGGTCAATGCGTCTGCAGCAACTTGGAGCCACCTTAACAACCGCCATGGCTTAATTAATGACCAACTAATCTTTAAAACCGGCCCTCCGTCCTGTAAGGTAGCTGGAAAACTTTTTCAACTTTAGGGCTGCGTAGCTGGAGTTGATTGCAAGTTTTGTTTAACTTTCAGTCGCAGAAATTTATGAAGCGACCCTGAAGGCAGGGGCACTCAACGTTAATTTTCGGAAAATATCTGTTTGCTTGGCTATCTTAGGATTTTCGAACATCTAAAAAATGGCATAATTGCCCATTTTTAACGGATTTTTACCCTAAAAAGGTCACCTAGAATTTTCGGAGCTTTTTTTCGGACTGAAATTTTCCAAAAGGTAAGTGATCCCTATAATTTTCGGATCACTAGACTTTCAGCTGGGAAATCAGAACAGATGAAAAATTTGTAGGGGATGAAAATATGCTTATATCAGTACCATTTAAATACCAAAATACGTTCGACAATGCTACGTTTAAGTGGTTTTGAACTATATTCTCGTTGGATGCCCCTGTGAAGGGCCAGACCAACAAGACATCAGTCCTGAGAAAAAAATCTATACCGCAGAATGTGATTGTTATCCATGCCTTGTTACCTATCTAAAAATAATTTTGGGTTATCTTCCAACATATCGGTACCTGAAACAGTGATAACAATAGATAACAATAGATTTCGGTGTACGGGCTATGGATAAAGAACGGTATCATGAGGTGACAATATAATTACAAACACAACTGGATCCTTGATATGAAGGTTTGTCCATTTTCTTAAAAACGTTGGCCGAGCCGATTGTAACATTCCATGCTGGAATTCAATATCAGTGAAATTCAATTGTAATTGGCCCTTTGCAGCTCGACATTCACTGGAAGAAGACAAACAAACCAAAAAAAATACCATTTTAAATTATGTTGATCAGCTCTTTGTTTGTCTTGTCCCAGTGGGCTCCTTACTCTCCAGCATGACTATCCTCAAAGTGCCTATTCAATTTCAGTTGAATTTCAATTCAATATAATGGGAATTCACACTTTCAACTTGATGTGCGGGAATAAAACAAAAGAAAACATCTTAAAGCTGAGGGATGAAAAACTGATACGATTCTTAATTTTGACCCTCAGCCTCTTCAATCATGATAGCGCTAAAATTAAAGAGCTGTTATGTTCTCTTCTTCATTTAGTGTTCATTGAATCGGTTCATTGAACTTAAATTGATTAGAAAATAAATTTCTATTGAATTAATGCAAATTTCAAGAATCAGTATATTAAGCATTGTCCTGAGTTTATTTCTCTTGGGACCACTACAATACCCGGGAAAAATTAAAAACAAAAGTTATGCAAAGTTTTGGGAGGCAAACAATGTGAATTATGGGAGATGTGCAAATGGCGAATCGGATATAAAGTGGCACCTCATTCTACACCCTTTCATTTCTTCACTGGGTAATTTCAGAAGTGACTGAGATAATGAAGTTCCTCTTTATCTGTGTTTCTCTGGTTTGTGCCAGCTTGCCGTATTCCTCTCGAGCGAAAGTTCTGGTACCTCGAAAACAGGTAAGACAGTCGACATCAGATTTTTTCATGTACTGATGTACAAAGAATGGTTTTCCGTTGACTTTTTCCGTCATTGTTGCAAGTTTTAATTTTGTGGCTCTTTCAATGTTTTAATTAAGCTCCCACATTCCACAATTTTTTTAACTTTTGACTGGGAACAGTCAGTGAAAATTCGTCTACATGACTGAAAAGCGCCTTCAAATCTATTCAGTAAAAGTTGTCAAGTTTGAAAGTGATTCGTTAGAAAGCTAACGACTACTGAGGATACAGCTTTGCAAAGTCACGGAACCATGCAGTCGTTTACATGTTTAGAGGCGAGCTCGTGCACCCAGCATACTAATGTTCGTAAAATTTCGCTGGATTTTTAATGGAGTAATTATACCTTCGCTCACTTTGGATTTGTAACCTTTAATGTTGGTGAGTTTCCTCATTTTAAGGCGCTATTAATTTCCAGCAGTGTTGGTGAATATTCGCCTACTGGTCTTAGGAATACCCTTAAGGCGGAAAGGGTGTGTATTTACAGTCAATTCTTTAATAACTATACAGTCTTCCTCACGTTAAAAAACTCTTTCAGATACCGCTAATACAGAAAAAAAAGAGACTAGTGCGTTAGGTCGAGTTTATAAACGTGTTTTTTGTTTGATTTTGTGCCGCTTTCTTCTGCACAGGAACAAGAACCCTTTTATCCTCCTATCATGGCCGGCGGTAACTTGCGGGAGACCAGCTCATACTTATTTGCATCTTATTTAAAAATAACCAAAAAAATAACAATACAGCACATTTGTTATACGCCCTGTTCTTTTGAGCACTGAATTAATTCCGCAATCTCGCATCTCTCTCTCTCTCTATGTTTCGTTTCCTTTGTTGTATATGTCATGCTATAAGTAAACTTGCGTCATCATTGTTTTTCCTTATTGTTTTTTTGTTTTAGGATCCAACAAACCCATCTGCTCATATCGAAGCTGCCAATAAGGGAGAGGTTCGATATCCACCCAACACAGGTACTTCAAGTTCTTTGCTACTACATTTGCCTTTAATTTATTTTTGTTGAGCCAGAAGTTTGAAAAAAACTTAAGTGTATCTACAAGGATTACGATTTTTTAAAACGCATAAAACAGGGAAGAACTCTTTGAGAACAAGTATGAAATGGACGACTACTTCGATTGTATCTTTGTTAACGGCAAAAATTTGTCACGCGATTTATTAATCTCGGAAAATCGTGCTCCTTTGATTCGTAGTGACCAGCTGGTAGCGGGGTAGGATATCGTGGGGTGTTCGGTAGGGTTAAAATTAAATTTTCGGAAATTCTTAAAGAGTGATCACCTTTACCTTTAATCACATATACCTGTTTATACCTTGCTTCGTAGTGATCAAGGACTGGTCGGTCAGCTCTCCCTACAGCTACCTTGGATGCGGCATGAAGTATGAAGACGGAAAATTGACGGTGCCTACCCCCGGACGGTACTATATCTACGCTCAACTTTACTTCCGCAACAATGGACGAGTCTTTATCAAAGTTAACGACAAAATCGTGACCATGCTTCAACCGCCCGTAAATGATAAAAACTTCCATGGTACCGTGTACGCTGGCGGGGTTTTCAACCTGAACGCTAATGACGTCATCACGTTGACTGCCCACGCTTATCCTGATCCATACGGCCCCAAAATTTTCATGTATTCCAAGCACAGTTACTTTGGGGCATTTTTGATTTAAACAATTTCTTAGCGTTTGACGAAAAATTAGCGTCGTCATCAAGTGACAACTTAGAAATCAATCCATAAATTAAGGGATGTAAATCGAAAAGGCTTGCTTCTAGCTGACTAATGAGTTAGACTGTTTTGTAGGAGACATAAATCTTGGTCTAATGGTACCTCATTATAAATAATGTATTGTCAACCAGTTTTGATGCTTAAATAAAAGAGGATACTGCAAGAAATGTGTTGATTCCTCGCTGAATTTTTTCGAGGATGTGAAGGTTTGAAAAACACATATATAGCTAGCAAGCATACATCAGTTAAGTTCGAATACAAGAAAATCATAATCTTAACTTTTTTGTTTCAAATGAGATTGTTAATTTGTAACAAAATTGCAACAGACATTTCCAAAAATTTATATGAATAAATGCAAGAGATTCAAGGTTATGAAAATAAAGTAATTAGACCTTCCTACGCTTATATTTTCCGAAAGGTTACTTCCCAGTTAATTAGAAGCTAAAAAAACGCTGAAAAAGTGAAAAATCCATCATTCAGCTATGAAATTCAGTTTGAGCTAACGCTAGTAGCTATCCCAAGGCCCTTTTCATGTAAAAGGTGGACATTTTTCTCATAACAGTTGGTGAAAAATCATCATCATAACCTTTCGTCCTCAGATGGCGGTTTTTGTTGTTACAACAAGAGAGGACAAAAGGGTGTTTTACAGGGTTAGCAAATGGAGAGGAGCCAGGCAGGCATTGCTTCCCTTCCTTGAAGGAAACCTGACGATGCAAAAACTTTTACCCGAGAAAAATTGCGAGCAAACTGTGTGGATGACACTTTCTTTTGGGGGTTGTTTCTCATTTACAAAATGTTTGGGAACATCTGGTTGGAAAGTGAATGGAACACGACTTTATGGTTTGTGCCAGAGAGAAATTTCCGGGATCGACAAAACATCTGAAAAGGTTGTCCTGTTTTTTTTCTGGACGGAATGTTCTAAACGGAAATTTGTGTTCCATGAGTAAAATCGCATTTTTGATACCAGTTTCAAGCCTTGGGACTGATTTGTGTGAATAATTTGCCCAAACCGTGAACCGACCGTCTTGCCCATGTTAATGGCAAACAAATTAGATCAAGTCGAATTCTCTCACGTAAATACAATTACGAAAGAGGCAGGGTTCATCAGTGGATTCACTGATGTGCAAACTGCGTGACCGTACATCTCATGCAGACTTTCTGTTTATATTAATTAAAAAAAGTAAGTTCATCCTCTAAAGACCAATTCAGTTTTATAGCCAGTGCCTTAAAAGAAGAAGACCTTGTGAGTTTTGATGATGTAAACCCCGGGCTTTTCTCTGCCCGCTCTCGTACGAAACGCTTTGCTCTCCACACCTTATTAGATCTAACTAGAAACCTGTCGTAAAAATTCTCAGTGTTGTGTCACTTGCAAAGCACTCGTTTTTCCGTCTTAGAAAATAATATTATGCACTCCGCGCAAATGAACGTTTTTAAAGTGTCTTGCTTTTTATCATTGGCCAATGAAAGCTGCACTTCTTCTCTCGTAAGTTTCCTAGCCATCGCGTTAAAACCGAAATAAATAATTATGACTGAAGGTTGTCATAGTTCAATGCGTGTGCAGCAACTGATCGAGAAGCCACTTTAAACTAATCTTTAAAAATCCCTTCGTCCTGTAAGGTAGCTGGAAAACTTTTTCAACTTTAGGGCTGCTTAGCTGGAGTCGATATGCAAGGAGTCAGAGCCACAGATATTTTTGCTCAGTTTTGTTTAAATTTCAGTCGTAGAAATTTATAAGCGACCCTGAAGGCAGGGGCGCCCAACGTTAATTTTCGGAAAATATCTGTTCGGAAGACGATTTGAGATCTACAATTGTAGAATTTTCGGAACATTTGTTGTAAAATTTCTTGCTTGCTTGCCTGTCTTAGGATTTTCGAAGATCTAAAATAGTAGTAAAATTGCCCATTTTTAACGGATTTTTACCCCTTTCTGATTGAAATTTTCGAAAAGGTAAGTGATCCCTATAATTTTTGGATCACTGGACTTTCAGCTAGGAAATCAGAACAGATGAAACATTTTTAGGGGATAAAAATATGCCTATATCTACAATTTATATACCAAAATTTGTTCGACAATGCTACGTTTAAGTGGTTTTGAACTATGTTCTCGTTGGGTGCCCTTGTGAAGGGCCAAACCAACCAGACATCAACAATCCTGTAAAGATGAATCTCAAAGAATCCGTAGCATGATATTTAATATATATTTTTGGTTATAACTTCACAGAAGTTCAGGTTTCACGAGTAATCATCGTTTTATTGCTACAGAACTGTTTCGTATGGTGCAAGGACCACACTCATCAGGCAATTTTGACGACTGAACTGTTGGAATTGAGTATTTTTGGTTACATTTTTTTTATAGGTGCAGCTACAAAGCTATGCTCTCTTGGTGCCAGCCTGTGTCATACGGTACAGGTTGACTGATGGGGAAGTAACTAATACGGTTAGTACAGTACTGTCAGTACTGTCACAATTAAGTTAACGTATAAATTCTAATTATTCGGGGCAGTGGAAACAAGTCAGACTGTTCATTGACAGGTTAAGCCTAATACAGTGATTAGACAGGAGCCATACACAAATTTATCACCTTTTTCCCCCTGTTATCTGAAAGGCATAATGAACTTACATGTATATATTTTTTTGCGTTTACAGAAATATCATGATGTCAGATACTTGTGTCAGCACCTTAAACAAATGCCACATTTATGTGGCAAGGGTTGGGTCGAAGTTTGATAATGAATGTAAGTAGTTTAAAGTTAATGATTATTACTATTTTAAAGCCACAGTTATCTTAATCTGATACAATGTGAGAATGATATATAATGGAGGGGCTGCCCAAGGCTACGCAAGAAACAGAGCAAAGAGCATCAAGAGTCCTGAGAGAAAAGTTTAGGTCTCTACGTTCTGAGATCAAACGCAGACTCCGCGAATGTAGGGAGGCATTTTTTGCAGATATGGAATCAAACTTAAAGTCGAACCCGAAACGCTTCTGGTCGATTCTGAAAGTGAAATCAAAACACAAAAACGTCCCTGAAACGATTACCATGGCAACCAGTGACAACTCAAGAGTAAAGGCCTCCACTCCAAGCGAAGTTGCAGAATTATTCAATCAGTATTTTGTGTCGGTATTCGCACCTGATCAGGGAACTCCAGCCCCTGAAAGGGAGAATGGTCAGTTACTAGACTCAGGCCTGTTCTTGACTGATGTAATTCTCTCAGTCTCTGAAGTTGAACAAACCCTGCTTAATCTTGATGCCAGTAAAGCTACTGGACCAGACGAATTACCTGCCAAAATTTTGAAAGAAACGGCTGAAGTGATAGCACCCTCGCTTACCGAACTGTTTAACAAGTCGCTTAGGTTAGGCTGTCTGCCGGAGGACTGGAAACTAGCGAACATCGTTCCTGTTTTCAAAAAAGATAATAAAGAACAAGCGGAAAACTACAGACCGATATCGCTACTTTCTATTGTTTCCAAAGTCATGGAGAGTTGCTTATTCAATGCTAATATATAGATTTAGCTAGGGCTAAAAGCAAAGCTCCCATTAATTAATTTATTGTTTAAATCAAACAATAAACTTGTAATCCACAAATCAGTTAACTTAAGGGGAAATTCATATGACTTTTGAGGGAAAGGTTAAGTGATTTTAGAGTGAAACATCTTACATCGAGTTGATAGCCATATAAAACACCCAAAAATAGCAATCATCTTCGATCACATTCAAGAGCCGTAATGGCTCTTGATCACAGTGGATTATACCTGGAAAACAAATTCTTGGAAAACAAATCAGGTCGAATTTTTTGCTTTCGACAAGTTTACTTTACAAAATCTTGCAAAACAAATCCGGGGATGTGTAAACCAACCTTTTATACTTTTTACACATCACATCTGAGGTGAAACAGTACTATTTATCATACAGACCTTGGACAGAATGCAGTATTTCACAATTGTTCAAGACCAATTGCACTCAGTCATTATTCAGGACGATCAATTGTGGGCTTTTAGCGAAACTGTTAAAACAATTTCCAAAGTCGCCTATACGGCCAGCCAGTTCTCACTTTTAACGAGCGCCAAATTGGCAGCGAACATTAATAGAGTTATGCTTCAACATAAATAATTTATTGTTTTTTTGTATTTAAGGGTTTTATAACGATGTGTAATCTTGAAAAGCGTTTGATACGCGCGGAAAAAGATACTCCTGCAAGCGATGTTCATGAACGACTGAAAACAAACAGCACAGCGATTTAAATTGCAAGAGAGACTACTAACAATCACAAAAAGAAATATAATTCGGTTAAACATTTACAGAGACAACAATTTTCATTCACGAAGAAAAGTATTAAAGCGTTTCGAAAAATCCTGAGTCTTAAAGCTTAATAAGTTTATGCTTTAAGCCGGCCTCGCGGTGTTTGCTTTTCTCAAAGATGAACTCGAGGCAAGATCATCGCTCAAAGTTTTCTTTCTACAGCCAAATTTATAACTAAATATTCTTCGGAACGTTTTCTTTCATTTGCGGTGAGAAAATATATCTAAAGGCTTTTTAAAGTTCTGTAAGCTTATATCAAACCTGATATTAGGTCGGTTCATTGTCTCAAATCTTACAAACGTGCATAAACTTGCCGCATAAATTGTGCGCGACTACATGAAATTAGATATAAAAAAAAACAAACATCAAATGCAATCATTACTTAGGCTTACCATTCGAGATGCAGCTCCTGAAAGCTTTATCAAGTAACGCGAGAATCGCTTGAGAATTTTGAATCCTCCTTAATACGCATCAAGCAAGGTGAAAACCGAAAACGATGCCATCCGAAATCGGATTTTCAACTTTGACAAGCGACGCATCTCTCAACCAAAAAACCAATGAACAAACTAGCCATGAATAACAGACTTGATAGCAGCTGTATTTCATTTTGTACATCCAGTGGAAAAAGACAGTTAAAAACATCACAAGTTGACACAAAACTCTGTCAGCTTCAGCTGTCAAAGTAAACAAGTTTCAAGATGCTGCATAAATGCTCCGCATGAACTCACCTGTCAAATTTTGACCAATCAGAGCATAAAAATTGGAGAAAAGGTCTTCCCCGCCTGTATTTTTAAATAAGTTGCTGAATTTTCGCGTCCATGGTTAGTTTGAAATCAAACTCTTGATAGTGCGGTTCCATCATGATATAAACACAGCATATTTCATGTAAATTTTAAAAATAATAAACTTGAGCCTGCGATCATTTGAAAACCAGTAACTTGTCAGCGGATAACTTCAAAAACGCACTCGACTTCGATGGGTCGACACCTGAGCCCGCGATACGGTCAGGTAATACTCGTCAGCGGATACCTTGTTTTGACAGCTGTCAATTGATCACAACATTGATTTGCAATTAGTTTCCTCCTGGGCTCCCAAAGTAGTTAGAAAGTGTGAAAGTAAACATTGGTTTTCCTGTGGTGCGGACAGACGGCGGTCGGCGGTCGGTGGTCGGTGTACGGTCACGTGATTACCAAATTTTTTGGGATGGTAGATTACCTTAGCTATGGGGCTCCGCCAATTCAAATCCATCATGTACAAGTACTACGTGGATGCCTTAGAACGTAACTACGACCCAGAGCACCCACGATCCTGGAAAACAATCTGTCCGTCATGTAACGTTTCACGTAACGTGTCTGTGCGTCTCCGCTGTTGTTTTTAATTGTCTCGTGTTAGTTTTACTGTTTCTTACATATCTTTTAAGCTCCGGGACCACTGTAATTGGCTCAACGCTGTTGTGGCACCCGTGCCTTTTGTTACTCAGTCAAAGTTTAGAATGCTACATGCACTGTGTAGTGCTAGTAACCGCGCGAGACTCAGAGAGAAAAAAGAAAAACCTTTGTTCAAGCAGACACTCAAGGTCACGTTTCGCATTATCACGAGCTCATGACGTTGTGTTTGGCCTGTCAACTCTCATTTCTAACCGGATATTATTCACAATTTATGCGAAATAGAATACCCTGCCAGCGGGACACTCAGAACACGATTAGCGACGGCGTTACGCAGACGTCCCTTTTCCGCGTGCAATAAAGGAAATAGGAGACGTCTGCACGCAGGCAAAAAGAAATCCGGCCTGAATTTTAATTTTGGCCTTTCCTTTAGACAGAGAGATACATACCGATAAATTATAACGAGTAAATTGGCTGCCACCGGGGACTATCGTGTCTTTACGGCCTTTATAGCAGAAAATTATAAAATAAAGTTAATGTAGGTGGGCACAAAGGTGATTTTGCTTTGGAAGAATTTGTTTTCCCATGGGCTTCTAAACTACTGTGGCCAAAGTTCGATTTCTATTTACTAGGTGTACAAATAAGCCGGACCAGGAGCCCATAACCCGGAGCGTCTAACTTCCATACTGCGCCTATGCAACGGCGTTTTCACAAGTAGGTTTATTTTTAGATAAGCTTTTCCGCGAATTTCTTTCAAAAAGCCAATCACTAGCAATTGCGTCATCAATGATAAACTTTTAATACGCAACTAGGACAACTCCTTCACATTGAAAAAAACATAGCGAACACACGTGAGGAATCTTCAGAGGAGTTTTCTCACAGTACTTCAAACGACAATTTCAGTATTTACACGGAAACTAGCAGTTCAGAAGATTTGCAAAACCTAGCCAGGACTTCTACTTTGTCGAATTAAATCGAAGTCGTCTTCGAAATAGCCGACTGTGAAAAGGTCCAAGCGAGCTACTAACAGTCTAACCGACGATCAAATGCAGGAATTGACCTCGTGGAAGAGTTATTTTCCGCGGGAAAAGCTTATCTAAAAATAGACTCACTTGTAAAAACGCCGTTGCACGAATTTATGGCAGTTGAACGCTCCTGATTATGGGCTCCTGTTGTTGTCTATTGTTTTATTGTTCATAAGGCGAAGCTAATAAAATAAAATAAAAATAAAATAAAGTATATAAAGATTTCTCTTTTATTCTTCTTGATGTGTTATATCATTTTGTGTTTCTATCTGAAAAATAAAGAGATAGTAGTGGTGGTAATCACCCATGCCCTCCCCTCCCCCTGTTCTCATTAGCTAGATCCCTGCTTTAGCTCTCTCCTCTGAAGACATGAAATTTATCTCTAAGTTTGTTGATGTCCTTTACTCCCCTTACTCCCCCGTCGTATTCAAGATGCATTTAATTTGTTTTGCCTCTTCTTAGGATCTGGAAATAAAAAAAAGGCAAAGTAAAGGTGGAACATAGCGAATTAAGGGTGCTTCAACCAACAATGTCCCCCTCAAAGATGGTCATGGGGGACACACTGACAGGTAAGCACATTATTTCAATATACAGTTTAGGCTTTTTTAACTACATGTATTGCAGTGATTGTGTTGTCATGAATGGTTGCATGCTTTTTGTTCTTATCTGACATTTTCACCCAGAAATGTCTTTGATAGTTAATTAACATATGGAAAAACAATAAAAGTTGTCACTACCATTATCTGTCTTAATTTAAATTGTAGGAAGAGAAATCAATTTCGAAAGGTTACAAAAAGCAGTGGAGGATGCCCTTGATGCTGTGTGGGCTCTCCGTGAACAGAGGTAATGTGTCCCTTTTTATCTGGAATGAAGCAGAAAAGTAACTTACACGCAGCCACGCTACCTTTAGTCTCCACCTGAGAGTAACTTTTCCATTTAAAGTATACATGGCTGTTCGTAAAGACCTTCTAGCGATTCTTCTATGAGATAAAGAGCCTTTTTGATTATCACAGGAAGTGAGAATTAGGTAATGATCCGGTTAAGATGGGAAGCAAATCCTTTTGTTATGGCACAATACGCTTTGCTCACATAGGAATGTGCTTTCATCGAGATAAACTTATAAAAAGGCACTTGAAGAAATAAAATACAAATAAACTCCATCCTTGAAGGGTGCGTTTTGTGTTAAAATGTTTCGACAGAGAGTGTAAACAACTGCCAAGCAGTGTTCATAATTTTACATGTTCCACACATAGCACTTCTGTTATACTTACTTAAACTCAGTCAAGGTTTTGTTATATAGAAGTTAGTTAGAAAACAAGAGATTTTAATAATACACAGTCCTTTGGGAAGGTTTGGTAAAATTTGATAATTAAAACCAATCAGAAGTGTAGCAGAGACATTAGTAAAGTTAGCACTTTTTTGGGATTCCAAAGTGTTCTTTGCGTTTGGTTATTTCCTTGTTATCCGGACCAGTGCTTAAAATCATGACAATGTTTTGCTGCGCAGGAATCTTCTTAACCAAGCCAGAACACCCCAGCAACAAGGACAGGGCCCACCGAGCACGTCTGTGAGTATCTGATTATAGAGGAGTATATTATACCCTTCCTTTGTTTATATTCCACTTCCTATGTACAATGAAAGAAAAGGGAGTGAGTGCGAAAGTCCGAACTAAGTAACCTTAGTAGAACGGGAAAGAAGGTAGTACAATACAGTACAGTTCAAATCCTCCAGACGGTTAACCTGTTACCATGGAGTAGGTACTGGCGACTACATGGTCGACCAGTCCAGCAAAACCACTTCTATCCTGTGAAACCTCTTTGCCTGCTCAGTGTAGACATTTAATAATTTAGCGATCAGATTTATCCAAGGGTTCAATTCTGTTTTTAAGTGAACACTTACTAAAGAAAGAAGGGTCATGTAAAATGTTTTTCTTCTTGGATAATGTGTAACTATGGAAGGGTTCGTTTATCGTTTGTCTCACAATTGTCACATTAGATCTTTAAATCGTATTACAGGTTTCCATCTGGCGATAGCTTCGATTTGCTGAGTAGAACTATTTGTACCACACTGGTTGTTAGTGATTGATGTATCACGAACCTCGCTCATGGTTGGTGAGGTTCGATCCAAAGCATTGTTGACATTTTTCGAGAAGGAAACTGTTCCCTCAGCGGTCCGTTGTGGTAAAGATCGGATACTGTGCTGTCTGATCGTGGGCATCCACGCTTCAAGAATCTCAGTTCCACTGTCCCTTTTGATGTTGTTAGAATATGAAGTCTATTTAATGTGAATAGCTTCTCTACGAGAGTGCAAATGAGGGTCTGGGTAAATAAACGTAACTTTGTCCAAAAGCAGAGCTAGGTTTGTGTTCGTGAGTATACAGCTATTTCGAGAAGGGTTGTCGGAAAAAGTGCACGCGACAATCCCGAAAGGCATTGTGGGTAGTTTTGGATTCACTGTTCTTCAGAGAAATTTGAAAGAATTGGCACGAAAGGCAATGAAAATGTGTTTGCGAGTGCTAACGGAAAGCAACAAAAGTAGGTTCGACAGCCACAGTCGCCAGGAACAGTGTATCGATCATATCCCATATTACCTTTCGGGATTGTCGCGTGCATATTTTTTCTGACAATCTTTCTCGAAATAGCTGTATTCCAATTATCGTGCTAAACACTAAAAGAGGTGTCGTCTTTTTAACAAATACTCAATTACTTCTATTTCTATTTCAATATGGTCTCTAAGTGTGCACACCCATTCAAGTTAGTTTTCCTTTACTGGTCGTCGCTCAAAACCTTCTTGTCTTTATTTCTAGGATCATGGAGGTCACGATACCACAGTAGTGAACAGTGACTTGGTATGTTTTACATACTAAACTTTCACATGTTCATTCACTTGGCTTCCCTGGGCTTCAAAGTGCCTTCACCAGAGACATTTGAGAGAGTGAAACAGGAAGTGAAAATTTCTAATTCCACGTTTTATGGAGGACAGAGACAAGGCAACAACTTTCCTTTCCTTTTTTGAAGTTAGGCGTAGTCTTTTTGAATTCCACTCTTGATAAAATCGCCTACCTGTGACAAACTAGATGAGTTGGGTGAAGTTGTATTTACAGTAACCAACGTGCATTATGTTTTATACTGTAGGTGAGAAAGAGAAGACTGGAAGCATTTGAACGTAACACTCGGGTAATCAAAAAATTTGTCTTAAACTATTATGACTAAAAAAAATGCTCTTCATCAGTGACCAACGAATGCTGTGCTTGTTATTCAGAATTTAATTATTTGACTAACATGCAATCATTTTAACGCATACTCATTCTATCTGGTAGACCGTGACGGAAAAACGGGTGTGCCATGAAGAAATGGTTGGGGACAGTGAAGGCGAAGAGGACAGTGGAACGGTGTGTTTGTTATATATTTTTTTTAACATTTCAAAATGATGTGAAATTTTATGTAATTTTAAAACTGATCTTACAATGCAGAAGATAAGATTTGACGCTCGTACAATTAGATCGATTAACCCGCTGCAAAAAGTTCAAAATGTAAAGTTATCATTGTGCTGAATTTTGCTGCAAAATACCCTTGAAATACTTGTTGATGTAAAAAGGTTCTGGTCATTACTTTTGAGAACATAATACATACACCATAACAACTGTTTTCAGCCGTAATATCTTTAAAACTGAGCGAACTTAGATGAGGCACTTAGATTGAGCGAGAAGCACGAAAACTAAGAAATCAAGTTATCATCATTGCTATTGGAACGAAGTGCTAGTTACATTTATTAACTATTTGCGTTCTTACTATTTGGCACAGTTCGTTTTGAAGACAATGTGAAGCGCAGCAGCGGGGGTAAAGAAGTTTATAACATACCCGTTTTGGAATTCAAGAAGAGGGAGACAACCCAGCTAACAAAGTCGGGCAACACAACGTGCCTAAAAACATAACGGTCGATATCGAATTGTTAAAGCCGAACTTTACTTAAGACTCCTACCTTCTCAAGTAGATTAAGGCCTGGGTCCTGTACAGACTTCTCAGAATTTTTAAATGTTATAGTGATGTAAGGTAGTTTCAAGGCCAATCAAATCCTAAAAATCTTTCAGTTTCATGTCCAAAATTGTTTGTAACTGCATCACGTGACCAGCCACGTCCTGTTTTATCAAAAAATCGTTTGAGTCGGTATTCCCGAAGGAGCAAACCGGTTTTCTTTTGTAGGTCCACCCAAAAAGTGGAAATAAACGTCTATCCCCCAACGGAAATTTTATATAAAGGGGGAGACCGACACTAGCTAACGAAAACCAATTTCACCAATTACCAATTATAAAGCCTGTAATCATTCCGAGCTGATTTCGTAGACAGTTTGTAGAGGGCCAAAGGTTTTTGTACCGAGAAACTGGAGTTGCTCGTGTGGCAAGTGGTGGGAATCGTTGGTTACAATTTTCGAACAGAGTGCGTGGTCCTTCACGTGACCAGATAATTTGGATTTCTCTTTCTTCAAGTTTAGTTTAATTAACCATCTATCACTCCTGGTGGATTCCTTCAATAATGGTTTTTGAGAAATGTATACATAATAACCACAAAATGACTGAGACCCAGGTCTAAATATATTTGAGTATATCGGTCCTCTTTCTGTATTCTAAAGAAATGAAATACCGTAAATCCTCTACTAAGCACCCCCCCCCCCCTTTAACAAGACCCCCTTTCCCCCTAATTATTTTTCACTAATAAATTCTAATTTATTGTATTAATCAACCACAAATGTAAAACTTGAAAGTTCGATTTGATTCGGATCCGGGGCTGCGTGACTCGAGCTTTTCCACTTTGTATTCTAGTTCCTTTGGAGAATAGATACCATCTTCTTTTAATAAGCCCCTCCTCAAATGAGCTTGAAAGAAATAAGCTCCCGGGGGGCTTAATAGAGGATTTACGGTATTGACCCAAGTGTTTCGCGTTTTGCATAGGTTTTACTTAGTTCTGATCCCTAAGGATTGGAACTTCGCCTCGGCGTAAACTGGGTGGATGACGGAAGAGCTTACTCGTATACATTTCTTATTTTGGCCATCCGGCTTCCAGGAATGTGTGCAAGATGAAAGTTTTGCGTTCTGGTGTTGCCTAAAATGTGCAACAATTAAACAAGTGAAGAACAAAATAAGAATAAATGTACATTTCAGGCACATTGCTCGCTGGATACAATTATTAGACAACGGCAGTGCAATCGCGTTCTTTGAACTTCTTTGTGATAATTAATTCAAACTCACTCAGTTTCTCGCAAAAAAAGGCATATTCTACTAGGGGTGCAATCATAGTGAACGAGATGGGAAAAGACAGTCCTTCCTATTCGTGTACTGTTAAGAATCAAACAGTGAATTTAATTGTTTTTTCCGGTTATTATTGTAAGTATCAATAATAGTTGTAAGAGTTTCAGCCTTTGGTTTTAATTTCATCTGTATTGTGCACTGAGTATAAAAGTGCCATTTAATAAGTCTTCTATACCTTTTAGACGTTTTAAGTAGTAGTAAGATAGTCGGAGTTTAGTTTTCATCCATATGTATTTTTCGGAGTGGTAAAAGTGGGTATTCCGAAAGAAGTACTTTGAGACTAATGAAACAGAGTCAGAATTAGAAGTTACAATGTCAAGGGGACTTAGTTATTCAAAATGTTTTAATACGACGATAAATATAATTCTATTTAAAAATTGATTTAAGACTCAGTCTTAATTATCATATTGATACCATTAAAATTAATAATTTTAGGTCTTAAATCAACCAATTAAATAGACTTACAATCGATCAATTTGACTGAATATCAGCATTAACTAAATCGGTTTAACTATAGATAGCAAAAACGAAGCCTTAAAATAAAACTAAATTTAGCTAAATTCAACGAAATCTTAAATCGATTTAACTAAATAATGTAGATTTAAAGTAAGTCTTAAATCGATTTAACTAAATGGATTTAACTAAGTCTTAAATCGATTTAAGCTTAAACAGATTTAACCACTAAGTCTTAAATCGATTTAAGCTTAAATAGATTTAACGACTAAGTCTTAAATCGATTTAAGCTTAAATAGATTTAACCACTAAGTCTTAAACAAGTTAACCTTAAATCGATTTAACTAAAAAAAAGTCTTAAATCGATTTAAGGTTAAATAGATGTAACGACTAAGTCTTTGATATGATGTGTGGGGATAAAACAAAAGAAAACATCTTAAAGCAGAGGGATGAAAAACTGGTACGATTCTTAATTAATTTTGAATCGAGCCTCTTCAATCATGATAGCGTTAAAAACAAAGAGCTATTATGTTCTCTTCCTCATTTAGTGCTCACTGAATCGGTTCATTGAATGTAAATTGAATAGAACTTAAATTTCTATTGAATTAATGCAAATTTCAAGAATCAATATAAGCATTGTCTTTTATTTCTCTTGGGGCCACTACAATACCCGGGAGAAATTTTTGGGACGCAAACAAGGTGTATTATGGGAGATGTGCAAATGGCGAATCGGATATAAAGTGGCAACTCATTCTACGCCCTTTCATTTCTTCACTGGGTAATTTCAGAAGTGACTGAGATAATGAAGTTCCTGTTTATCTGTGTTTCTCTGGTTTGTGCCAGCTTGCCGTATTCCTCTCGAGCGAAAGTTCTGGTACCTCGAAAACAGGTAAGACAGTCGACATCAGATTTTTTCATGTACAAAGAATGATTTTCCGTTGACTTTTTCTGTCATTGTTGGAAGTTTCAATTTTGTGGCTCTTTCAATTTTTTAATTAAGCTCCCACCGCCTCATTATAGACCCTTCCACGGTTTTTTCAACTTTTGACTGGGAACAGTCAATAAAAATTCGTCGACATGGCTGAAAAGCCACGCCTTCAAATCAGTAAAAGTTGCCAAGTTTAAAAGTGATTCGTTAGAAAGCTAACGGCTACTGAGGATATGGCTTTGTTAAGTCACGGAACCACGCAGACGTTTACATGGTTAGAGGCGAGTTTGTGCACCCAACATACTAATGTTTGTAAAATTTCGCTGGACTTTGTGGAGTAATACCTTCACTCACTTTCGACTTGTAACCTTTAAACTTGATGGGTTTCATAATTTTAAGGCGCTATTTCCAGCAGTGTTGGTGGATATTCGCCTACTTGTAAATTCTTAAATAACTATAGTCTTTCTCAAGTTGAAAATCTTTTAAGATACCCCTAACACAGAAAAAAAAAAATTATGATGATAATAGTGCCTTAGGTCGAGTTTATAAAAGTGTTTTTTGTTTGATTTTGTGCCGCTTTCTCCTGCGCAGGAACACGATGGCAAATCATGACCATATTTATCCCATAATTTTTTTTCTTGCTTAGTCTCCATATTTGAGCCTCATGCGATAACAATAGCTCTGACGTCACATATGGAAGTCGGAGCCCAGTGTCATTCCTGTTTTTGTCTTGAATTTTGAGGTGCGCCAAAGCTTAAAACTTTCGATCCCTTTTTCTAAATCAATAAGTTTTCAATTTATCACTGCTAATGGATCAGTTACCTATATTTAACAATTAGTCGCCGAAGGCGACGTGAATATCGGCGAATAGTCACCTCGACTTCGTCTCGGTGACTATTCGCCAATATTCACGTCGCCTGAGGCGACTGATTGTTTTAGTATAATTACATTGATGATTATTCGAGAAAATAAAATTATTGATCGATTTCCGACCCCGAAACATCAAAAAATCTGGCTGCCATTTTGAAAACTGCTAGCCTTCAATGCTATAATCACCGCGCGGTGATTATAGCGGGATAAAGCGAAGCTCCTAGCCAATCACAGCGCTCTATTTTCGATAGTCATCGATGTAATTATACTAAAATGAAAGAATGATCTTTATACGATCTCAATTACTTTGTTTACAAAATTAATGATAGTTACGTGACTCTGGTTGTACTTCCTTTGCAGAGCGCAAACAAGTTTTTCCCATCAGGACCGTCTGTTTTACGGAAAAACCCCACTGACGGGTTTTGCAATAATGCGACAATGGAGCCCATTTTTGTACCCCCAGCCTAGACAAACGTCTACATTTCCTCACAGTTCGCTAACCCCAAACCACACCCAAATCAGGGAACTTCGCGTACTTTACAGCTACGTTAAAATCTTCATACAAAAGTTAATACAGAGAGGCGGAAGTCATATGCTTTATACCTGCAGCATGTAACTCCCAATCGTCATTTTATAAAATGTGACGATCACAAAAAAAAGAATCGGATAACCTCTTCAGATGAAATATGAGAATGAATCCTACGTTTTATTCCCACCCTAGTCGGGGGCTGATGGGATTAAAGAAAGGTTTAATTACAATTTGGAGGGATCTCCCAAAAACACAAACAAACAAACGCAAAATCGAAACAAAACGTCTATGCAGACGAAGGAAGTCAGTATTAATGATGGGAGTGGCGATGGGCAAATGACATGCCAAAGGTACACTTATGTCCGCTAACGTCCTGGAAGTACATTATAAAATAACGCATTCTCTTATTTATACGGAAATTGTTAGTAGGCCAAAGACTAAGTGGCAGGGTGTCGTATCCAGCAGGGGCAATTCAACTACGCTAATGAAGGTATAAGAGATAACCATACAAAATCTACAAAGGAAAAAAAATATATATAAATTTAACATGATGAAGTACTAAAGACTGTTTCGGTTCTTGATATTTAACTTACATAAATACCTCTTGCCATGTTTCAAAATTGTCACAACTTTTACTAGCTTAACGGTGTAAAGTTTAAGGGGGATAGCCTTGAAACTGATCATTCGCAGCACACCAAATAACAATGTTAATACCTATACCTCGATATACCAATAATACTTTACCCTACTTTTTCAGGGAAGGGTGTAGGGGATACTCGACCAATAAAGCGATTTTCGTATGACCTTGAAATGAAAACGCGCGAGCAAAACAGAAACAACAAACGAACGGAAATAGAGCGATTTGATTGGTGTATCGAACGGATACAAACGCACCTGGGTTTTGGTTGGCTAAGCGAACGCTCGGGTAAACAAACTTCATGCCCGAAGAACTTTCTAGAATTGCTTTGACGTCATACTGCAACACGATTGGTCAATCGAACAATGCCTTCTCCATATTAGGGTTTTCTTTGGCGGGAAAACGTAGAGTCCATGTTTTGTTCTTTCCATCCATTGGCTGATAAAACAAATAACAAACACTTACGGAAACCATTTTTCAAGGTCATACGAAAATCGCTCTATTAGGGAGCTTAAGGAACAGCGTTTTTGAGCGACGGACGTCAACTGGAAGTGGACTTTTTGCATCATTGGGCAGTGTTTTGGTTGAAACTCTCAGGTAAATTGTCTTTATAAGAGAAAAGGAACCTACCAATACAAATTTCTTAGCGTCAAGGCATATAGTAAGGGAGAAGACCTCACTTCCGGTTGACGTGCGTCGCTCAAAAACGTCTTTGCTCCCGTGTATAGGTGAGCCGCTGAGTGTTTAAAATAAAAATAAGCATCGATGGGTGTCATTCACCTCTCAGAGATGCAAACCTTAGAGTGCCTCAAGGGAGTATCCTGGGAACAGCCTTGTTTCTTATACTTATAAACCATCTACCAAAGATACTGGAACATTCAGCAGCGGACATAAAGCTACTATCAGTACTAATGTTGACTATAGCTCAGCACCTGGAGCCTTAAATCAGTTTCTTCAAGCTGATGATGAAGATGAGCAGCACATCACTCACTGTTCATGCAAACTCAGTCGAACTCGAACAAGTCCAGTCTCATAAACTGTCAGGTGTAATTATTGACACTCAGCTTAATTTTAATGAGCATATTGATAATCTATGTAAGAAGCTAACACAGCGTATTGCCGTTTTGAAAAAAATCAGGCGTTATAATTACTTCATTATTTATATGTATTTGTGTTTATTTTTAATTTGTTTTGAGGGCCACGAGTTTATCAGTATTTTATACTGTCAAGTGCCACCCTCGAAAATGGTTAGTGGGGAGGAGCGTTGCGTGACGTCACTAAGAACGGCTGTGTAGCAGACCGTACGTTTAGGACAACAACCTCAACGTTTATTAGTCTGTTTAGGACAAAGGACAAAATGCATGTATACTTGGGGTAAAAACGAATTGCATTAAGCAAATCAAATATCAATCATGCAGGCAATACCCTGTTTATGACAAGGACGAACTCGGACGAGATTATATACTTTGTTTAGGACAAACTCACGCGAAATTATACACCCTGTTTAGGAAAAAGAGGAGGAAAAACCATACCCTGTTCAGCGGCACATCCCCGTCTGAGGTCATATTAGCGAGTACAATCCCTCCCCCGCCTACTTTCTACAGGCAATTAACGTAACTATATCTTTCTTTCACATCTATAACGTAATCGCAATACGACAACAACTGCATGTTTTACGTAATCGGGGACAAGTTCTGTAGTTAACTTACCGTAAGGTTGCTGCTAATGAGGTCATTTCCGTATGTCTTTCTCGGACGAATACTTGTGAATGCAACTAGCTTTTTTCATCTATATTTTGTACTAAAAAAGCAGCTAAATCCTATCGAAACTTATTTCCTTCTTTCCAAAGTGTGACTGGATATCATTTAGAAAACTGGAGAAAGCTAACTGTTTGGCATTTTTGAGGACTATCCATAATACTTTGACCCAGAAGATCTTAGTTTTGATAGTTTAGCTTAATACAATGTAATACCTAGTTTCTTATAATGTACAATCTCTATACATAGTAACATACTGTAACGCTCTATGCATTTAATAAAGCTTTTTATTGGCTGTCTGTGGCGAGTGAAGTGTAACCCATCCACCTCTAAACTCTTCTACGTCAGTCAACGCGACGCGAGACACACGAGGAAACATCCCACTGTTGGCTTTATTTTGGTTTTTAAAGAAATTTTTGAAGATCAAGCTGGAGGAGCTAATCTTACAAGTTTTTCTGTCCAGAGACAAAAGTTGGAGAATGGCATAGGGCCTCTGAATTCCCCGCTGGCAGATGGACCAATTGAAATATTCAAGGAGCATTTTTTGTTGTAAACCTGACAATACAAGACGGTACAATTGGAAAGTTTTTTAATCATTTCGATTTGCATTTTTATTTAAAACTCGGCGTTTTAAAGCTAATATCATAGGTGACGAATTACTCCTTAAATTTGGCGCGAAATTTCAGCGATAATTTGTAATTCACAATTGCCATGGCAACCTTCCGTACGTCTCAGTGTCATGATGGCGACGAAGTTTCAAAATGTCATGAATGACTGAAGATGTCAGGGCATAAAAAAGACGCTTTAGAAAACCTGAACACACCAAAGAGCACATCAAGAAGGACTCTAACAGGTATTTTGTCGAACAATTCTGAACTTAAGCCAAATTTAAGCTCCAAACGTTCGAGAAAGGGAATTTCTCGATCGATGCGACCCAGGATACACATGTCAAAAATCCAAGACTGCGTTTTGTCTAAATGCTCGGGAAATTATAAGGATTTGGACAAAACGAGCGTGAGATTATTCCCTAATTTCACTCGTCAACATTTGAATACACATACAAATCACATACACTCGCATAAATCAGGACGATTTTCCGTCCTTTCGCAACCACTGAAAGAAAACTGAAAAATGTCCATTTTCCAGAAATACTTTGAGTTAAAACAACGATCTTATATTTGTATAAGTATGGATCAAGAAAATGTACAGCTTCACAGAAAAAACAAAAACAAAAACAAAAAAAACCAAGAAGTGATTCCCACCAATTTATAAGTTTTTCGTGGCCAAGCCTTTCATAAATAATTCAGTCCGTGCTGTAAGGCCGTGTAGTCCCAACGTTACGTTCAAGCACGCACTTTTCTTCCCGGCACTTCGCGCTCATATTTCGCGCTTCTCAACTTGTGAAAAAAAAGCTTTACCAGAAATCCATGACATTTTACTCCCGCGTTTAATTCGGTCAGTGGTTTTGGTATGTAGTACTGCGCATGCACTGTGGAGTCTGATTTCATGTTTACGTTCATTCTCGTTCCTGGAGCTTCGATCCTTACGAGAACGGTTTGCGTTTACATGTGAAACAGCTTGGACATCAGAAAGCAGGGATATATGAAGCACCTACCATAGAAATGCTCCGCTGCTAAGCTGAAGTAAACATGGCAGCATTTTTTGTGAAGAGAAGCAATGGAAAGGGTTCGTTCTGTGCGTCCTACATTGAATCCGTGAACCCAAATGAAGGCTATCCATTCGTGAAAAATACCTTTTTTCTTATTTGATTTGCGGCCTCCTATTTTCTCAGGAAAGTCTTTACTTTACATGTTAAAAAAGATCGTAAACTGAGGAAGTTTTTGAGAGGTCGGCACCTATGGAAGCATGATCGACGCAGGCAGCTTAAAGCTCGGAAGTCAGGGTAAGTGAAGGAAATTTGATGAAATTATATACGGAGTGTAAACAATAATCGTAGTTTGTGAAGCGCTATTTCGCGGCCAAAGGAAGAAACGAAACTGTAAAAAAAACGTTTGCTCCCTAGTTCAGTTACATAAAATTTATCAATAAGAGGTTGGCACGCAGAATTTGATTTATTTGAACTGGCCAAAAATAAGATTTTGTTGTAGCGTCCATACATTTCTTTGTAACATCGGAGAGCCATTTGTAAGTGCCGTTTTGATTGACGTGCGGCATTCGTGACGCAATATGACTCGGATTTCTGGTAATGAGATTTCTTGTAAATTGGCTAGCCACTACCAATACAAATCTGGCCCAAATAGTGAAGCCTTAGCTAATCTTTGATCGAGAGTTTTAACTTGTACCGGACTGTCCGTATAGCTGATAGTTAATGTTCTCACACCCTCAAATTTGAGCTCTTTCTTTAACAAGCTTGCTTTTATTTTCCTGTCAAAACCGCTGAAAGATTATAAAACTACATGCTTGCGCTAAGTAAGCTCGTCTTTAACATCCTGACTAGCTAAAAGGACTAGATTGCATGTTACGTTGCTAGAGGCGGCCGACACAAGTCCTCCCTGCACCGACTTTGGTGCTTGTGCTATAGTGAATCCTTGACTAATTTATCATGAAGAGCCTCTAATTTCGTCAGCTATGTTGGACTTATTATTCTTTTTGTCAGAATTTTCTGTCGTTATTAAGCATAAAATACGTTTTATTCCTGGCAAAACGCAACTAGAAGGTTCTTTATTGATCATGATCGGTCCATGCAGCGCTTAAGCTATGACGGATAAAATGGATTAAGGATTGTAATGCTATTTATTAAGTGCTACGGAATGCTCAAGCGTGCAGTTAAACCTTTTTCTCGCCTTATGATTAAAATATTAATCCGTTTACAGGCTAGATCTTTCCAGATCTCGTAGAGCAATAGTATAAGGATGAACTTTAAATCTAGAAATAAGCTGTATTATTTCCTTTCGATTATCGTTCTAGGTAATTCTAACTATTTGTCGTTCAGATATTACCCTGGGTACCAGAGGTTTTTCTCGCGTGCAGCGGGGAAACCGGAAACCGCGCTAGAAAAGTCTCTGACACCCAGGGTATTCAGATATCCAAACCCTTCTAAAACAGACGTCAGCAGACTTCTAGTGCTTCGTATACGTTTCGGTGTTGACACACAAGCTCACCGTCCTATTCTCAATTTATGGGTTGGATATTGTTATCACAATTTCCAGCTTGTAATTGTAGCTTAAATTTTCTTTATTTCTACTTCTTCCGGGCCACGAACTGTCCTCTGAATCTGCCATTAAAAGTATTGGAATGAAAGTGGACAGCTACTATAGGTGTCTTACTTAGTATAACCATTACCTAGAAGTAGGCATGTGTGTCTCTTAAAAATTAGGCTTCGACATTTTCATTCCTGTCCCTTTTGCATAGGGAAGAGGGAGGAAGTTATTCTGTTTCTTTAACGTCGGTTTTCAGCCAACGGCGAACTCAGTTTTTAGCTAGTTTTATTTCTTAGATTTCGAGCTCAAGATTTCCGTTTAGGGATACATAAAGTAAACCCGGACGCCAATGGCAACATTCCATGACGACACTGTCTTAAAAGGTTTTGATGCGAGCACAAGGTCATGAATTAAAAGTTGTTTGCATTGAAACTGGAAAGTAAAATTGGACTTCCAAAAATTAAGTCACGGGTCTTTCTCTTCACGGAAGTCTAGTGGTGTTTTTACTTCATTTCGCGAAGAGATTCAGCACTCAGTCGTGTTTCAAGACCTCTTGCATTTCTTACATCGACGTGACATTAACCCTTTTTTATAGCTGTTGTCACTGTTTTTGATTGTACATATCTTGGACAATTCCACTGGTGACGTCACACCATGCCGAATACGGGAGTTATGTAGCGGTTTTATTGGCGCTGAATTCTACCACGGATGACTATAAGTGTGCTTAGTAAGGAAGCTGATAATAGTGAAATATTTCTATGGTTAATTTTGTTTTGTTGTTGTTTTTTGCTTCACCAAGCAGTCAATTAGAGTGCCGCTACGAAACCTTGACCTTTTGTGAGTGATGACGGTGATTAGGGAGAAAATAAACTACTCAACATTTTATTGATCACGCTAACTTGCCTGTCGGTGTACAAAGATTAAGAGAGTATAAACTCTCTTGAGTGTTTTAAAGAATCGACAAACAAACAAAAACAAAAACAAAAAAAGATTAATAAATAAAAACGACTTGCCTTTCCGTGTATCAGAAAATCGAAAAACTATAGAGTATTGAAAAATACAAAAACAAAACAAAACAAGCAAAAGCTTTATTAACTCATCCTGTAAAAATGCCTCTCTTTCTTCTTTTCGTGTTTGGAGTTTTTAAAAACAAGAAAAAAAGAGCAAAGACATTATAAGGTTGTGCATGGTCGGAGGCTACTTCAGTCATGCACGAATCAGACAGCAAACAATGGACACACATTTCTTTATCAAGATTCAAGATACACTTCCTCAGTTTTATATGAAAAGTTCAAGATTTCCATTTAGGGATACATAATACAATGGTAACTTTCCATGACGAGACTGTTTTTCAAAAAGGTTTTCATGCGAGCACAAGGTCATGAATTGAAAGTTGTTTGCATTGAAACTGGAAATAAAAAAATTATTCCAAAAATTAAGTCACGGGTCTTTCCCTTCACGGAAGTCTAGTGGTGTTTTTACTTCATTTCAGCGCTCAGTCGTGCCTCATGACCTTGCATGTCCTACATCGACGTGACATTCACCATGTTTTGGGTTGTTGTCGCTGTTTTTATTATCTGCGGTAGGAGTAGATATCTTGGACACTCCACTGATAGACAAAGTAACAAACAAACAAAAACAACAAAAAAAGATTAATAAAAAAAAATGACTTGCCATCCCGTGTACCAGAAAATCAAAGAACTAGAGTATTGAAAAATACAAATTAAAACAAAACATCCTTTCTTTCTGCTATTCGTGTTTGGAGTTTTTAAAAAGAACGAGAAGAAAAAACAAAGACATTATAAGGTTGTGAATGGTAGGAGGCCACTTCAGTCATGCACTAATATATCAGACAGCTGAAACAAGACACACATTTCTGTATCAAGATTCACGATACACCTCTTCAGTTTTATGTGAAGACAGCCGGCTACAGTTTATCGATGGCCCGTCTTCGATGTGAGCCGCCTTGATCTTAGTGTTCAGAGTTAAACATCGATAATTATACTTGTAACCGAAGTCTGGGGTTTGAGTGCACTCACGTTTTTCTTGATGATATAATAAGAATGTTCAAAAAGGAAATTACGGAAGTAATTAGGGGTACTTAAAGAAAACTTGTGGTTAAGTAACAAACTAGACATGTTTTGAACATTCTGGCTCTGTAACTGAAGTATTAACTCATGAAATTCATTTCTATTCATAAGGCCCGCACATACAATAAGGTCATCGTTTAAGATTAATTCAAATTGTAAGTTGAATAATACTTATCCTTCTATACAAGTCTGCAAAGCCACGATTATTAAGACACTTAATCACGTAGAAAGACAATTGCTGGTTTTCAGTGTCACGCCATTCAAAATAGATGAAAATAAAAATAAAAACCGTTCAATAGATAAAGTCCAGAATCTGGGAAATGAAAGGAGGTACATGTACAAAGACCATCGCCAAGATTCAGGTCAGATTTCGTATACGAGATATCCGAAGAAATGTTTTACCCAAATTTATAGAGATGTGTATGGAGACGCCATGCTGGTGCTCACCTGGATGAGCTCCAACATGGCGGACGGAAACCAACAGAAACATCTGTTACCGACTTTGGCTACAAAAGCGTGAATTTGTTCTTCGAGAAACTCATAGACATTAAAATAATAATACTTTTTCCAGTATATGAACTGTTCAGATGGCAAAATTTCCTGAAATAAGTCATTTTTTTAACCTACATCGCAGCTCTCTCGGCCGTCGTGTAAATGCCGCGTCACGCAAAAACTTAGAAATTCAAGCGTACTCTATCACAAAACTAAGGACCCTTTTGAAGCGATAATTTGTATGACAATTAGTTTTCAGCTGCTCTGATCTAATGCATCGTGAAAGTAAAATCTCGTTAGGATGGATAGTTTTTTTAGTTTGAGTTTTTGTGACGTCATGTGAAAACCAACAATAGCGAACAGGCGGAACAAACCAACCATACATTAAAAAAAATGAAAGGAATTTTTGCCATTTTTGCCATCGTAGAAGGGGTGTCCCTCATAAGCGTCTCACTTTATATAAGTTTATAATTTTTAATGAAAGCTTGTTTGTAACGCTAATGTCTCCACTGTTGTATTTTTTTCCTTTTCTCTTTTTTGATGGCATTGTAAATGCTTCTATGTTAATTTGAGTTTTTGTTGTTGTTGTAATCTAAATGGCGTACATCGACATTTGTTTGGATACTTTGTTGTGTTGTTTGATGGGCTCCTGGTTTTGTAGTGTTTTAAAAGTAATTTGTTAACTTTTTGTGTTGTATACACTATTTAAGTCAAAACATAATAATAAAAGCTGTTAAAAAAAGTTTAATTCAAATTTGAATCATGATACTGTACCTTTCCCAATTATATGTCTTTTTGATTTATTTTCATTTTCTTTTATTCGTATCATTTGCTAGATACTATCGCACGAATCAAAACTTATTGGCATCAAAATAAGAAAAAAGGTGAGTTTAAGAAACAATTACGGGATTGTATAACCATGTTAACCACGAATAAAGGCAAAAACATTGTACTTCAACTGAATTAATACGATCGGTTAATGAGGCATATAATCATTGACGAGGCAATCGAAATCATCGAGTCATCGTTGATAAAACTGAAATTCCAGTTTTGAATTATTATAATTTTGTCTCTAACTATTTTAAAATATATTTTTTGTTTCTCTAGGAGTATTTGCTAGAACTTATCATTCAAGAACTGAAAGACCAAGGATCTTAGTAAGCACAGTCTAGAAATCTCCAAATCTTTTTACCGAAAACAAAAACAAGTCTTGGCAATTTTTTAAACCCAATTCAACAAAGTCATGTCACCGTATACACGTATAGCTAGAACCTACATAGTGGTATTTCGTGTAGAGTTAAATTGGAAAGTTTTTTTTCTGGATTTATTCTCTTTTCATCTTCTTCTTTCCTTTTCGGTAGTGGCGTAGAATCGTCACTGACGGCCTCATATCATGCTGATAAGGGGATTATTTGACGAATTGGATCATTTTTATCAGTACTTGTCTATAACCCCGACGAGGATAAGTCACAAATAAGCTTACCGCACTCCAGATAACACAAATCAAGAGAGTTTTCTTTAAAAAATTGTTTCCTTCATTTAGTGTTGTTTAAGGCCGTGTCTATGTAGCAACGAGACCTGAAAATGATTTCGTTTTCCGTATCACTAAATGAAGGAGTGCAGCTACTGAAGCTTACTGACATTTTAAGAGGAGTATAATTGGGGTGACGTTGACAACTAAACAGCCATCCAGATATCAGATTAACTCGACCCTCTCGCTAGAAATGGACTGTAAAGGACCCTCGTTGTGAATTTTTTCTCCCGTACATTCAGGACAAAAAATAGAAAATAATTGAACTCGTTTGTTATTGGTTTTAGCAGAGCCCTTTGGATGCAACTTCACTGTGTATTTTTTGCGTATTACGTTTTTTAATCAGAGAGGGAGAACTTGTATTAAACGGTAATTTAACTTTGATGATCACTCTCTTGGTCGTGGTGTAAATTGAAAATTATATCAAAGAACATAAGCGTGTCTGGGATTGCCTGTACTCACGTTTTCGTGATCATCATGCAGAACAAACAAGAATAACGACAAGGAAATTGCGGAATTACTTAAAACCAGTCATCATCACGATGAGTGGTTTTATGCACATACTTACTTGTTTTACATTTTTAACAATCTGCAACTGAATTAATTTTCAACTGAATTAATTAATTCAATCGGTTAATGAGGCATATAATCATTCATGAAGAAATCAAAATCATCGAGTCATCGTTAATAAAACTGAAATTCGAATTCTGAATTATTATAATTTTGTCTCTAACTATTTTAAGATATATTTTTTTGTTTCTCCAGTAGCATTTGCTAGAACTTATCATTCAAGAACTGAAAGACCAAGGATTTATTAAGCACAGTCTAGAAATCTCCAAATCTTTTTATCGAAAACAAAAACAAGTCTTGGCAATTTTTTAAACCCAATTAAAAAAAGTCATGCTACAGTATACACGTATAGTTAGAATCTACACAGTAGTATTTCGTTCACATGCACCTTTTTGTATCGTGACTTATAGTTTTTTAAGTTTTTTAAAACAAAAAAAAATCACCCTCTAAAACTGTTTATTTAGGTTACTGTTCTTCATCGATACGTGTTATTCAAGGTTTTGCGTGTTGCCGTCGCTTTAATTTGATTACACAGATTTTCGGGTTGATCCTTCCCGTCGTCACTTATTCTCTATCGTCACGTTCCTTGTGACCTCGGACATCGCTCGGGTCGTCGGGGAGCCAATAAGAATCCGGATAAAATTAGCCCTTAGCTAGTTTTACGTGGGCTGTGACGGGAGAGCAAACAATGGCGAGACGGTCAAGTATAAATTGCTTTTCACCCGTGATTAGCTCACTCATTCTTACAGAGATACAGTACAGTGCTTGGTCATTTCTCACAATGGGGAACATAGTAGACTCTGTTGAAACACAACCAGCAGAAGCAGAAGAAGCCATTAGCGATTCAGACTCATGCGATTCCCTCCAGCACAGCGCGAATGAAACAGTTATTGATTTGGATGCCCCTGAATACAAAGAGTATCTTAAACATAAAAGAAAGATAAGCAGAAGCGAGGGAAACATCCATGACATTTCCTATCTTGACTGGGTCAAAACAAACAACGTGAAACTGATATCAAGACGTCTCAAAGCCAGGTAAGGTTGCTCCTTAAATGAATTTGTCTGCCCTGTAAGGCATTTGTATTCCCGGGCTTATATTCTAAGTTAAGTCGGTATTGTCATGCAAAGATTATGAGCTAGGATTTAGCTGTCCTTTACCTTTGTTACTGTAAATGAAATACAAGGCTTCAAATTGTGAATAATTCTGTTGAATTTTGTCAGCCGGTAGCAGTAGATTTGTTCCGTCAAAATCTAGTATTTGACTGTTTATTATTCTCCACGATTCAGTATTAAGTACTGTACTTATGAATGTGTCGGAAGCCATGAGCATTCTTCAATTCCGTGCAACACTTCTCTTGAACAACAACGAGTCTTAATTAATCAAATAAACGAAAGTCGTTATAAATGCGTGAAAATGTTTGAAAATCTAAACACCCAAACTACCGCCTTTTGAAGAACAGAGAGAGCTGAAATCATGACTGATAATACTGAACCAGCGATGCCAGTGTCGATGAAAGTAACATTTAATAGCCTTTTCAAATATCCCTCAAGAGTACTATTCCACCTGTAACATTAGAGAGATAAGGGTGTCATCTTAGCTAAGTCGTGAAATTCCTAAGATTGGACATAATGCTTCCCTACCAATCTATTTGCAGTTCATACTTATGTACACAAAGTGAATGTTCCAGAACCCATCCCAGTTTAAAGCAAATCATTTATGCGAGAAGAAAAAGCGCAGTACTAACATTGTGCTCATCAGCGCACACCTGTGTGGTCGAAAATACAAATAACTTTCCAAACGAGAATTCCAAATTGTAAGGCACATTCTTGATGTTTTTTTAGACAGAAGACCGGGATATATGTAAGGTACTGAGATATATCTCTTAACTATTGTTTGTTGACAATGCACTATATCAAGGAATATGAATGCTTATTATCTAATGAGCTTCGTCGTCCCAGGTCAGTGGTCAAGGAGCAATTTGTTGTCAAGTTTCTTGTAGAAATCTTTTATTGTTAAGTAACAACAAAAGGTGGTATATTTCTCGGCCGAATTTCAGTTACCCTTGTATTCTTCTGGCTGATCGAAATCTCTTTTATCTGCAGTCGATGCACCCTTCAAATAAACTATTGAAGTTTCTAGAAGAAACTTAGTGAAGTACGAAAGGTTTGAAAAAACAACAGGTGTCAGACTATTTTTAACCGAGTTAATTTAGTTCAGAAATGGCTTGGCCAATTTGCGAGATTGAGATTTCAAACGACTTTTTTGGGTAAACGAGGCCAGGATGTGGTTGTTTTGTGTATTGATTTCACGGCGTTGTAAGACTACTTACTCGGCGGAAAACTTAAGGTTATTGTTTTTCGACTAATTAAACTTCCATTTTCGTTCAAGTACTGAACAATGATTAAAAGAGCTGTCACTGCTTAGTTTTAGTGTAGATTTTCTATTCAAACCTGCAATCGCAATAAAGGCTGTCCGACACAGTCAAGTTCTTAACGACAGAACAGTGCTTAAACTTCAACAAATATAGACACTCGCACTTAAAATTATGTTTCATAATGATAATGACAGACAGCACGTTTCTTCTACGCTTAGTGACCTTGAACCATTGGGCAATGAACTGATGTAATCCGCGCGTAGACTGTAAGAGGCCCAAAAACAAGAATCGAAAAGTTTTTAAATACCAGAACCTTGAAGCCTTGGGCAGTGTAAGGACCACATTTAAGAGACTGAGTTAAAACGTGAGGACCTGATACTAGAGACAAGTCGTAGAGTACAATAGTTTTAACTTGTATTGTTTAAATCAACACGAAACCACAGTCATTACGGAATATTGTGACTGTGTCTTGTTTTGCACTCCGGTCTTTTGCAATATTTCATCGTAGCGCCAGTACAATTAGGGGGTCATCTTTGTTGTCTTAACCTCACATGATATTGCATTTATCTTTGAGTTGCTCTTAGCTGATATCAGACGGATTTTTTGAAACTCAAATATTAGAACAAAATGGGAGTTGTTGATACTTAGCTACCTACTATCCGGAGTCCAGAATAGAAAGTGCTGTTATTAGCAGTGGTTCTATTTGTTTTGTTCAAGCTTTTTATAAGTGCCTTCCTCGCGAAATCTCCGATTACCTCATTCTGCTCACAAGTTCCCTCTACTTAAAAGGCCATTTGCGATACTGCTTCTAATATCTCTTTATTAAACTATTATTGTGTGATGACTCATATCTGCCAATGTCGGCAAGAACATTTATGATGATTCGAATTTACAAATGAGATAAAAAGACTATTTGGAAAAAAAGGGACTCCAGTAGTATATCAAAGCCCTTTTAAGGAAACCCAATGTGTAATGTGCGCGTTGGTTTCATGGCTCTCAAGGTTAATATTAGCTTCCATAAATGAAAGCATAAATGCCCTAAAATGGTGTCACTGCACTTCGGTCATTATTGATGGGAAAATGACACCCACTATCTGTTTTCAGTAAGTAAATGGGGAAGAGTTAATTATTACAGGAAACATTTATTGTAACTGTTTATAATTTACCCAAGTGATCTTTGTTTCTTTTGCAGCGATTTAGAGGTCAGCGACGATAAACTTGCCAGAAGGAGCTCAGCTCCGATAACACAAAATGATTTCTTTGCTGTCAAGAAGAACAGTGAAGAGTGTGAAAAGCGAAAGTTGGGAAGCAAACAGCGAATAAGAGACATTAAGAATAAGTACAATCTAAAGAACAGAGACTACACTGCCAGGACATATGTGTGGAATGAGACAGATGAGAAAGACTATAGAAGAGAACGGGAAGAGAGAAAAAGATTTCGGAAACAAATTCGCGAAAAATACAATTTGAAGACTCCAAGCGTTCAGAGGCAGATTGCGATGGCCAAAGGATGAACACTGGTGCTTAAAGCAAATTGCGCAGTGGCATGGCCCCCACTAACGTTGTGTTAAGGCACGTAAATATCTTCTCGTGGCGTTAAGTGGACACATAAGCATTCCAAGCCTGGGACAGTCCAAAAGAGCTAATAATGGCCAATAAATTAAGACGCTATCTCAAAAAGCAATGTTCCAAATAGCTTCAGTTTCTGAACCGTTCAGAAAACACCACCGAAACACGAAAGGCAAGAAAAACAAAAACTTTTTACCACTCTAACAAAGAAAAGTTCTACTATACGTAGCTTTCATTAAAATTATCAGACTTCAGGATTTTATCCACACCTCATTTTCAAGAGGTTAAAGATTAACAGTCTGGTATTAACAGTTTGAATTAAAGAATAAAGCAATAATTACAGTGTACAGTTTTGCTTTAGCAAAATTGATGTAAATGTATATTTATATTTGCCCAGGAGAATAGAATATTTTTTAAGCTGAATGTAAATATTATCAAAAATTGTCGTGATCAAAGGTTGTTTCTTTTCTAGTGGACCAATTAAAGATGCATTTATAATAACAGCGAAAGAGTGATTTTAGTAAGTTCTTTGGTTCAAGCAAGACTAGTGTCCGGAAGGTCGTGGGTTCAATTCCCATCTGGAACTCAGACTTGTTTTCTATACAAATATCATTTCATTAATTATTCAAGCAAGACAGAAAGCATTTTTTTTTTTCAAAAGTACGCCTCCTTAACCCTTTTGCCCCATTATTCAAAGTTGAAATTTTCCAGACTGATTTCCTAACATTTCCTCAAAAAAATTAAATAAGAGAATTTCATGAAAAAAATGGATGAAGCAGTTTTATTTTGGTAAATATTGTGAAAAATAATATTGCCGTTGGTCACTTTTTGAACTTTTTAATGTATAAATATTCCACAATAGACGCTGTTTACAAATAAACTCCCTCATTTTCCCTGCATTTTTTTTGTCAAGAAATATGACGCAAAATGACGCTTGTTATATTAAACCTTCCTTTAGGAACCACTATTATAGAGTACTAACCAAAAAAAGAAAGAAAGAACAATATCTAAAATCAGTGTGATATTAAAACTGTTTTTCGCACTAAGTAGTCAAATATATGTTTATATTGCGATCACATCACAGTGAACTCAACTGATGGGAGCAAAGCAGTCATGAAACTACGGAAACGTTTCGTAATCAAGCTTTTAATAAAGGCCAAAAAATTTTTATACTGAATTCCCAAATGGATGTTATTTTGGCCTAGGGCGTTGCCAGCACTCACACTATGTCACGAAATTTTGGTCACGTTTTTGTTTGTCTTTCTTAGGATGGACCAGACAGCATCCGACCATCAAATAAGTGTGGACAATAAACCCAGTTAAAAGTTACAATATAACAGGACAAAAACAAAACAAAAATGCTATATTTGTAAGCACATTTATTTTCGCATTTTTAACAGCAACTGAACCAGTAAATTCAAATATAACTTTCTCAATATAAACCAAGAACATAATTAAGATATTTAATAGACAAGATATGTGTCCTTTGTTGTCCTCTGACGAAGGCAGTGGTGGTCTTGATGAAGGACCCGAGACGAACCAGTCCTGCTGACGAAATAAAATCAAAAGCTTGGCATGATTAAGCAAATGACTGTAGGGAAGACGTCAATGTTAAATTAAAGATTCACGGCTTCCATTCAATTTTACTGACTTGAACTGAATGAAGGAACTGCAAGTCTAGCAAGTCTAGCGTGGTTTAATCATTTTGTTTTTAAACAGAGTTTATGTTAAACAACACTTTTCTAACATGATCCCGGTAGAATGTATGAATTCGAGCTTTTAAATAATTTTTTTCTGTGCAAAAAAAAAATGGTAGACTGAAATAGAATAAAAAGATTTCCATCCGTCAAATAGTTGTTTCAATTACTGCATAATTTATATCTAGACTAAGAATAATTAATTCAAAAGGGTACAGAGGCAACAATTTGTTGAATTTCGCAAATTTCCCCCATCCCAGGGAAAAGGAAATCTCCATCATTTTCTTAAAAAAATTCGCTTTCAGTAAAACAAGCTTTCGTTCTCGTGTACAGAGTTAGCACTCATTCCTGACCCCAGCGACAAAGCACAAAAGAAAGCCTCGGGGCGAGCACATACACAGGGTTACTGACTGTAATTATGCTTAACCGCAACATTTTCAACATTAACATAAACCATTCAATTACCACAAGCAAAAGAACTTTTTTAAGGAGAGTTTAAACTACGCGACAGCGTTTACCGAAATCAAGGGGCTGTTTTCAAGTATGAAATAAGTTAGGTTCTTTTCCTCCTTTTTCAAATTTTGAGTGATTGTTTCTACCTGTGCTTTTGGTTCAGTAAACTTCATTCCTTCAATAAAGTTACCGGGGCTTAATTAATTACGGAGGGGCTTGTTGCATACTAGGCTCTTTTTCATTTTGCATTTCCAGCGCAAAATGGGGGGAGGCAGCTTATTGGCAGAGGCCTATTTTCAGAATTTTACGAGGAAAGTCGATCAGGTTTAAGAGTATTTCAGTTTAGTCGCTTTACCATGAAGCTACCTATGTGAGCTTATATTTTCCACTTAGATATGCAAAGGGTCTTAAGAACGTATGTGGTCATCGGCAAAGATCGGCTCAGGAAATAATATTAGTCTCTTAAAAATTTGTCTTGGGGAAAGCTTTGTGGTTAATTCTTTTCTAAAGAAACTATACAATTATACCACTGAAAAGAGTAGCCGACTACACCATACTCCCGCTGCAATCTGCTGAGATCCTTGATTTATTAAGGTTAATTTTGCTCAATACCCTGCAAGAAAACTGAACATGTTACTTAACTTCGATTCATGCCTAAAAAGCCACACTAGCTGTAGAAAAATGATTTGCAAAGTCAAGCCAGTGGATGCTACAAAACGACTTTAAACAACAGCAATGATCAGCAGCAAATTCTTACAACCAATAGAAATAAGAATTTTAGGCTCAACATTGAAGTATATAAGGGGGGTACTTCATGTAATTAAAATCCTGCAGGTTGTGAGTAAATTAATGAATTTTCTTTTGCGAAAACTTTGACTGTACACACAGTTTCTCTTTCGGTCTACAGTTCCGCTTGAGTTGCTCTTAAGTGCTCTTAATTTCGTCAATGGTAATTGTGATACTGTTTAAAAAAGAATAGTTATCTTTTTTTCGCGTTTTTCATAATGCCAAGTGATTATTATGACGTTCAACTTCTCGTTACTAACTTTGGACACTTAAGCGTACGGATACCACTTAACTAAAGTCCCAAAGATGCATTGCCAAAGTTCACAGTAATTTCCGACAGTTGGCGATGTATAATATATTATGATTTAAAATGGCGAACATGGATATTGATACAACTAGGAGCCTACGGCCTACAGGCTCTTGACTCAACGCACGTAGTTCTCGGTTTAGCATCTCTATATGGTGTTTTCTTCTGTTCTGATATTGCACTTATTATTAATGAAAAAGAAGTTGTTGGCATGGAAACAAGGATGATTACGACAAACAGTCCGATAGAAACAAAAATTAGGTCGAATAATCATTGCGTGGCAAATTTTTGCCCTCTAAAAATAACTTATTTCACCCAATAGTGAGTGCTGATATACCTTAGGCGTTACCGGACCTTGAGATTTCGTCTTTTGTCAAAGTCGAGGTATGAAATGTTAAATAACTGCTTGATATAAGAACTGATAATTTCAGGGTTAAGCCGCGAGCTCACTGAGAAATCAGTCTGAAAATGTTCTAAGAATTTGTTTTAAGGCGTTTCGATACAGTTTTTCAGAGGCAATACCGATATTTTCAATCGCGTTAAAAGTGGTCTTTTCCTCGTCCGATCGCTTTAAGATTTTTACCAGTAATTAACTATGGATTAAAATTTGTGAAAATGTAGTTTTAAATAAAATCGATATTACTATGACAACAATAAACAAACAACTTTGAAATTGATAAAAGCCGAATTTTGTCTGATCTAGAGCTGCTTCTGATAAAACCAACACTAGGAACTTAAAGTTTGGTGTTTAGCAAACAATGTCCGTAAGAAGTAAAAAATTCTGTATGTTTGAATTCGACTAAAACGAAAACATATTTCAAACCTGCAATTTTCAATAGCCGTGATAGACTATTTAATAAAAACGTTATAAGTAACTCAAATTATTCTTAAGTAGCGTCAGAATGCTACTTAATATCATATTTCGATGCTAGGAAATTTAAAATTTTAGTGCACTTTCGTTCTTGCGATCTTGAAAACTAACCCGTTTTCTCACCACCTGCATGTATAGGTGCAACTTCATTCAGAATTTGAACTTTTAGCGCTATCTTGTATATCTCGGAAACGATTCGAACAAATTTTTTTAAAATCTCTTCACATAATCTTCATAGTGTATATAAAAATGTCTCAAACTTTCATTAAGATTGATTCACTGCAACACCTTGAAATTTCAAGACAAACCTATCCTACGAACCGGTCAAAAATCTGCGTTACAACGTTCACTGTTTTGACGTTATGCTAATTTTTCCAAAATAATGCGCACTATACATACCTCCATGACTAGTACATTTTAGTTTGAATTTATCACTGACAACTTTTGAATGCAAAATATATGTATTGTCCGCATTAATTTGGAAAAATTAGCATAACGTCAAAACAGTGAATGCTGTAGCGCGGATTTTTTGACCGGTTAGAAGGACAGGTTTGTCTTGAAATTTCAAGGTGTTGCAGTTAATCAATCTTAATGAAAGTTTCAGACATTATTATATACATTATGAAGATTGTTTGAAGGGATTTTTAAAAAATTCGTTGGAGTCGTTTCAGAGATATACAAAAAAGCCCTGAAAGTACAAATTTTGAATGAATTTGCACTTAGACAGGTGGTGAGAAAACGGGTTAGTTTTTAAGATCGCGGGAACGAAAATACACCAAAATTTCCTAGCATCGAAATATGATATTAAGCAGCATTCTGACGCTACTTAAAAATAATTTGAGTCATTTACTTGTTTGACCAGTAGAGATGAATTTTTTTTATGCTTAACCTGATTGATTTGGCTTATTGATGACAAAACATATGGGAATCAGGGCAATTTTTGCATGAGAAATTCGAAATCCAGGAAATTTTGCATGTGAGATCCAGAATCCTGGGCTTTGAAATAGTAGGGTCAATTAAAACTAAACAAACAAGTGTAATTTACAAGTTTAGTGTAGCTATTGTTTTACCTACATTATTGTAAATTGCACTTGTTAAACCCGCCACATAATATTTTTATAGCTCAGCAAGAACGACTGGATGACGGAGTGCAGGCTCCACTGACAAGAGTGTGGAATCTAATACCTAAAATCCGGAGTCCAGGGTATGGAATCCAAAATCCAAGACTTCATGAATTCCCTTATGTGGGACGAATAGTACCTTTAACTTTAACCTGCAAAACACAGACACATAGACGCACAACATACAAGAAAAAAAGATGCGTACGCCTCCAAGCCACTGACGTGAATTATTTCTTTCGCTATCTACTACATGACAAATTTCTGCAATTTTATTGGCTTAGAGCAGGGGTATTTCAGCCTAATTTGAAATACCTACATGTGAAAATTACAAACCTTTTGCGGGTAGTAGTATAAACAAATAATCGCATGATTTGTATTTGATCATTTGGCATAAATACCACTCGTGATATTTCAAAATTGTCTCAAATTTCGATCGCCTACCGGTTCGTGAAATTACGTATAACAATTTCGAAGTATCACTCTCGGTGTTTATGCCAAGTATCAGTACAAATCATGCTTTTACCGATACATATAGCTCAATAAGCAAACATGCATTAAATTTCACCCTTCATTGAGCGGTTTGCTGCCAAAGCCTGGTAAATTGTTTTCTTCCTTTAAACGCCAGTAAATCTCGCCTTAAGTGGTCGCCCCGACCCATTTAGTTATTTTAACTTGTCTTCGCCTCATTTCTATTCGTCACTTTAGGAATGAGTGGGAAACTGGGCCGAGTGAACTTTCCCAAAGACTTCTGGAACTGTGGCTTAAGGTGTTTTGATACAGTTTCTCGGAGACCATACCGACGTTTTTCAACCGCCTTAAAAGTGATTTTATCCTTGTTCGATCGCCACGGAACTTTCACCAGTAATTGAATATGAATTGAAGTTTCTCAAAATGCAGTTTTAAGTAAAATCGATATCACCATGGCAACAATAAAAGAAAAACTTTAAAATCGACTTAATCCGAATTTCGCGAAAAAAAAACAGTAAAGCGCTGAAAGTCAAAATTTAGAATACTTAGACAGGTGGTGAGAAAACAGGTTAGTTTTTAAAATCGCAAGAAAGAAAATACACCAAAATTGTCATGTATCGAATAATGATATTAGCAGCCTTCTGACGCTACTTAAGATTAATTTGAGTTATTTGGAACTCTTTTATTAAACAATTTATCACGGCTGTTGAAAATATAAGGTTTGAAATATATTTATGTTCTATTTGAATTCAAACGTACAAAATTGTTACTTCTCACGGAGGTTAATTGCTAAACACCACACTTTAAGTTCCTGGTGTCGGATTTTCATTAGCAGGGCTAGATAGCGTGAAATTCGGGTTAAATCGATTTCAAAGTTTTTTGTTTATTGTTGTCATAGTGATATCATAGTTTATATATCATAGTTATTGTTGTCATAGTGATATCATAGTCATAGTCATAGTGATATCATGTCATAGTGATATTTAGAGTATGCTGTACCAGTGTGGCAGAACATCCCTGCTTATCTGTCCGAAGCCATAGAGCGAGTGCAAAAAGGGCGCTTAACATAATCTACCCCGAGGCAGAGTCATACGCTCATGCCTTACAGTTAGGTAAACTAGATAGGTTACATGATAGAAGAGCACTCCTGTGCTACAAATATATGGCGAAAATGAAGTCCCCCAGCCACCCTCTGCACCACCTACTTCCCAGCCCACTTCTGGACGCACCTAACTACTCCTTAAGGCAGAAAACACAAAAGTATTATCTTTTCCGGAACATGCAGGTCTGTAGGACAAAGAGAGCGGAGGACGTCTTTACATTTAAGCTTTTTTTAATTGATTCAATTGTCATTTTAACTGTTATATCTGTAAATTACTATACTCTAGATGTTGCCTTATTATTGTAAATTTAACTCGATAATTCATTCCTTTTTTACTGCAAGAGAGTTTGAATAAACTATTTATTATTTATTATTATCGATTTTAACAAACTACAATTTCATATTTAATCACTGGCGAAAATCTTATGGCGATCAGACAAGGATAAAATCACTTTTTAAGGCGATTGAAAAACAATGGTATGGTCTCCGAGAAACTGTATCGAAACAACTCAAAGGACAGGGGGAAAATTGGCCAATAACTGACCGGCGCTACAGAAGCCCGTGAATTTTGTCCCGCAAGTGTAATTTGTTCAGTGTTTGCCGACACGAAAACCTTCGCAGCTGTAACTGCCGATTGTTCAGGGGGTATAGTTTTGAAGGTTTTTTAATTGTTTTACTCATTATCGATGTTTTTTTTTTTTCTTCTGATTCCGAAAAGATTCAATAGATTTTCGCACAGCTGAAACACGAAAAGTGAGGGATTATATTTTTAGGTTCGCTACAGAAATACGATTATTCATTATACTAAGCAAGGTTGACGTTGTTGTATCTGTAACTTGTCGTGCTTTAAAGTCCACATTAATTATTCGCCAGGGATTTTGCTGAATTCTAATGTGTACAACTGTTGACACCGTTAATTTAAGAAAAATGGTATTTGTGTTTTGTGTTTTAGTTGCAAAGTACTTGCGAGCAAGTTGATTAGCTGCCTCAGAATTAGATCACAACCATTTCTCAACTTAGAATTTTCTACCTTAAGTGGCTTGAATTATGCCTTCAAAATACAACTGCTTTTTGAAGTCGTACAAGACCTGGCTGCAGAATGCAGAAACCTCATTCGGCCTGCCAAAAGTTAAAGTTTTTCCCTCACGTGCTTTTAGTGCCTAGGCCGTCCTGTCAATTGGACCTTACTTTCAAGTGCTCTGGGATTCGTTTGTTTAACGTCTATCACAAGGGCAACAAACAATCTAAAAAGCGCGGTCATTAAGGCAGCGGGGGACACCTACCTATAAATAAACTCGCAAGGCAAAGTTTTGCTCCTGCTACATTTTTTAAAACGCTTAATAAATATCTCGGCTGTTTTAGAGGCGATTTAGATCAACTTTTACAGAGACATTGTGAAATGATCGATTTAGGAGGGTTGTTTTTTTATTTGGTAGATCGCGGTTTTCAGTGATGCCTTAAGCCACAGTTTTACCAAAGTGGGAAATCGTGATTTTGTGTCCAATTTTGGGGAAAGAATAAAAGACAGAACTATTTGATTTTTTATCGGTCAAAACCTCTGGTGTGTCATGTATTGACTGAGCAGATTTCGCAATTTAGAGTTTTCCAGCAAGAAGAAATCATTTAAATGAGCAAAATCTGTCATCCCCTAAATTAACGCCTTATATCTCTTTAATATATAGATTTAGCCAGGGCTAAAAGAGAAGCCTTCGTTCTATACTTATGATAAAAGCAATCAAATTTAAACTAATATAATGAACTTCAAGCCAAAAAAAAAGGTAATAAGGAGCCTTCAGCATCAGTTCACCTTTAGAGGGAGGGGCTAAATGATTAAGAGAAAATATCCCGTAAACAAACCTGAATTGAAATAATTGTGAAATTATAGGTCTCTTCAGTAGCCATTATGGCTTTTCGTAGCAGCAATTTACAGTTTATGATTTCTAGGGTCACACTACAGTCTACCAAGTTTACCCCTCCCCAGTGCTAGTTCGTGAAGTTTTGTATCTGCGCTGAATTCTTCGACACAAAATTGACAGAAAAGTCAAATTCTGAGACTTCCGAAGGTGTCCCGACTAAAGCACGAGTTCCAAGCAAGATATGTCATTTTAGTAAAATCCAACTAGTGGTCTATTATCAATGCTGCGTTCTGATTGGTTGAGCTACTACTAGGCTATATGTTATAGCCCACTAGTAGCGAAAAGCGCGGGCTTTTTGGTGGCAAAAAATGTTTAACTAGCTAAAAAAAATTTTCTCGATATTTTTGACCAACTAGTTGGATTTTACTAAAACAATTATTCTTCTCGCCCTAATGGCCTCTGAGTCAATAGCCCGTTCGGCCTTCGGCCTCATGGGCTATTGACTCAAAGCCCATTCGGGCTCGAGGAATAATTGTTAAATATCAATTATGGTTAACTTCATTCCACGCTTTAATTTTTTTTAAGCTGTAATGTTTTCAAGGATTTTTGAGGAGAAAAAACAAAGCGTACAAAAAGTTTTGGTATTAGATTTGGTTGAAATTTCTAAAGATTTCCTTATTTTTATTTCCATATTAATAAAAATCACTGAAACAAGGTTTGATTCAGAGCCTGTTTGTTACTTGTTTGTTACTGTCTTTTAAATAATCATTTTGTTCGTAGTCTGCGTGCATGATACACGTGTACGTGAACACCTTACATTATGCGCTCATCTCTTATCCAGTTATGGATATCTCGTAATCCTGTTGATATTAGTCGTTGTATTTCGTGCATACGCCTTAAATAAATGCATAACAGTGAGACCGAGGTGTTCCCCGCGACCTTAAAATGTTCAGACTCTAAGTAGTCGCGAGCTACACTTATACAGAGTAGTTCAGATTCCTTACAAACCCACCGCACGTGCCATTTCAAAAGACGGTTTGGACAAAAAAGAGGGAAAATATGACACTTATAGAAAACTAACTACTGCAAATTCTTAATTCTCAGCTTACATTAATTTTCATCGCTTTGATACATTTTACAAAGAGATTTGAGTGAGTAATTTTAAATAAATCAGATGTCTTGAGTGCTTCTATTTAAACGTAATTCAGACTTGAAAGACGCCCTCAAAAAAGAGTTCACATTAAAATTACGTATCAAGTGCACTTCATGTGCACTTAAGCAGGCTGTCCAACCTTGTAAAATCGGGATATTTTTTAATCACCAAGGAATTACGCGAGGGCCGAAGGGTTGAGCTGCTAGGGAGATCTGGGGGCATTTTCCCCTGGAAAATTTTGATATCTTGATGCTCTGAAACGCCATTTCTAGGGTTCTGTACGAGAGGGCCATTTTTTTCTAAATTGTTCGTTAAATCTATTGCCCTTTTTATGCTTATTTTTATTTGCGTGGCTTCCCATGCAAGTAGTCGACGATTTTATGTTATATTTCGTGCAGTTTTCTGGACATCAATTTCAGTCTAAATATACTCATTTAAGTGTTTTACAGTAAGTATCATAAGAATTCATATGAAAATATCAGAAGAGATCTAAAAATTGGGATTTTTCCTATCCCGATCGCATATTGGTCGAGATTCGGGATTTTCAAGTAAAATCGGGAGATTCTCGACGACATCGGGATGGTTGGACAGTCTGTTAAAGAGCCATAGTGAGAACTGGCCTATTCCTTTGGTTTACTCAGTAGTTTTGGCATTGCATGTCAAAATAGTGTTTTGCACTGGCCGGTAACGAGAACCACTACCACCAGCACCGAGCACGGTTCGTCCACTTCCTATTTTATAGTCAAAAACAGAAAAATCCAAATTACAATCTTAGTTCCCATTGTCTGTTGAAAATTCTACTAATCCAGAACCCTATTTCATGTAAAACACATCGTTTTATCAAATTTTAAGTTTAAACCACCATATTTTTATACTTAAGCCAGAAAACGTCAACTTCTCAAAAAATTAACAAAACGTAGAAACCAACGTTCGGTGTCGGCAGTAAGTGCCCCCTCTCTCATGCAACTACAGGCAGTAAGAATTACACGATCTGTAAAATGCACGTGAGGAACATCTTTCCAGCGGACTGAGGATCGACAGCCAATCAGCCTTTACACCATGAGCAACAATGGGTTCTACAGTAAACCTTTTTTTACAACAAACCGTTTAGAGAACACCGATAATGTGTGACACGTAGGGAAGCGTCACATTTGTAAACATAATCCTTACTGAACAAAAGTTTCGTTTACAATTTTCATTACATTTACTGCCCCAAAAACATACGGTGTTGAGACTCGCTCTCTCTAGTTACACAATCTACTCCCTTTCTTCCCACCCAACGTCGGTTTTCTCCTAAATGCACTGAAAAGGCCTTTTACAATAGGCTATCCAGAGTAGAAACGCATTCTAAGCGACGCTATAGAATTTGTAACTGTTTGGTCATCCTAGGAGAACTTGAGTCTTTTCGAAATAAGAAAGGCTTAGTATTATTTTCAGAAAAATTTTAGATGCAATTTTTAAATTGCATCTAAAATTTTTCTCGTTAAAACGTCTTACGAAAGTGAAAATTTTTCTTATTCCCCTCTTCCTGATCACATTTTGTATCCGAAAATTTGAGGCCTAACTTGGACAGTGAAATGTGAAAAATCAATCTTCAGAGAATCATAGGGAATTTATTACATAAACTTTGAAAATTGTACATGAATGGAACGGTCAGCTTCATAGGAACTTTTAGCCATAGAAAAATTCTAGGCAAAATTTGCTTCCTCAAACAGATTTTTACACAAAGCAGTCGTTGGGTGCCACTACTCTGTTCATCGGTTCGTTTGCAGCGGGGTAACTACTTTTTGTTTGTTTGTTTGTTTGTTTGTTTGTTTTTTGTCGCTGCCTCTCCTCTGTGTCCTGTTGGCGGGCTTGCCTTCGCTTTGCTAAGCGAGTTCTCTCTGCTCCGCGGTTTGTTATTGTCTTCTTTTCCGTTGCTGGAAAATATTCTCTGGAAGGGATTTCCAGCCAGTTGGTGCACGTTGTTATGCTTGCTTTCGTTATTCACGGACGGTAACCATTGTTTCGTTGACGATGAACAAACATGTCAACTCTTCATGAATAAAAAACGATAGTGCAGACCATCGATCGAAAACCGGTTCTAACCTGTGGGCATTTACGTCAAATTGGATGGCGTCAATACTCCGTGGTGATTTTGTTGCTGGACAACTGCGTTCGCCCAAAGAAAGAGATTTTTGACCAAAGCAAGATCACGCCTCATTAGCGATTGTCGAGCGCGTTGCCGCGCGCTACGCGCGTGACAAATTTGTAAACCTTCCACCGTGGGCGTATAGGACGCAAGATATTACGAGGTAGGAAAGTTCTACTTTTGCATTTTTTATTTGTTTGAGCTCAAACTTTGCAGGATGGATGGTAGAACTTTGTATTTAAAAAGCCCTATGTTTTTTGTTTTTCGATTTTAAAGTTTTTTGGCGAGAAAATGACGTCACAGGATTGACAACAAAATTTAAATTTCAAGATATTGTTGTCAATCTTGTGACGTCATTTTCCCGCCAAAAAAAAAGTTAAGATCGAAAAACATAGGATTTTTTGGAATACAAAGTTCTACCATCCTGCAAAGTTTGAGCGCAAACGAATATAAAATGCAAAAGTAGATCCTACCTCGTAGTATTTTGCGTCGTATACGCCTACCTTGTTCCGACTACGCTCGGGCCTTTTTTGAAAACATATGCTGAAAGAAATGATAAAAAAATAAACAAATAAATTAATTAATGAAATAAATAGCTTTCTTTATTACAGAACAACGTATATATTTTAGTAACACAGCACACAAAAAGTTCAATAAAATATTAAGAGAGGTCATCCAATATTGGCTATTGCGGTGTTGATCATATATTTGAAGAAAAAATCCTCCAATCTTATTGGCTATGAGCAACGATTATTTAAGGCCAATCCTGAATTAACTTTAAACTTGAAAAAACTATTGAAGTCATGATTGACAAACAGGGCGATCTTTCCTTAAATTATCTGATAACATTTTTGTGTCTTCGCGACGTGTGCGTCATTATTGGACTATAATGGCAACCGAGTCAGTTTTGCATCAATACTAAGCAAAAATAATATTTTCTAGAAGCGGTCCTGATTAAATTCTTACCTTTCACATTTTTGGTTTCTTTGATTAGCTTCGGACCAGAATGCATAGTCTAAATATTGATTTTATAGGAAGAGCAAGAGGACTTTAGGATGATTCAAGGCCATTCCGTGTTTTTCATTCAAATTTATCTGAGTTTTTTTTTTTTCGGTCATACCTCTGGCACATTTGACAGAATCGTCGGGCTTCCTTAGGAAAATTAATCCTTCCTACACAAGTTCTGCCGGCATCAAACTCATCCTAAAACGTTTCAAATGACGTCAGTCATGGAACACCGGTTATGGTTCCAGTTGGGCTGATTGACGCGCGCGTCTTAGGTATGAACGAGTCAACGCCATCTCCGCTATCGAATCACTGATTCGATAGACACTGCACCGCATTATGGAGGAGCAAAAACCAACCTAAAGGATCGCAAGCCAGTAAAAACATCACCAGGGAAGGTAAGCATTGGGAAAGTCTTTTAAAATCCTACTTTGGTCTACCTGTGTTGTAAAAACCACAAAAACCGCAATCCCTTGATTCCCTTTGACGGATCGGAGGACAAGTGCATGAAACCTCAGCCTTTTCACACTCTCAGGGATGAAAAATTGACTTTTCGTTACCCTTCGTTCACCAATCGAGGTGGCAACACTTGCTCAGTTTAAAACTAACTCTCACTATACGGATGCCTGTGATCAAGTCGTTTGCTTTGTCGTATTAATCCTTAAAAAGCAAGCAAAATATCGACCCACTGACCTGTATGTCTCTATATGGCGAAATCAGCACGAAATGCTAGAACTTGAAGTTCCAAATGACGTTGAGATTTAGCTTTTGTGATCTTAGTAAGAATAATTCAGTTTATTTACGTGGAGCATTTTTAATCGACCAGTTCTCTTCGTTTTCTGGCATAGCGCTCAAACTAACTGCCTTGCTTTTTAAGTATGCGGAAAAGATAGCTTCCTGGTCTCTTCTTTTGAAACTCATAAGTAAACAAGATATAAACCAAGTACTTCTGAGCACATTTGAGCAGTATCTAGTTAGTTCCTCTGTTTAAGAACGAAACCCGCAATTGTAGGGCTGCTTAAAGACCATCACTAACAAACTTGAGTATCTTCCTCAAGGCATAAAAAGGCCGTCTTACTTCAAGTCAGCTAACAGAGGCAAATATCATGGATTAAAGACCCTCTGATTACAGGGAAACTTCAAGCGTAATAGCAGCTGGCGAAAAACTTGAATTGTCTGTTTAGAATTCACTTCATGCACTTAAATGAATAATTTATAGCCACAGAGTAAATTTGTTTGGCTTTCACTTTAAAGGGATAAAGCTTTTTCCCCTCTGTTAGTTTCAGGTTAGGTGCTGTATAAATTTATTCGCCCAGCATGAGGGGGCACAAAATCTATTTACTGCAAGTAGCCATTAATCTCTAATCCGCCACCACTGATTTGATTCTCGATTTTCGTTAAAACGCCAAACATGGACGGACTTCAGCTGCCTGGTGTTTTTAACTCAACAATTTCGAAACAATATCGGGAAGCCTTTTGTCAAGAAAGAAAGCTGGATTTGCATGATCGTGACCTTTATTTTATAAAGATAATGCCTAGAGGCAATTCCGGGAGGGAATATTGCACTGTCTAGAATTGTTGCTAAAAAGGGTTTGAAACTTTGGCCTGTCAAACTTGATACAAATAAGACATAATTACACTCAACGCGTAAATTAGCTCTATCGCTACAAGGAGATAAAGTCGTTCTCACTCCGAAAAGCGTATAAATTAATACGCCCAGGAGCATATGAAAGAGAGTCATTGATTGCTAATCATTTTGGGTGGAGTGCCCCGGTAAGTTAATTTCCTTTTGTTGCATAGGTCTTATGAGAGTCGTGATGACTTAAAAAAAGTGCGTGGAGTGAACCATAAAACATAGCCACTCTCAGGACGTAGGGCTGCGCGTGTGTCAAAATCAAAAGCCTCCAAAATGTTTTTAGAAGTAAGCAGTTGTGAGCCCCCTGCACCTTTTTTGACGGCCAAAACATTTCAAGTTGCAACTTAAAGAAAGCTATACAGCCATTTTGAATCAATCGTTATAATCTAACGCTTGCCTGACAACTGGGGCTATAATTTCTCTCTGGTCAGTCAGGGCATCCGTATGAGAACTACAGTAGGTCTACAGTCTCTAGAATAATAGATTACGATATTCATTGCCGAAAATTAGAGTGCATTTATATCATAGCGGAATATGCAAATATAACAGAGCAGGAACAGTGGTTGACGCTGATAAAACTTCTCTGACACACACGGAAACAGAGGAGTTAGTGTGAACTTAGTTCCAATTAAATTCACTTCACGTGTTGCAGAATATGAATGTCAGCGATAGAATCCCCCACAGGGACGGTTTCTCTCTACGCTCGAGGTGAGACCCTTATTTTGCGTGACCTCAAATGGCCTTGAACTTCCCGGTAATAGCCTTCAAGAAGAGAAATGCTCTCGTTAATCATCAGCACTCAAGAAGCAAGAACTGAACACACCACGGACTATTGTTGAGGTTAGGTGCGGACCGTGAGAAAATTAAAACCGCGAATATTTTGCAAGAATTAGGACCACCGAGGGTCGAGAGCAAGCACAGGTAGCCCAAGCTCAATATTAGAGTATCCAAGGGATTTACATGGTTATCTCGGTATCATATTCTTCAAGAAGAAAGAAGAAATTCTCAATATATAAAAACCCTTACCTTATTTACATGGTGATTGCTTAATGCGTGGTGATTTCTTTCAATGCCGACTTCTTGTGTGTATAAAGCCAAGTCGGTAAAATCACATCGGGTCGAAAAAATTACCACAGTATTCATCCTTTCTGTTCACTTTTGTTCTTAAGCTATAGGAAACTTTGAATTTGGCCTGCCTGTGGTATGTTTACGGGTTCTAATTTTGTGTTTTTCGCGGTTTTCGGCTTGATTAACGAGTTTAACAGCTATGCATTTTGATTCCTGCACTCGTATTTTTACACACGGTTGCGTTCAGTTCAGTATGAAAATACCATAGTGTTGAAATTCCAATTGAACAAATGCCAAAAATAAAGTCCAAGCAACAAAAAATCACCTTTTAACAATTGCAAAAATTAGTTGGCGCAAAATATGAACGAACATCGATCAGCACGATGGTGTTAAAAGTCGGTGGAATGTTTTAATTTTATATATTTTCCATGCTATCGATAATAACACAATATTGAATACGGACAATTTCGTCAAATTTTCGCGAGAAGAAATGACGAAATTCGGCGAATTTCGCTTTCATTACGTTTGCATAGTACTGTAGCACCAGAACTGACAGAGTATAATCCCTCTCGAAGCAAGGCTCATTAACAGTCTCCTGTAGCACGGTTTACAAATGATCGTTCTTTAACACGTTGGCTGTACTGCTAGATGCGGGTTCGTATTAGTGTCCACAGTTGCCTGGCAACAAGACTGTCTGGGCGTTTTTTAAAGGTCCTTCTAATAGACTTCAAGAAATTCTTTTGGCGATATATTTCGAGGCAGAAGTATTGGACCATTAGCTTCTAAATAAGAACGAAAATAGATGTATTGCTAATTTTTTCGAAATTTTTCTTTGAACTTGACCCAGCTCTATTTATGTTCATTAATTTATAATAAGAGAAAACTATGTTAGGTTACAAGTTTTCATTTTATTTAGCCTTATAACCTTATTTAAAGGTGGATGACTCTTCGATGTAGTTGGAAATAACTTTAACAAAAACTTTTCGGAAATTCACTGAAACCTGCCTCCTGTTAAACGTACAGCGAAACTGTCATTTGCTCGGCATGAAGGAGAAAATTGTTCTAAAATCACGGTAGTGCTGGGCTTGTTGCAATTTTGTGTTTTTTATTTCAATCTGTGGGGCATTCCCAGTAATGTAGAGCGCAGACTCTTTGCCATTTCCAGCCGTTGACGTGTGATTTGTATTTTCCTTTCTTTTGTGGACTTTGGACTTGCTTTTCGTGTTCATCCGGTTGGTCTTCTGCCTTTCCTCTCTTAGGGTTACAAGTACAGATATACGCGCCTGATGTGCTTTCATACGATAACTGACTAAACCAGCCTCGTTCTGATGAACAGGTCACACTTACTATCACGTGATTCTGTAAGAAAAAAATGTGTTGACTTCGGTGTTAAGGCGTTTCGAGAACTTGAGAAACATACCGTAGGGAGCCCACGCTCTTATTTGTAAACTGCAAATGGAAATTAAATAATAAATAAAATCTTATCTCTTTTGTTCTGATTCTTGAATCTGCTATGGTGCGAAGTAAATTGGAATTTGTTTTACGATACGAAAACGATGTTTTCCATTAATTTCCATTTGCAGTTTACAAATATAAAGCCCGTGGGTTCCCTATGAACATATTGACATTATGGGATGGGATGGCGCCTTTCCCTTGTGAGATCCAGACCAAATTTTCCCCACCAACTGGTTTGAAATTAACTTTATCCTGATATAGGTTTTCAGGAAAAGGATTGAATTTTCTTGACTAAGTCGAAAAAAAGTTGAAAATCAGGTGAAAGACGTAATTTCTGTGCGACGTTCCTACCACTGAAACTCTGACATGGAGATCTAAAGGCAAAATATGTATCCAATCAACTTTTGACAGGAAAAAATAGTCTATCATTATAGGCACAACCTGAAATAAATCCCGAAGACATATTAGTCCGTATTCTCTCTGTTAAAGTATTTAAATGTACTCATAGATAATTTCCCGGTGAGTCTAAAATTACTCAAAAGCAGCGTCCTAGATCCTAATGCTAGCTTATATCGTATTTCTTCGCCATGAAATTATTACTTGTCCAGTTACGTTTAGAGACTTGAGATATCAATTTTCTACTCTAACATCACTCCAAGTGCAACTTTAAACAGATCCTCATTTGACTAGGGGGAAAAAAAGGAATTTTGTGCTTATTGTTTTCTACAGCACAAGACACACTTACCTGACTGGGTCCCTTGAGAGTAACCTTCAAGGGTTGATATCCCGGCCCTCGAACGTTCTCTATCAAGCGGTGCTTGCAATCTTTCAAATTACAATCACCGTCTTCTCCTTTGGGCCCCCGAAGCCCCTGAAGGCCCTGGGGGCCTCTAGGACCCTGTGTACCAGCTGGCCCTTGTTTTCCTTCAGCACCCGTTGCTCCTGGGTCTCCTTTGTCACCCATAGATCCTTGTGGTCCGGGTGGCCCCTGCTGCCCGGCAGGGCCTGGGACTAGACTTGCATTTACAATCTATGGGCGAGGAAAGTTCAGTTACTGGTTTCATTCTTTGCTGGCAAAATTAAGAGGTATCTTATTCACAATGAAAATGAAACATTTTCCCTAAGAAATAACACCCTCTAGCCTTGTTAGCCAGATTTTTCTATCTAATTGCTTGCTGAACCAGTAAAGAAATGACCCTCAAATGGAAAATGGTTAGTGATGAATTTGAAGCAATTGTGTTTTTCAATAACTGTAACATGATTGTGCATCTACTCTCTACATTGCACATAATCATAATTTTTTACGCATTCACTTAGCTTGTAATTACAATTATTGGCTAATGGCGATCCTTCAGTAAAAAAACAACATCAACAACAACAACAACAAAGAAAAGGAAAATGAAAAAAAAAGCGTTTTATAAGATCTAAAAGCTCGTTGTCGTAATAAACGAACCTTATCGGCAACATTGATAGTTATGTGGATTAATTTTACTCTACCTGAATAATTGCCAAAAGATCAGCTACTTCTGCATCAATTTTAACGTCTAACATGTTGACTTTGTCACTGATTTTTTGCACCTGTTTTATAAAAGAAGAACAAGTACTTTAATTAACGTTTTATATTTAAGCAACAGACTTGGAATCCTAGTATCAGTTCATTAATTTGTCATTTAGATGAACCTTTCGATGGACGAGACGTATATATTTTACTCACTTTCTTAACCTTGAGAACGGGGTTTATAGAAAATAATGAAAAGGACCTTTAACAAGTACAGAGCAGTGGCAAAGCAATCAACTAGCTAAAATCGTGGAGTATTGTATATATTGTAACTACGGGTATCTTAGTTAATGCCCACTCACACTGTTGATGCCCTGAATTAGTATGCACCTTGATGAAGAAAGTAAGGGTCTACATAGCCACAAGCTTACAGATCAGTGTTTGCACAGCCGTTTGGTTGTAAAATTCATGCATAAGCATTAACGATTTAAGTTATAATTGTAAATTTAAACCAAATCAGCTTGTGTGATGAAAGAAATCATCACAGCAAACGAAAGACTACTTTTCCTGAAGCAAAGGGAGTTATGGTTTTTCTACTGAAGAGGTAAGTACGCAAGATTATGAGCCAGCCTTTACGTACTTCAGCCTGTTTTTAGCCTAAATATCATTTAGGAAGTTGTAAAGATGACACACTTAGCTCCCGTTCGGTAGGATTATGTCAGATCCAGTAGGATTTATTGAATTGTTCGGGATACAAAAAAAAGCAAAATAAAATAATGGTACCTCAGAAGTCTTCCGATTGAGTGTACTACGCTTACCTTGATTTCATTGTCACTGAGTCGTGCCTTAATAGAGTTGATCTAAGGAAAGAAAGGTAAACAAAATGAAAGCGAGACCTATCGAAGGACTCATATCATGGTCGATACAACTCACTTTGACTCTGAAGATGACTACTGCAAAGGTTTTCGAAACGTCAGTCGCTGTTAACAACAGTCCTATTCAGGACTGCACTCACCCGGACGATCATATTCGACGACTTACTTATGATCCATTATCAGTTACGCGCACTAGCATGCAAGAATTTTGTGTGGTTCTCAGTTCATAACACTTGATAGAAGAAGACCTGACCAATTAGCCGTGACAAAAGCCCGTTAGAAAAAGTCGATCGGTCTTCATATCTCTGGTGCTGTTATGCAGTATGAATTTGAAAGTGATTTCTCCCTATGCCTTATTAGACGCTTGTATTATACATTTTTCCGCCTGCTGTAGGCCTTCAAGCATTAAAGTATCAGAATGAAACCTCTTGTGCGGTACTTTGATACAGTTATTTTTGTTTTACATTATAATTATGTGATTATATTAATGCTAATGCACACGAAGATAAGAACCGTCATGGGCTCAATTATTTCCTAATTCACAGAACCGAATAAGAAGAGGCTTCTCTAAAATTGGACTGGCAACAACATCTGCTTAAGCTAAAAGTTATTGACTGGACTTACTTCAGCTCGGTCACACACTCCTGGAGGTCCTCTCTCACCGGGTGGTCCGGGGTCTCCCTGAAAGTATTATGATCAAGTCGGGGCTTAAAATTGATTAGATTACAGGCGTTAAAATGCTTTCAAATGGAATATGGGCAAAGTCTGGTCCCTCATGCTTTAGTGAAGGTAAATGAATAGAATCATACCTTTAGACCATCTCTCCCGTCTCTTCCATCCTTTCCATCTCTTCCATTTTGTCCATTCGTACCGTTCAGTCCATTCTTCCCTGGTGGCCCAGGGGGACCTACCACAGTCATCCCATCCCTTCCATCCCTTCCATCTTTTCCTGGTTCACCATCTTTGCAATTACAGTTGCAGGATGGTAAGGTGGGTGGGGGCTCGGATAGGCTGTCCATGGCCAGACTGCGATGCTTGTAAGGGAAAAATAATAATAATAAATTAGAATTTATGTGTTTTTTAGTGGACGGACACCTCTTTTTTGCAAATATCTAATGCAGCGACCCCCTCCAAGTGGAGCGACAATCGCCCTAAGAAATTAGAGATCACGACACTTTACTTAGTAACGTTACACCAATAAATTAGAAAGTGAAACAAATAAAAAAGAGTTATCTCCCATATGGGAGCGATGAACGTTTTATTTAAGAGACTCGACTACAGGTAAAGGGATATCAATCTCAACGGATGTCTGTCTTTTATATGCATTTGCGACTAATTTGCAAGGAGCACATTTTTGCAAATCCATTTTTTCGTCCCATGTAGGACAAAATTGTTCGAAGAAGTAAAGATCTTTTGGCAGATTTTGGCCATTTAACTCCTTAATTTATAATACGTGACGTCACAACAGTAGGAGATTTCCAAAAATATGCCACCATTGTAAGGATGAAGTTAATTACTGTTCATCCCATCTGGTCACGTCCAGTAACTAAAAAAACGTCAAGTTATATTATTTTGTATCTGTTTTCATCGTTCTGTCGACATAAGGAAATTTTTCGCAATAATTAATCTAATTCTCTCTTCAGTTTGCTTTTTCGCAGAATCAATACTAATTCAATATAGTTACTGCGAAGAAACTCCTCGTCTTCGTATCTATGAAATTATGCTTTGAAACTGTTTTCTAAAGGACGATACTGCCTCATATACTACCCATTCTTCATTTTAGTCAAAAATCAACTCAATAGCTGAGTTCTTTTATCAAAAAGCATCATTCACATTCTAAGCTTTTTTTTTCTCAGTACAATTTGTATGAAACTAAACTAAAGCTACTAAGGAATCTCTCTTTCGAAAATATAGACTTTCTAAAAGTCCTTTATTATTATTTTTTCCTGATTGGCAATGCCACTTTAAACGAAACATCTATCCGTTGAAATTGACGGGCGCTACTGAATGCTGCTACGTCCGTGTTTAGTATCAATGTATATGTTTCCTGTCAGGAAGTTAAAGAGCCTGAACAGCCCCACACGTTAGAGACATTACAGAATTATATTGACGGATCAGAATTAGATTAAAGCTTCTTGTATAATTAGGTATCTTGTCTTAAATATTGCACAATGCAATACCACTGACAATGAAACCCTCGAGGAACTAAAGACACATGGCGGCCATGTGCAGTCCCGAAGGGAGCAATGTTCGAGCCCTCTTGGTTTGGAAATAGCTCAAAGGTTTGTTCTTTTATGGATTTTGTATTATTATCATTTTTCTCTTGATAAACAGTGGTTCAGGGTTCAAATAAGCCGTAGTAAAATAACATACGTTGATCTAAAACAGATTCGATTCAAGGCTTCAGAGCGAAAGCCACACCCTCTCATCCGAATATTTTTTTAGACCCCCCCCCCCCCCCCGGAAGTCTTGAGATTAAAAACCTAGTTTCTGAACATCTATCAAACCTGTCTAGGAGGTTGTATCCGTGGGCATGGTGAACACAAAATTTAACATCAACGTCAAGAAACCTTAACTTTGAACTCTATGCAAAGTTAAAGATTAAACAAATGCTATTCAAATCTTTCGGCTAACTAGACTTTAGCATAAACTGTTCGATGGAATTGTATCATGGACGTAAGGCATGCAGAAGTGACAAAAATGTTTCTCTTTCTTTGAGTTTTCCTTTTTTTTGGGTAGATCTTTTAGAAAATGGAAGGTTTCACTGTTCCTAATTTATCATCCCATATTCATACACCGCATTAATAAATTCATGAAACGTTAGACTCTTACTACTTTGAACGTGTTTACATGTCATCTTAACGAGAAACGCAGTATTTTAGTTTCTTACTCTTTAAGTCATGAGGGTATTTGAGTGAGGATATTATATGATTTATATCAGACTTTTAAATACAAAAATTCCGAACTATTAGTTTGGAAAAACAAGCTCCATAGAAAAACACCTAGGTACTATACTTAAGCTTAAAGGACTGAAAGATGAATGAGGAGAGGATATTAACACGGATTAAACCACCAAACTTGAAAAGTGTACGTTAAATCTTTCAAGTAGAAGAAAATGTGACTAGGATAGTTGGTCTAGTTTTGCAGATGTCACGGATTAGTCGGCTTAATTTAAGTAAAAGATAGTGAGCTTGCTCTTTTAGCGAACGAAGAGCTATGAAGTTCTTACAAATTCTAAACGAAAAGGATGCTAAAAAAAACCTTATCACTTACCTTGAAATGGGAATTGTCATTAAATCCGAACGTTGAAGCTAAAGGGGTACCATGCACTACAAGAAAAAGAACTATTAACGGGGCAAATCGTAAAGACACCATCCTTACGTAGCTAGTAAAACAAGTTAGGAAAGTTAAAAGCTGGCTTCTTTAAGTGCTTGAGAAAACGGTTATCAAAACCGCCTTTTTATTGCATAAGTTGAGCTCCTTATTTACATAAGCTTTTCACTAAAACGTCAAGCTAGTCAAACCTCAATTGCATTTGTTTAGATACCGTTTATTAAACGGAAGAGGCCTTGCAACTTTTGATTATAAAGAGATATCTACTTTGAAGACTCAGTATTTACCCCGCAGAAGTTTCTCTCTAGTAATATCCTGTAATTGTGTTATTAAATGCGGACCCCTTTACGTTTTTTTTATTGCAACGACTTCAAAACTGATATTGAATTTATCTGTTTAGTGTCTTTCAATACATTATCAACGATTTAGCACGTATAGAATTTGGTTAAATTCTTTTTGCACAAACAGAGGACCAGACACAGCTTATAATAGTAACATTAAAATATATATATATATCGGACAAAATTTTTCTTGTTTAAGAGCTTCGAAATTAAGCATTAGAAATTTACCACAACTGAAAACGAGGGAAAAAAATCTTTTTTTGGTAGGGTTATTTATTTGAACAACCTTGCTGCCTGACCTTGGCAACAAATAATTGCAGCAAGCTGGTGTCCACGCCGGCGCAAATTTTTCTTTTATTTATAGCAGAATATCGCCTTAGAAATTTCGTGCATAGACGAGGCAGTCCATGCATCTGACAGACTGCCCTTACTGGAATACTACTATTCACAATTTAACGTTTTTAGAATGTGTATACTCACTATTTTAACTAAAAACTATTTGAAAGCAACTGGAACTTTTATTTTTTTCTTTCCTCAGTTGTCCACCGACTGGATCAGACGCTCCTCTTACAGATAACGAAAGACATTTAGCATTCTTCCATCACAGTCTCCTTGATTGATAATTTAAAATCAAAGAGAGAACGTGCGGATAAGATACAACAACTAGACTTGCTTCCTACTTCACCGGAAGTAAAGTGTTTTATCAGTCAGCGAATATAACAGAAAGAAGACCGTGTGAACCTAATATCTACGGAATGTCCCTGTGACTCTGAACGCAACGAAGATTTGGATTGAATTTTAAGAGTGAAATTGTCGTACGGAGAAAGATGAATTCTACTTTTATGAACAGTTCTTGCCCCGATAAAGATGCAGAGATACACATCTTCATGATTGTTTTTGTTATGGTAGGATCAATTTTAGGGAACAGCATAATCTGTTTGTTGCTCGTCCGGTTTAAAACACTGCGAACAGTGCCCAATATTCTGGTGGTAAACCTTGCTGTAGTTGACATCTTGAACGCAGTTATTAATATGCCTCTTATGATCCTGTGGTACATCTGTAAAGTTCCCTTCCTCAAGGGGCCCAAAATCTCCTGGTTCGTTGTGACATTGTACGTTCTGTTCATGTACCTCACTGTTTTTAGCCTCACAATGCTCGCAGTGGATCGATTTGGAGCCATCGTTCTCAATTTCCGATACCATACGTGGAAAACCCTCAACAAGGCGAAAGTAGCAGTTGTGTTTGTGTGGCTTTCAGCAGCTGCCTATACCTATGGTATGTTCACTATGGGACTGAACATCGATTTAGGAGACGCTCCAGTGCTGGAGTACAGGAGCCACTATTTAAAGAAATTTGGAAGACATTTCCTCCTTCCAGGATATCTAGTACCCTTCATAGTCATACTTATCTTAGGAGGAACTATCTGGTACACTCTGCGTTCACATAACAAGCACATCAAACCAAGTCGTTCCTCAGTGAAACAGGTGAAAAGCGATGTAAAGACCGCGAAGACCATCGGCTTAACTTGTGTGGCGTTTTTCTTGATGGGTGTCTTCCCAATGTTGCTACATGTAATTTCTCTAATACACGGCACTTGGCCCCATTTTTTAGCATTTTTTCTGATTCACTTAAACAGTATGGTAAATCCTATTATTTACGCCCTGACGACAAAGAGGTAAGATTTCATGAGAGGAAAAATACCTCAATTACAGGGTAGACTTAATAGATCTGGATGGGGTTAGCTGACAACTAACACGTACCTCCTCCCCCCCCCTCCCCCCCCCCACCCCCATTTGTGTGGTTTGATTGACGGAAATCAATTTCTAAAGCCGTGAAGTGTTTCTGATTTTGAAGGTTGCCTGCGAGACTTGTCGCTAAGCCCGTTTTCGGTTTCCGGCTGGCTAGTTGGTCAGTCGGGAAACGGACTTGCGACTTCGTCGCTCACTTTCGCTCACTTTGCGAGTGTTCTTCGCGCCTTCGGCGTTCACGCAGTTGACGCAGCAATTCTAGCTTCGTAGTATTGAAAATAAAATTTAAAAATAACTGCTAATCCGATCAAACCTTCTCTGTCATCTTGATTCCATGGGGGGCTTATTCTAATATGGCTTCATGTCCTAGGTTCGTGTTTGTGCTTGGACTCCCAAAACTCTAGCCTTTAAAGGGTTAAACTGTGAAAGGTTTGAACCCAGGAGTAATTTCAAAAGTAGGTTGAGTTTGATCGTCCGGGTGAACGTAGTCCTGAATAGGACTGTTGTTGTTGACAGTGACTGACGTTTCGACAACCTGTGCGGTAGTCATCTTCAGAGTCAAAAAGAAGATGACTACGGCAGGTTATCGAAACGTCAGCCACTGTTAACAACAACAGTCCTATTCAGCACTACGTTCACCCGAACGATCAAACTTTTAAAGGGTTAGTTTGGCAAGGGATCGATACAATAGGCAGTCTCTAAATGGAGAAGAAAATGACTTGTCTATGAACTGACGAGTTTGAAATGAGCCGCGATGGCGAACCATATTTTCTACATGGCGCGTTATATCCCAGTGTTGCTTGCTTTCCACCAACACCTCGTTCTTTTTTTCTTTATCAAAATGATACTTACCGAAAAACTACTAAGCATTTAAGTTTTCAGGTTCTCTTCAAAACCCCCAATCTTCACTCTCCCTGGACAGAGAAGACTTTCTAGCATCCTGATAGCTGCGCACTACGTATTTTAAGCGTTAAAAAAAGTTAAAGTTTTGTTTATAGTGCATGGAAAGTGCAGAAAGCTTATCCATCTGGTTCTCAGCACTCTAATCAAATACTTACAAAAATAAAATGTAACATCACAGGATTAAAAACCGCAACTAGCAGGAGCCAAACAGTTGGCTATTTACAGTTAATGGTAATTCTATGAATTTAATGAAATTCTAAAACGCATTTTGCTTTCTCCTCTTTCCAAAGGTTTCGCAAAGCGTTTTTATTGTTCATGAAGGAGCCTTGTGGCAAGTCACAGCCACGCATGATGAGTTTCAAAAATTTTAGAGATGTTCAATACAAAACAAGCATTGTTACACCACCATCGTCAAGCAGTAAGTCTGTTAGACAGGCCACAACCAGTGTGGTGCTTAAACATGGTGCCTAACATAAGAGATTTTGAGCGAAGTTTTACGACTGAGTCTTCAACAAAGCTTGCGCACCGGCCGCATCTAAAGATCTAAAGATACACCAGGGATGTAGAACTCTACTGCAGTACGTACGGCCGTTAGTGTATAGAGGATGACGTCCCTAGTCGTGTTTACTACTACGACGTTTCTTCAGCTATCTCTTTATAATGGAAGGAAATAGAGACAGACTTTCTAACACTCACTAAACATTATGGAATAAAACAAAAGGACAAAGAGGTATAAGTAGAGATGTCCAAGGGATTAGCCAAATGTAATTCTGACAGCTTGATTTGTCCGAGCTATCAAACTAGCCGAGAGCGTTCTAAATCTTATTGTAAATTAGTTTTATAGAGGTACCCGAAAAGGACGACTACATGGGTGACAATGTACGGAATCTTTATATTTGCACTGCAGATTTCATGCCAACACCTTCCTACCTCCATATTTTTGACAATCTTTCTGTACTTACATACATATATTTCAGAAACGCGACTGAAGGTCACTTTTCCGGCTTTTCCTGGAGTAGCGTACTGAAGCTCGTTTTGTCTCTAGAATCTTGGCTCCTTGCCAAGCCTTATGTTACATCAAACGATATTGGGCGCACCGCCCACTTGTTCGAAAAAGAAGTTAAGATCAAGCCAGTATCACGAGAATGATAAATTTCATCGATCTGTATGGGGCGCGCCGGGCCTGTAACCCATTATAATTTCGAATAGGTTCCCTATTTAAGGGAAAAACAAAAACTAAAAAATGAATGGCAATACAATCCATTATCACTTTCCTGATACGCGAAATTTTAGTTTTAACAAAAGATTTGTTTTCTTGTAGCTAGACATTTACGCACTATCACCTGATACAATTTAAGTACCCTGTCTAAGGATCACGCCTGATACCCCACGCCAACAAGGGAGAAAATGGTTGTCTTTACACCAGGCTGTTAAGTAAGACTTAAGAGTTGCTAAGTTTTACTTAACCAAAAATTCGTGTGTGAAGGCCTAAGTAAAATCTCAAGTACTTTTACTTTGCATCTCACAAAAGTAGGAAAGTTGAAACGATCCAAGAAAATTTTTTAAGCGACTTGAAAACCATCCTTATGACCGACTTGACTGACTTGCGGTTACTTTCGGTTTCTTGAGCTTTGAGAAAGGCGAAACATGAATCTTAATTATGTTGCGTAGGAAAGTAGCCTTAAGTTGACCTTCAGTAAAAAAGAATCGATTGTGTGTGAAGCTTTATTTTACTTGAGGTAATTAAAATTTACTGGTCTTGAAATATTTCTTAGCTTATTTAGGCTCTAGTGTAAATACTACCAACGATACCCTACTTAAGGATCGAGATCCTCAAAAACTATACTCTATCTGGCGACACATAGCTATCTAGCGCATATATGGGTACCCCCCGAGACCCCATTTCGTGCCTTTGATTCCTGATCTTGACAGTGACGTCATCAAATTGCAAAGCAAAAAACAAAAGAAAAGTTTTACGAATTCTTATTTACACTAGGTTGGAGATAAATAGAAAATAAATCTTTGTACATGTTTCCAGCCCCGAAGCATGTTCATTTCGAAAATACAGCAATTTCAACTTCCCAGTATTCACACTGCGTGACACCAAAATAGGAATCCTGTCTCATTCAAAAAAGGTCTCTCCTCTTGATTTTCAACAGTTTAACCATTTCAAGCATTAAAAGATGTGTTTACGCGCACGTACGCTAGCCCTCGAGTGAAAAGAGCTTTTATAGAAAAAGTGAACTCCAGATGTTTTTGTTGATTTCCGGTGGCCATATTGGTGGACCAAAACTGTCCACCAATATGGCGTCTCCATACAAAGCTGTTCAAAGGCACGTGAAACGTTTCGGCAAATAACTCAGAAACTGTGGACCACAAAGACCTGAGATTTGGACAAATTGTTTATGTATTAGCCTTTTACAACATTTCATTTTCTTGGCTTCTTCCACTAGACGGTTTCGAATTTATTTTTTTCTGCCGTGTTTATTGCGTGACAATGAAAACGAAGAATACCCCTAGCCTAAAAAACAATATACGTTGTTTTAAATCAGCTTTGAATCAGCTTTGCAGTAGTCTTTGGACTTCTCGTGTTTTTGCTCTTTATATTTTGGCTGATTTGATCTCTTTTCTAGAGATCCAACATTTACAACTAGCAGGATCTTCGTCCACGGTTTTTGCAGCTAATTTAATCCCTAGCCTAGGACCGGTCTCCGCAGAGGCCGTGGGAAAAGACGAGAAAGAAAATCGGCGACCGAAGCGGTAGTCCCCCTCCCCAGTCCACCACTCGGCTCGCTTCGCGTCGCCGATTTTCCTGCTACCTTTCTCCCATTGTGGAGCCTGGTCTCTGGTTAATATATATACCTCGTAACGACCCTTATCTTCCGTACATTGTGACGTTGTATTGTAACGCAACGAAAGGTGTAGATGTGATGAAGAGATGGCTGCCAAAGTTGTTTTGATAACTGGTTCTTCCAGTGGCATAGGACTAGCCACTGCTGTTTTGCTTGCTTACGATACCGAAAAAAGGTTCAAAGTGTATGCAACAATGAGAAATCTTGCGAAGAAGCAGCAACTCGAGACAGAAGGTAAAGATTTCCTTGGGGACACCTTGATCGCCAAACAGCTGGATGTTTGCGAAGACGATTCGGTGAACAAGGCGGTCAAAGACGTGATCGAACAAGAAGGCAGAATTGATGTTCTGAGTGAGTAATGCATGAAGACGAGATGAGGAACTGTTGTCTCGTATTTATTATCAAGTGGTTTCAAAAAGGAATTCAATACCAGTCACACTGTACTTGTGCAGTCAGGCAGATTTTCTGTAGATTTATAATGTTCATTATTAAAGTAAATCATAATAATTTTATAATAACAAGGAAAATTCTTGAAAAAAGACTGTAGACTGTAGATTAGATACTATTTGGCAAATTATTGTCCACTTGGGCCTGACATGAATAATAAGTTCTGTCGAACAAAATTGTATGCAAATTTCGCTATTTTATTGAACCTCTTGAGAGCAAGTGATTATACGTCGTTGCGTTATGCAAACGTTTGCAACTAATAATGTGATGGACCGTAATGTCTTGTTATAATTACTGAACTGGATTGTATCCCAACATTGCTATTCATCACACCTAACAATTGCCTCATGCCTTCATCCATCCACGTTGGTAAAGGAATTACAAATTAAATTACAGTTAAACCACATCATGTGAATGAGGTTACATTTACAGTCAGCAGTAAAAATAGCTGTTCTCATGCTAGAAAAGTTATGTCGTTTAGACGCATTTATCGTCTGAGACTTTAAAGTCATCTGGTATTAACAAAAGACGCATAAACGAAGATGACAACATTGATAACAAAAAAACAGAACGCTGACCCTTTCCAGTCGTCTCTGGACGAGTTGGACATAAATGCATCCCAGTTTAGGGCGACCCCTTTTTGAAAAAGACGCGTTTAACGCCTTAGACGTTTAAAGTCGTCTGACTGTTCGGTCTTAAGACGGCGTTAACGTCTCTAGCATAAAAACGGCCAATGGCGTCTTTAGCAGCGTGACAGTTCAAGTTTGACACTCAATAGTAACGATTCTCAAATATCAAATGTGGAGCCTTATTTACAAGGCGCATTGGTTGAATTATGGGTCGTTGGGCAGTTTGTTAAGTTAGCCAAACGTAAAAGTAGAGCTCCCATTCGAAATGATGTACGATGTTTAAAAACAAGGTTATCAATTCTTTATTCGTAAAAGAACTGGAAGACAGAGTCGCGCAAACTTCAAAAAAATAGTTAAATTACTTTTTCTTGGAATGGTTATGAACTGGAAAACAGTTTAGTGTAAAAACCCATATTAGATGTCATATATGCTTCGAAAAAATTACTTTGTCTCAAAACACTTTTTTAAAAAATACATAGAACAGTCAGCCAAGCATAATTTTTTCTTGTGATCTCAGCAAAGACCGCAGTACATATTTAATGATTATCTGATGATAATTTTCTAACATTTTTCTTTGTCAGTTAACAATGCCGGTATGTCTCTCTTCACTGTGTTCGAATGCATTCCAGTGGAGTTAATGAAGAAATGTTTCGAGGTGAATTACTTTGGAACTGTACGCTGCACTGAAGCTGTGATCCCATACATGAAAGCAAAAGAGAGTGGTCATATAATCAACATCAGCAGCCATGCTGGAGTAGTTGGGTTTCCAACTGCTGAAATTTACAGCTCAACAAAGTTTGCCGTGGAAGGGCTGACTGAATCAATGGCACCAACTCTTCGCCAGTTTAACATCAGGTACTTTGTTGCTAATTGTTATTATGATTTATTGATAATCTCATACGAAAAAGCATTCACAATAGACATTCACTAACAAACAGTACTCTAAAGCAAAATTAATCATTTAATTATATAGTGCTAAAAGAAATTTAAACAGTACAACAAGGTGACTAAATACTATTAAGTTAACTTGAGGTGGATCGATAGGGTTTTTCATTGTCAATACCTCCCATTAGTTTGAGCATAAACTACGTCGCCGTTAAAGATTTGGAAAAATTACCACCACAGCTATATTATAGACAAAGATTAAAATTTGTTATGATTAGGGCCACAATTTAATGACATCGGAGTCATATCAGCGAAATGACGCCATTACCCTATTTTACTTGCAGCCATATTTCTCGGCACTGGAAACTGTTCTTCCAAAATCTTTCACGGGAACTTTTTTCTCCATTAACCACCTTGATGTTCGTGAAGTTTAAGCGAAATCTGTGAGAGTGTTATCGAGATGTTTTAGGATGTAGCTTTTACGGTTACAAATACGGGAAAAACAGGACAATCTTGATGTTTGGCCGTTATCTGTAGAAAACTAAGCGCTTTTGAAATGCAAGTTCACCTCATAGTAGTTTCAGTCCTTTTAAAAATGTAGGTGAAAGATTACGGAGATAGCTCTAACCGAATGCTAGAAAGAGGGATTTGATTAGTACGTATCGAGGGGTTCTTGTTAGCGGTTTTGTAAACATTTTAACAGATAAGCGAATAATTTTTAAACTGCCAAATAGATTTTTTGAAGAATTTAAACTCTCGAGATTAGCCCTCGTTTCTAATATCATCTTTGAGTTTCAAGATTATTGATATATTGTAAGGCAGTAGAATTGGGGCTATAATTCGCTGATTTTTTTGTCAGAAATTTCGTGTTTACTAGTGAGAGCCTCCATTCATTATTCTGGGGTATTGTCTCCAAGTTTCATATTTTCGCGGAAAAAAATAGCTAACATTTTTTGTTCACGTGAAAATAAAACTTGGAAACAATTCCCTGAAAAATGAAAGGCTCTCACTTGTAAAGTGACTAATTCATAGATTCATGTTTCTTAGGTGCACGATCATTGAACCAGGTCCCGTTGATACTCCAATGAAAGATAGCAATAATTCTATTGAGAGTGTGGACCTGTCGTCAGCTGACCCAAGGACCCTGCTTATCCGGGACAGAGTGATTAGCCGATGGGGTACTTTCTGGGCTCAGCCGGATAAGGTCTTGACTGCACAGCAAGTAGCAGAGGCTATAAAAGAAGCAATTCTGAGCGAAAATCCAAACTTTCGCTACCAAACGAATAAGCATTACTGCCCCGATGAAATTGAGGCGAAACTGGCTGACGTAACTGGAAATAAGCCCGTTGATATTATCACTAAACGGTTTTGCTCCGAGTAATGTGCCTGAAGAGAGGTAGACATTAAGACTTTGAATGACATTAATTTCGGAAGCAATTATTGATGCTCTTATTTGTACCCCTACAAATATATACTCATCTGATTATTATACATTGTACTCGCTATCTGTCTTCTCATTGGCTAAGAGCCACCAGCTAAATTTTGGAAACCAGCCCAACCTACAGATTAGCTTGCTATCTGCTAGCAGATAACTGACTAATATATTGTTGGTTTTCACATGACGTCACTAAAATTCAGTCTAAAAAACTATCGATCCTACCGAGATTGTACTTTCACGATGTATTAGAGCAGCTGAAAACTAATTTTCACACAAATTTTCGCTTCAAAAGGGCTCTAATGGTTTTGCGTTAGAGTACGCTTGAATTTCTAAGCTTTTGCGTGACGCGGCATTTACATGACGGCCAAGAGAGCTGTTATGTAGGTTAAAAAATGACTTATTTCAGGAAATATTGCTATCTAAACAGTCCATGTATTAGGAAAAGTATTTACTTTAATGTTTATGAGTTTCTCGAAGAATAAATTCACGCTTTTGTAGCAAAATTCGGTAACAGATGTTTCTGTTGGTTTCCGTCCGCCATGTTGGAGCTCATCCAGGTGAGCACCAGCATGGCGTCTCCATACAAATCTCTATAAGTTTGGGTAAAACATTTCTTCGGATATCTCGTATACGAAATATTCCTCTGACCTGAATCTTGGCGAGGATCTTTGTATATGTACCTCCTCTCATTTCCCAGATTCTGGACATTATCTATTGAACTGTTTTCATTTTTATTTTGATCTATTTTGAATGGCGTGACACTGAAAACCAGCATTACGCAATGCATGATTTCCAATAACAATATCAGTTCAATTTCCTTGAGACGGTGTTTGTCGTTATTTTCTTGAAAACAATGTATAATAAAACAATTATTTGATTCGATTTTTGTGATATCCTTAATAATCAAGGTCTCGGTAAGTGTTACCAGCCTCGGCCTTCGGCTCGACTGATAACAATTACCTTGACCTTGATTATTCCAGGTATCACAAAAACCTCATCCAGTAATTGTTTATTATATTTTGACACATACATGTTTTGTCACACACCTGTCTGTTCTTTTAATTTGGTTCATTACATTCAAATAATAAAAGGGTAACAATATATAACTGTGTCTAAATCGATGAACCTTTTTTTAATTTATTTTGTCCCACTTTTAATTTCATCTTGAAAGAAAAGCATATTTCAGCTCGGGATTCTTGATGCTACAATAAAGTACGGGTCAGTTGAGAGCACCCTTTTATACTGACACTTTTTTTTGATTTTCCCGGTAAATTTATTATGGAGTAGTTAGGATTGCCCCTTCACTCTCTCGTTAGCATAATCTTCCCTGGTGAATTGGACGCCTTCGCTGACAAAAATGGTATGGTCAATAACAGTACAAAAGCCGGATGAATATTATATCAGTATTTCATAAAATAAAGTAAGATAAACCACGACCATCCGGGTTCAGGGAATGGGCAAGATATGTTAGGGTAAACAAACACTTCCACTTTCCCTTTTATTGTTGACACTCTTTCATTGGACAACCATACGCTGTTTACGAAAGGCTAAGACCCTGTCCAAGACATGCAAACTTACTTAAAGTCATCTTTTAAGCACAGGAGAGCCACAACCGTACTCTTTCTAGCATGCCTTCTCTTTTAGAGTATATACCATCAGCATGGTTTATATAGGCCAGTTCGAATGGTATGCGAACCCATGTTCTCGATGAAGGAGGTACATTTACTCCCGTTGCCCTTCTCAGTAACAAAGGGAGTGAAAAAAATCTACCTGCTAACTCCTGGTAATTGTGACTCCTGCTTTCCAATACGTTATGACCCAGGCAGAGACATCAGGTACATGACAAATAAGAGGTTACTAAGGCCACGTTATAACCCACCTCCCCAAGCTGCCGAGAGTTCTGGTAGCAAATAACTGTTGGACCACGCGAGAGATTTTCAGCTAGGCACTTGCAAAGATCGTTCTTAAGATGCTTCTTTTTTTCCTGTTTTTCTTCTACTTTTTTTTTCAAACCAAGCCAGGTTTCCAAAAGAAATTGATGATGGATACTGTTCACTTTACGTGGTAATACGAAAAAGGGCCATTTTCTAATTTGCATCTCTCCTGAATCCGGGCGCTAAATCGTACCATTACTGTTTTTTATAGTTCTGTTTATTTATAGTTCTTCTGTAGCACCTTCATTTCCGCTTTAACTCTGATAGCCTTGTATATTAATATGATACGAGGAGTTAATTTGGTACATCAGTTTTAAATTTATAACTAGAAAGGTTGATATCAGATTAGATATATAAGAGAATGCAACAAAATAATTTATCATATCACATAGAACGAAGGATTTTGTTAGAGAATATTATGTATGAATTCTTTCTCGTGTCACGGCTTCATGAGTATTTTCATGAATATTTCGAGATTTTTTTTTAATATGTAGCGTTAAGACCTTCTGTCACCACTAAAGTTCAAGCTTACTATTAAGAATTGATCATCTCCTATGTCCATGTTTAAGTACTGACTATTTTTTTTATTAGCCATCGAAAATAAATTTATACTGAATAGGATGACAGTTCCGCTTAGAGTCATTTTCTGCAGAAAAGAGACTTTTTCACGGCGGAGCGAATCTCCCGAAGACGCCAACAGTACATAAAAGGATTCAACGCAGAATTCATGAAGACCACCGTGCTTGACAACTTCCATGCTATGCCACTGCCATACTCCTTCCAAGATTCTGAAGGTATTCTCTCTTCGTTTCCCTGCAACAGCAAGGTTACGAATAGGGGGATGTAACAAATAAGAAGAAAGTAGTGGACCAAGAATGTGTTGAATGCTGTTCTCTTGAAACGCGTCATATTTGTGCGCGAATTATCTTGAACTGCTCTTGTTTGTGCGAGAATTTGTTGTTTGTAGCGGAGGATTATACGGTAAATATTTATGTGCGCGGATGTTGAAAAGCACAGAAAAATGGCCACGACTAAAGCCATGACAAAAAGAAACAATAACTTTGAAGTCCATAGTATAAGACTTGCCAGAAAACCACTTGTCAACCAGTTCACTGCGATGACACAAAATGCTCGCTGTATGGTCATGATACTGCTGTACCTCATATGATATTTTAGCGCTAGCAGTCTGTCTATAGTGATAGCTGTAAGAGTCGCCAGGGAGACTCCACAGACGGTATAGGAAACAGTGATAAATGCCTTTCCTAACACACAGTTATAATCCGACGAATTCGAGAGGAGCGTGAGCTCCATAGACAAAAACAACGGCTCGACCAAGAGGCCCACAGCAAGGTCTGTCGTTGCGAGACCACAGAGTAAAATGACGGAGGGTGAACGAAGAGAAGGTGTTCTCCATACGGCAACCAAAACCAAGGTGTTGCCTACAATTGTTAACACGGACAGTGGGAAATTAACTGTACAGTTGAACACGATGATAAACTTGGGGATGTTGTCCGTTTGAAATACAGGAAAGCGAAAACAGGAGACATTGTTCTGTAGGCTTCTTGAACTGTTACTCAACATAACTTGCTCAAACTGTCCTCAGGATAGAAGTAAATATATATATATATTTCAGATGATCCCATTAAAGCACAAAAATATTAGGCGCCCAGCGCCGTTCATCCGTATAGGATTAAACATAGCAGAAAATTAACTATTAGGGTTTATGCATAATTGTTTCAGTATTGAGACAATACTGCAAAAATGGGAAGCGACGGTTAGTATGTACTCACAGCTGTCTCTCATGAAAGCAATACGTAACATGCACGTACGTATGTAAAATTATTATAATAATCTTAAGTTGACGCTTCGTAGTGGGTTTTTTTCAAGCTGAGTAAATGATTTATTAGCTTCGATGTTTCTTTTTTAGAGCTTAGCATGATTTGAATTTCTGATATTGATGTATAGTAGTAGAAAAACAATATTGAGCTGATGCTGCCTTTGACACGATCAAATTGGTTTTCTACGTCTTTCCGCTTTAATATTTCACAGTGAAGTTCGTTTTCTTAATTTGTGAAGATGGCTAATAAAAAGTAGGCATTTTGAGAACTTCTAGAGGAAATCCGCTTTCAATATGACGTTAATTCATATTTAGTAGTTACCATTCTAAGAAATTTAATTAGTTATTCTAGACAAAAAGATTCACAGTCGTTAACGTCCTCAGCAGCAATTTTTGTCTCATCCTACAGATGGTTTACCCACCGATCTCCCCAGGAAATGCCCCAGGAAATTATTAATAAAAAATATAAATTTCTACGGATTCTGGCCAAAGAAAAATTCCCAAAGAGGATCTGTGCAGGTCAACAGATCTATAATTACAGATCAACTATGAAGTGAATGACAAGTGCTGATTGAAAATAAAGCGGTTTTTTTTTTAAATCTCAACATGACTCATGCGCAAATTGTTAAGGACTACCTTGATTGATGCTGCTGTGGGCCTGAGACACTAAAATTGAAGAGTTCAACATTTATTATCTGTGGTCACACAACAGACTTTTTACCTAGGGAAGCTTGATTTTTTAACTGTGGCCGATTTTTCCCTAGGTAAATTACCTCGGAGAAATTTTATCGTATGGGGCTGGGATATGTCTCGAGAACAATAGACTTTTCCTTGATGAGTTAACAAGATTAGAAGACGCAACAACACAATCACATGCCTTGGATTACCTAATAACTGAACTCGAAATACGCACAGCGGCTAACAAACTCAAAAACAACAAATCTTCGTATTCAGATAGAATAAAAAATGAAATGATCAAATCCAGCTTAAATGAACTAATGCCTATTTATTTGCAGTTATTTAACGTTGTTCTGACGTCAGGCACTATGCCTCAAACATGGTGCGATGGCCTTATAACACCAATTTTTAAAAGTGGGACTAAAAGTGATCCCTCAAATTATCGAGGAATTTGTATTTCTAGTTGTCTTGGTAAATTATTTTGTTCAATTCTCAATCAAAGACTTCTCAAGCACATTCAGACGCGTGACATACTTCATAAATCTCAAATAGGTTTCTTAGAAAATAATCGAACTGCCGACCATGTTCTCACACTACGAACATTAATTGACAAATATGTTAACTGTCACAAAACGAAAGTATACGCATGTTTTGTGGACTTTAGGAAAGCGTTTGATTCGGTGTGGCATGATGGACTCTTATACAAGCTGTTACAAATAAATGTCCGAGGAAGCTTCTATAAAGTCATAAAAAGTTTATACTCAAACTCTACCCGTTCTATTAGGATTGGAAGTAACCAAACACAACCTTTTCAATACACTAGAGGTGTGCGTCAAGGCTGCATTTTAAGCCCTCTTCTCTTCAACCTATACGTTAATGATCTAGCTTTTTCATTCAACAATATTTTATCTGATCCGTTTGTACTACCAAATGGTACCAAACTCAATTCTCTTTTTTATGCTGACGACCTTATTATATTATCACGATCGAAATTAGGATTACAAAATTGCCTAAACAAATTGTCTTCATATTGCAACTCCTGGATGCTTAAAACCAACCCCAAGAAGACCAAAATAATGGTTTTCCAAAAAGGCACAAAAAAATGTGATTATGTTTTTCACATAGGCAATGAAATGATAGACATTGTACAAGACTATACTTACTTAGGGACTCGCATCTCGTCTCTCGGAAATTTTACACTCTCAATTGAACATCTTCGACAAAAAGCCCTCCATGCTCTATTTAGTCTAAGACGCCACACTGATTTTAGTAAACTGAAACCTTCCCTTGCAAATAAAATTTTCGACACAATGATTTCACCGATTTTAACTTACAATAGTGAAGTTTGGGGTGCCTTTGTGAAATCAGATTTCAAGTCATGGGATAACTCCGGAATCGAAAAAACTAATTTACACTTTTGTAAACGATATTTAGAAGTCCATAACAAGTCATCCAATGTTGCATGCAGATCTGAACTTGGCAGATTCCCTTTGATCATTGATATAAATAACAAGATACTTAATTACTTAAACTATCTCCAAGAAAAAGATGACAACTCTATTGTTAAACAATCTTTAAAAATATCTGTTGACCTTTATCATAGTGGTCAAAATAGTTTTTACTCCAGTCTTAAGAAGATAGCTGACTACTACGATTTCCCAGGCTTTAATTGTAATTTACTGAATAAATGTAAAATTAAGCAATATGTAGATCTTATGCAAAAGAAATATATCTCTTACTGGAATCACACCCTTCAACATTCACAAAAACTTAACTTTTATTATAAAATCAAAACAAATTATAGCCCTTCTGCCTACCTAGATCTAACAAGAAAGAACCCTTCTAGGAAAAAGTTAGTGAAACTGAGAATAAGCAGTCACAAACTTAGGATTGAGACAGGTAGATACGACAATATACCACGTGACGAAAGGTTATGCAATCTCTGCAATTGTAACAGAATTGAAGATGAAACTCACTTTTTATTAGATTGTCCAAGTTTTTCTTCGATAAGAGATATGTTCTTCTCTAAACTAGAACCTAAAATACCATTTGTACGACTACAATCACATGAGTCCTTATTATCAAATCTGATGAATTCCACTGACTATTTTATTAACATCCAATTAATTTCATTTATATCAACTTGCTTTGAATTGAGAGACAAACTCATCCCCGGAATAATTAATCCTAGTGATGGTTAGAAATGAACAATGATTAATACGTTTTCAAATTATTTTGAATGTTTGATTTACAAGGAATCAAAGATTAATTTCAAGTAGCTTTTGCAATGCTGTAATACTTTGTTATGGTCATGCAAATAAAGCTTATTGTTGTTGTTGTTCCTTGACAGCTACCACATAGCGATAGCTAGGGAAAAGAGTTGAACCAGCGCGGTCCCATAGCTGACTGTGTCCCTTTAACAAGGAGAGTTTCATTCTGTTGTCTCTCAACACCTCTACGACGGTGACAAAAGTGGAAACACACAACGATTGCATTGTTCGTTTATGACACATTTTATGACACATTTTACAACGCAATAAGAGTTTTTTCCTTCCATTCTTGTTGGTTGGACCAGAAATTCATAATTCAGCGCACTCACTGTTCTTGTTTTACGACATTTTAAATTTTCATTTAAGGTTTCCGGGGTGTTATAAATGTAATTCTTCGAAAACAAATTGGGATGTCCCGGAGCTTTTCTCTATTCCAACCACCCCTCCCCCCTCCCCACCCAACAACTAGACGATGTTCACGCGCCATTTGTTTTTTATTGATTGCATCGATTATTACCTTTTCAAAAAAAAATTGGAAAAAACAAATGTTACCCTCGACCCTCGACAAAAAATAACTTTTACTCCCTACAGCCGACAAAATCAAACAAACAGGTGCTACATGTTTAGAAAAACTAGAGCAATGAAATCATAATATAATTTTTGACTAACCTTTGCGATGAATCATAGCGTTGAGATTGCATTTTTATTTATATCTTTCAAACGTTTTAGGCTTGACCAAATTTTAGGCAAATCAGGCAAATATTACAGGACTTGGAACAATTGACCTCTGACACGAATTTTCACATTTATTTAGAAAAACTGTTTTTAAAGCGAGCGGAACGAGATTTTCCGTTCGCGAGGCGGCCCTGCTAGCGATAAAATCGTGATGAGTCTTCGTGCCGTGAACCAAATTTTGAATAACACGACAGACTTCTTCGAAAGTCTAAAATACTACTTGAAAATGTAAACAACAGTATCTTGTCGAGTTTTGAACTCGAAAGCTTTTTCAAATTCGTGCTTGCGTGATTAGCGCGCGAAGAGCAAAGCATCTTGACGCTTCTTGACGCTACGACTATGTTCACATACTCTCATGCAAACACTCCTGTCGGCCAATCAGATTGCGCGTACTATGTTAGGCCCGGTTCAAACGTCGAACTTTACATGTGCCGAACCTAATACCTATTTAGGTCGACCCAAATTATTAAGTTCGACTGTTGATTCAGACGGTCGAACTTTAGTTGTGCCGAACCTAATATGCGGCGAAAAGAAATATCATCCTTACTGCTTAAAATAGGGAAATAAACTGAAAAAAATAAACTTCACCAAGCCTGGAAATTATTGTTTTGATTTTAGTGTGATTTGTGCTCTGTTATGGCGAGGAGACAGCTGAGGAGATCGTGATCGTGACATTTGGACAAAATAAAGTAACGCAATAAATTTTAAATTACGTTTCGATTTCTTTATGGATATAAAGAAAAGCAACTTTTTAGAAGACCGTTTTAAGCTGTTCAGTTCTATCTAAAAATCTACGACGTGAATGCTGGTAACCAGACCGTAACCGTGTTTACGCTTCTGTGAGTTCTGTCAGCACAGGCGCGAAAAACCACTAAAGAGCCAATCAGAAGCATGGTTATATTAGGGAGCTTACGAATCGACCACTTTCGCACGACGCCGCGGCTGGGTCACGTCTTAGTTCTGCGTTGCCGTCCTGTAGAAATTTGAATTTACGATTCGTAGTAAAGACGACGACGTTTCATGGTGCTCGCGGCAGGCAAATTTTCCCGCCGTTTCTGAAGTTTGTTTTCTTCTTTTCACAAGTAAGCTTATTTGTTCAACCAAAATGTCTAAATTCATAAGAGAAACGAGAGCTCGTATTGCAGACGCTTATGGAAACAGATTTATAAAGGACCGAGTATTTCACTGTATTTGTACTTTTATGTGTTTCGTCTACAAACTCAGAGTTAACTACGGATTTAGGCAAGACAACAAAGGACGAATGCAAGGCGCGTTTATACAGGGAGGGCATTTATAAGCTTGCCGAACAGCTGTAGTTACTGTGATGAGATAACCACATTCAATGGTCTAATTGTAGCTTTGGTACCATCTCGCCAATATGGTTTCACTCGGTGTTAATTTATGTTTGTCTACAGCTAGCTATGGTGTTGATTCTTCAGGTCGTTACTCCATTGACAACAGACAAACAAATCGAAAACATATGTAAAGAACATGTCCCCAATGTGATACTTGAATTATCAGGAAAAATCCGCTGAAGTATGTAGGGAAAACTTTGAAAATTTTTCTCACGTCCTGCTTTTTCTAGGACGCCGGCGAATCGCTGTCAACAACGGCGTCGACTTTGGCGCGACGCCGGCAAGTGCCCAGATAAGCATGCGCAGTAAACCTGTCACGCAGTCCAACGGCGTCGTCGTGCGAAAGTCGTCAATTCGTAAGCTCCCTATTGAAAAATACGTTAACATAGTTTATGCATTTGGTTCGGCACATGTGAAGTTCGACGTATGAATCGAAGTCGATCTTTTGCCGTTCTATTCGACTAGCGCAGTCGAATAGAACGGCAGAGTCGACCCAACTACAAAAGTGCCGTTCCTAATTGATTCAAACGTCGAACTTTACATGTACCGAACCTAATAATTAGGTTCGGCACATGTAAAGTTCGACGTTTGAACCGGGCCTTAGTTATTTTATAAAAAGTAGTGTCTGCTCTTAAAGGAACAGTGTCCCGATTATGCGCAAGCTAGCGAGAGTCATCTGTTTTTTCTTAATAAGACACGAACTGTCATATTGACTCAACAGATTTCCTTCCGGACCGCATCGCCGACGGAGATTTTTATTTACCCATTCCTTCGTCGGTTGAAACTTGGAAAATCGTTACAAAGGTTTGTCAATTTTTTTCCCGCTTGAGCTGACATTTTAAGGTAATTCCCTTGTTTTGCACTGCGCACCCGCTACGGCGCATAACAGTGCGACATCCAAGATGGCGGTTGTTCTTCCCACTAGCGCAAAAAGAACAAAAAAAGGGCCGCTTTTGCAGAGCTAAAGCTTTTATTCGCACTAATAATGCCGCAGATCGGCTGACAGCTTCCCGGTTTGCTATCGAAAAACAAGAAAATGAAAGAAATGTGCGTGATCCCGAAGTCTGCAGTGGTTTTTCACTTCGCAGCCGTCGAGTTGTGGAATTATTAAAATGTCCTGGCTGAGGCTTTGGGTTATGGGAGCTGTGAAGCCTGTGGGACAGCTCTACGGCTCTCCAATTGCATTAACGAGCCAGCATCTGGCCTAGGATCGCTACTGTACAGAGGGTCCACAATAGGGGTTCTCAAATCCCGCTTTCCCGCCTTTTTTTTTCTCAATCCCGCCATCCCGCCCCTTTTTACGCCCGGATCCCGATCCCGCCCCATTTTTTTACGAGATTTTTGACATTTTTTGCTTGATCATTGAAATAGGCGTCATGACTTACCTTCTAACAACTGTCAGTTTTGATGGTCCAGGTTCTCAACATCACAATTAGCGACCATAACTTTATTTTCTGTTTTGCTTAATTATTTTTTCGTCCTCTCATTGGTGCACGAAGCCAATTCTGTCAATTGTGGAGTTTAGGACATGGAAATTGTATATAAACACACTGGTCTCTTTTAAGAAAACATAAACCTGCTATTAAATCTAACAGCACGACCAAATGTGGACACCCTTCCAAGCAGGAAGATTGCTTCACCATCCAAAGTGGCGACCTTTACAACACAATCAACACAAGGATAATGAGGTCATTGAAAACAATAAATAATGGATAGCAGTAAACTCAGGTCGACTCACCTGACTGTTTCTCTTAAGGCTTTCAAGGTCTTCACTTGCCTTGAGACGGGAGCTCTAAATTTTTCTTTCCGAAGAAACGCATTACCACTGGCACCTTTCTCGTAATATAAAGCCACGCACAATTTATGATGTCTACCACATTGTCCACTTCTATCAGCTCTGGTGTGGCCATACTGTCGCCAGACTTACTTTAATAGCAAACGCTCAGTCCAAAGGATCGTCCAGGTCAGACAGGTCCGTCCGGCCAGGCAAAAGCTAACCTGAGATCAGGCGTTATTTATTTATTTTTTTTCTTCCTTGCTTTTTTCTCAGGCTAGGCAAAAGCAGAAGATGTCAAATCCGTCAACAAAACAGGAATGAGTGCAGGATCCTAACAAAGGTGACTTCTCACCTCAGTGATTTGATACCTCTTTCCGAGTGATGAAAACGACGAAAATAGTAAAACCGGAAAAGACGAACAACACAAAAAAGTGATAATGGGCAAAATTTGATAGGCTTCACTTCCTTTGACACTCATAGCTTGACTACAAGGGCGGTATACACGCTTGAGAACCATTTTTGTTTTTCAGTCAACGCTAATCAAATTTTAGTCAAGACAAAACTAAATTCCCGTATCCCGCTATTTTTTTCCTTACGATTCCCGAATCCCATCCCCATAAAAATAGGAAATCCCGCTCCCGCTGGTTGTCAAAATTCCCGCATCCCGCTTCTGTTTTCAGCTCATATCCCGAATATCACCACGAAAAATAGCCAAATCCCGCATCCCGCCAAACCTATTGTGGACCCTCTGTACATATGTTGTTCAAACTCTGAGAGTGGAGAGACGAATATTCTGGAACAAATAAGACCCACCGTAGCACCAGAACCACGCGAGGTAGACCAATCCTAAACGCGAAGTTTGCTGCTGAATTCACATTTTGCTGTGTATAGAAACCAAACAAGCGAACATATGAAGAATAGGAATCAATAGTATTTTCTTCAAGTTTCTTTGTCAAGCATTATTATGCAAAAGCAAAAAAATCGAACCCTAGCTCATTGGAATTAAATAGAACGCCAGCGCTACAAAATAGCCCAAAATTAAGATTCATAACTCCAAAATCTCCTCAAATCTTGACTTACCTCCTTCCTTGGTATTTAATGTACTCTTTTCAAGTTTGAGTTTCTGTGCTGGCAATATCAAACACATAAAAACAACCCAAAACAAGCTTGATCTCGAGTGCGTACTTCGAACACGATGGGCGTTATTTTGTATCTCGCCCCAGTCCCCGCCGAGCAAATTATCCATCCAGACCGCCTTTCACAGCAGTTTGTGAGGAAACAAGCACGGTGACCCCCGATTTTTTTCCCAGGTATTTGCTAAGAACAGTCTAATAAAAAAACATATTTGAAGAAGAAAAAAGTTTGATAGTAGAACATGACTTTTTGGGGGAAAATAGTTTCATATTTCCTGTATTTGGGTCAAGGCTAGGACTTCAAGCTAACCACGGAACTGTCCGAAAAAGTGATATTACCCACAACCAGGCATTCAAAAAGGAATTAAATGAAGCAATAGTGCTTATTTGAATAAAAGAAGCTTTATGTTCACGATAAAATTTTGTGTGTTTCAAGTAACAAAGACTTAATTCCGTAAGAAGGTGATTCGAATTTTTAACAGGAAACCACTAAAAATACCCCAGTTTAAGAGCCTGCTGACGCGTAAACAAGCACGGTGACCCCATCTTTTTATTGCATTTTTTTGATGTTCATATCATGAATGTTCATTATGCCAAGTTTCAAAAAAAGTTTGATAGTAGAACAATTTCAAGGGAATTACCTTAAGCGAGAAAAAACCGTATTTTGGAAAGCATCTTTTTTTGCAAAACAAAGACTGATTACGCATACAAGTTTCGTTTACAAGACTTCGCGACCAGTAAGAATTTCTCTTTTAATCAATGCTGTAAACAAGAGAGTTTTGCCTTTTTTCTCGGGAAAGTTATTTTATAAAAGCAAGCAAATATTGCATCTAAATTAGATATAGCCTGCGAACAGCAGACACATTTCCGGTCGTCGCTTCTCTCCCCCCGAAAAATATTTTTGCGTCTGCTATTCGCAGGCTAAATTAGATAGAGCGTTAGAGCTGATTTCAAAATGATTATTTCTCAAAAGTCCAACTCTTTTGAAAGCAATCTGAGTGATGAATCAGACATTGGAAGGATATACATTACGATTCTGGAAAAACATTTTTCGGCCAAAGTATATTGATTTTGTACAAAGCGTTCAAAGTTACCGTATTTACCGTTATCTTGCTACTTCAGGGTTAAACACTTCTCTGCTGGCCAATACGGCCGTAGATAGCGTGCTAAGTAAGTAAGTAAAAGCTTTACTAATGTGTCAATGTATTTAGTTTTCACAACTAACTGGGGACACAAAAAAATAAGAAATAATAATAATGTATATACAATTAAAATATGTAGTATGTATAAATTGTGTAATAAAACAATAGGTATATAAAAGGTAGTCTCTAAGAATTGCAAAGGTTACAATAGCTATTAAACGTCACTTTAATCCGTGCTAGACGCTCCGAGACCATCCTAAGTAGAAGGACGTAGAACTGGAAGAGAAAGGAAGATGAAAAATGGGTAGAAAAAGAAAATAACTCGAAATTACCATCTGCTGACGAAACTTGAATCTGGAAAATGTCGTCGCGTGACAGCGGCCATTGACGTCATTTGTCTAAACTGCGGCGGAATCTAAACGAATGCACAAATAGGAAAACAACTTTTTCCCGGCCAGAAAGCGTTTAGTGAAACAATGTAATGTTATTTTTCACAAGCGATAGAGACTTAAAAAGAAAAAATTCCCGAACCGCCGCACCGTTTTGGCCTCAGCGTGATCTGAGTGTTGTGGGGTCACGAGTCGACGCTTCTGGCCAACGGTCTATTGAAAGAAATCAGTAGGTACCCCATTTATGATTCCTATAATGTACCGAGATATAGATTCTTATAGTGTACTGCGTCTGAGGTACTTGTCTTACTTGTGTGTCTCGGGTTGCTTGACTGTCTTGGCCTACTTCAGTTAGTTGGGATAAGACGCGGTACACCATAAGAAACTATATCTGGGTACACTATGGGAATCATATGTGGATTATCTACCAAGAAATCTGACATATATCTTTTTTTTCAGGCGAGAATCATTCATGTCAATGTACAATGTCTGCCTTCAAGGAAAAAACAAAAGAGATACTGCAGTACTGTCGCTCCCGAGAATGAGGAACAAATTGGTCGCGAAGCAAGCTATCGTGGTTCCCGTCCCGAAGTGTCGCCCTCCAGTGCCTGTTGAAAGTGACTTAAGACCAGTGTCGTTAACTTCCCCTGTAGCCAAAATACTGGAAGGTTTCTCAGCTAACTCCCTACTCATGTGTGTTTGGGACAAGTTGGACAGTAAGCAGTTTGCTCTTCCAGGAAGATCCACTATGCAGGCCTTGGTTTATTTACTTCACACAATTTTGGAATCGGTTGATGGTGGGGAGATGTATGTAAGAATGTTTTTTTTTCTGACTTCTCCAAAGGATTCGATCTCGTTGACCATAATGTGTTGCTGCATGAACTGGATACCCTAGATGTGGACCCACATTTAGTGAGGTGGATTGCTGCCTTTCTTACGAACAGAAACCAGAGGGTGAGGGTGGGGGAGGCTCTGTCCCCACCCATATGGCTGAATGGCGGAACTCCTCAAGGAACTAAACTGGCTCCTCTTCTGTTTTGTATTTTGTTGAACAGTATGGCCTCTAACTGTACAAATAGAGTTAAATATGTAGATGACGCCACAGTCATGGAATTTGTGCCCAGGCTCTCCCCTTCATATTTGAATTTTACCGTTTCGGATATTTACTCGTTTGCTTCCTCTAGGGGAATGGTTCTTAACGGTAAAAAATGCAAGGAAATGTGCATTAGTTTTTTGCAGTATTGCCCGTTCCCCCAGCCCCTCTAATGGTTGGTAGCCCTCTGATAGAAAAGGTTTCCTGTTACAAGCTGTTAGGGGTTCACTTGTCCGATAACTTAACATGGAACGAGCATGTCTCTCATATTGTAAAGAAAGGGAGTAAGCGGTTATATGCAATACGCGCCCTTAAGAAGTGCGGACTAACTGATAGACAGCTTATTCTTGTCTATTGTAGTATCATCAGGTCTGTTTTAGAGTATGCGAGTCCCGCTTGGGCTAACCTCACACAATACTTAAGTGATCAAATTGAATCAATACAAAAAAGGGCGCAAAAAATTATTTTTCCTTCTCTGTGCTATGAGGACGCGCTTAAGAAATCAGGCGTAATTTTGCTACGCCAGAGGAGGAACATTTTCAGAGAGACTTGATAAGCCAAGCTTTCTTATTTGTGATTTAAAGATTTTATGATTGCTTGCAAGTCTTTCTTTTATGGATAAGTTATGCCGCAGTTTGTGACCAAGGTATCTTTGCGAATGTTTGCCATAAGTAGTAGTTAAATCTGGGACAAATCTGGATAGCGCACAGTCAGTTTGTACTCAGCTGATAAGTATGGTTACTAGGCTGAAATAGATTACTAATTAGTCTGGGACATAAGTTATGGTTCGCTTTGTACATTAGAATACACATATCATGGAGCCGTCTGTTGCACAGAGTGGGTAAATTTGCTTTATCTAAAAGCTGTTGGTAATTAAGATGTTTGTCCCTAAAAACAGCCCGCAAACCCCGTTCCTTCTTGTAGCCTCTTTAATCTACGGGTGTCTGAGGCCCTGCAAAAATGACTAAATGGTAGTAAGTGACGTTTTAGCCTCCCACGCAGACGTTCTTAGGGGTTCGTCACGCGTTCCTGCCAGTGAGGTGGGGAAGAATTGCCGATTTATAGAGTAGTAACTTAGCCATGGCAGGTATCAGATAACCGCATCAGCACGCTGCCGGATCCTCTGATCTGACTTGATTTCGATTTCTTGCACACGCTAATTGATTAGCCTGCGCGCAGACGAAATTAAACTCTGGTTAACAGCGCCGAAATCCTTGTTCTGGACTTCCAGCTGTGTACCCAGATTTGAGTACGCGCCACGATTGGCCAGTTAAAAAAGGCCTTAAGTTTGTTTTGTTTGTCGTGATCGTCAATCTGGTTGAAGGGAAATTCGAAACGCACTTCCGGTAATTCGTTGAGTCCGTTGGGAGTCCAGAACAAGGATCTCTGCGCTGCTTCGCAGATGGTACTAATCAGAGTTTAGTTATCGCCTGCACGCAGGCTATAATTGATTTGTTCGTTAAAATTGAGTCTACTATCAATAGTTACGTCAAGGAGTTTTAGATTTTTAGACTCAGTAATAATCTCGCCCTTAACAGTTATACTCGTTTGCTCATAACTTGCGCGTTTCCTTCGTACATTCATCACCTTATACTAATCTGAAGTTAGTGGCTAATCCCATATATCATCACTTACATGCGATCAATGAAATATACGTGTATTAATAAGAATATTATTAATAATAAATATCAGGAATGTATAATGACAAACAATGAAAGATGAATTATGAAATACTAGATATAGCACCTGCGCTCGCGGGGTTTGCGAATCTTTCTTGTTGTTTACGACTGGCTTAGCATAGACTTCTGTTGTTGTTTTTTTTTCTCACTCTTTCAGCACCCCTTAAAATTTTAAATTGACCTCACCAATTTAACCTCGTCGGTGAGAAATGTCCCAGCCGGCACAATAAACCCGCTTTTTGAAGTAAAAAAAAATACAACAACATCAACAACAACTTTCTCAATACATAAAAAAGTCGGATTTCATCTTCCTGAAGACTTAGTGCATCCAGCTTTTGCTAATATAAGTGGATTATGTTAACTCGTTTTGAAAGATGGACTACAGAAATGAAACCTACAGAGATTACTTCAATCGAAGCGAAATATGCAACAAGAAAACGTTTTTCATATGTTAGGGGTGATGAATGGTCCATTAAAAGTTTTAACTGCTCGCAAAATTTTACCTTTGCTCGATTTGCTCGCAAAATTTAAACGAGTGCTCCCTTGCTCGTGCTCCCCAAATTTTTGCGTTGCTCGCAAGCTCGCAAAGCAAATTTTTCATTTCTGCTCGTGCTCGCAAAAAAATCGCAGTGCTCGGCATGCTCACGAATGCTCGCAAAGACCATTCGTCACCCCTATATCTTGTCTTCCTTTAAACTGATTTTGACGCATCAACTACTTACCGGTCCTTACTTGTAAACACTGCTGGTGTTTGATACGCTGGAGTCGTTTAGGAAGAACGATGAAACGTTGCGAACCGTACATCAGGGGCACACAACGAATGTTTTCTGTGAAATATCTGTTCGGAGAAGCAAACATTGCGTAGAATTTTCTATTACTTGAGGACGGCTAAACATTTCTAGATGATCGTTGCACTCATGTGCAATTTTCGAAGCTTATCTAATAAATTACATACGTATACGATTTTCTGAAGTTTAATCTTCACATTTCACATCCCAAGTTAGGCTATTTTTCGTAGAGAAAAGGAAACCTAACATTTTCGGACTCAAAAATGCAATGGATAGAGGAATCAGAAAATGTGTTTCAGTTTCGCAATACGTCAAATTGCATCTAACATTTTGGAAAAATAATACTGAAGCCCTGAAAAGATACAAATTTTAAAGCGCCCCTTAGAATACATTTCTAAACAACTAAAAGTAAAATCGATAGCCTAAATAGTGTTTACAATGTATTTAGAAGCAAATAGTCGTTGGCGTCATTGCGACGTTGCTATTCCATTTAGATGTTTCCGGCCAAAACGGACTGGTTTATGCCATAACAAGGATATCTCCGCCCAGTACATACCGTAATTCATAAATATTAACGCATGCACACGGAATTGGAAGACGGAGGAGCATTGTGATATGGTAAAATAACAACACGCATATAATAGGAATGGAACCGATAGACTAAACTTCTGTTATTCAGTTAATTAATACCGGCTTCGCGGGGCAGGTGTCACTGGCTTCTTGTCTTACTGATCGCCGGATAAATATAATCAGTAGGAATCGGAAATAGCATTAATTTTTTTGCTTTGCCACCAACTTTTGACTTATTCTGAGAAAGGTAGATTTATCATGACAAACACTCAAAAGTGCGTATGGAAAATCGTCATGATGAATTCCAATTCGAGCCGGTGTGCTGGGCAGTCATATGCAATTAACTACTTACAAGACAAGCTCTCAAGGCCTCCACTGACCGATTAATACGAAAATTATTGTACTTACCTTTAAGTGGAAAATCACAATGCGCTCACTTCAACGACTAAGTTGGAAAGGACTACATCAGACTTATCAAAACCTTTTATTCCTGGGCTGAGATCATGATGACGTCAGGTCTGCAGCAAAAATTGATTGGCCCTATGCACTTTACACAAGCTGATCAGGTGCGACAGGCGTTTTTAAGCCTGTTGTGCTAATTGTATTTTTATTAAGAGTTGAGGTGTTTTGAATGTCGAGGGCGTTATGACATGGTATAGGCAACCCACAGAAAATGACGAAATAAAGCATCAATTTCACTTTGTGTCCACCTTTAAATAGCAGCTCATGTTAGAAAGTCTTTTCGGCTACAAAAGTTACAGCCTGGAGAGGGGAGGGGGGGGGGGACCTAAGATCAACGAAGAGAATGCTTAGTGCACACAAAGCCAAGGAAAGGTTTGAAAAGCATTTCGTGTCCCCTGGTAGAGGTTGTTTGGTGTAAAACGTGAAATGATATGGTCTTTGTTGACTTTTGGAAAGTTATAAATAGACACCTACAATAAACCACTGTTGATGTTTGTAATGAATTTGATTACAAACCGTACACGTATGTATTTAGGCTCTCCTTATTAAGCCCAAAAGGGTTTGTCGAGTGTCCCTGCTCTACTCTGTCGTATCTTATAGTAGCGAGTGAATCTATGTGAAATACTTAATTGACTTTGAAATTTTGAAACATTTGACCCGAATACTGCTTCAAACAATTTGTTGACCTTGTCACCAAATTGAGTCCTCGGTGTGTTCGGGGGATGCGTTAAGGGAGACAATTAAACTAAACTGCGGAAATGACCTCTGGCAACCTACTACAGTTTAAAAATATACACACTTTTGTTGCAACGTCAAAGCTTCGAGGGAAGTTGCGTAGGCTGCATTATCGGTTAGTTTTTTTTTTCTATTTATTATCATTTTGGTTATTATTAGGTGTTGACTTCGGCAATGTTTTCGAGATATAGTGGATAGTATTTCTGTAAGAAGAGACAAGAAAACACTTAAAGTGCACATTTATCATCACTTAAATCTTGAAGGTTGAGGCAGTCGTGTCGTGAAAATCGGGGAGATACTGTCTTCACATGGCATAGTCTAAAATCTGGACTGGACCCTGGACTCTGGACTCTGGCCTTGGTATCAAAAAATAAAATAAAACAAAATAAAACATCCAAACCACAGAGAAAGAAAGAAAGAAACGCTGGTGCCTAAGGGGTTATTAAGCTTTTATCCCCTTATATGCACCCCCCCCCCCCCTTGTACCTGAAAAACACTATTACCAGGAGTCCATTATTTACCCAAGGCCCCTGCCAAAACACATCCGGATGCATGTCCTCCCGGATATAAGCCTCCGTCTCTAGCTTGTATTGAAATGAATTCTCAAGACGTTTTGAGGCGTATAGAAGCCAGTAATTTTATACAGGAGGCCATAACGCAAAATGTATTTTGATCAGCACTTCTATGTAGCTTGTTTTCAAACAAGACCTCCGAAAGTTGTATTAGCCCAGGGTGTATCCTTTGACAATTAGTCAAATCGAACACACTATACATTATGGAGCTTGAGAGAAGTGGGCTCTCCGACTGTCAGATTGCCTGTGCGTAAAGGCGGCGTGCCTTTGAGTGACACGGGCACCCAACAAAAGAAAGAAGTGCCCGATAGCCCGGGGCTCGGGCTAGTGAATTCTGTTGTTCACTTGCCCGATGTGCAAGTGATGTTTTTTGAGCAATTCGAATAACAGAAGAGCTATGAAATCAATTCTGCTCGTCAAAGAGCCAGGGGCACCCAACGCCAAGTTTTAGAAAATATCTGTTCCGGAAGACGATTTGAGATCTAGAATTTTCGGAACATTTGTTGCAAAATTTCCTGCTTGCCTACCTCTCCTAGGATTTTCAAACGTTTAAAAAATGGTATAATTGCCCATTTTCAACGGATTTTACCCTAAAATGGTCACCTAGAATTTTCGGGAGCTTATTTTCTGGCTGAAATTTTCGAAAAGGTAAGTTTTGATCCCTATAATTTTCGGATCATTAGACTTTCAGCTAGGAAATCTGAACAGATGAAAAATTTTTAGGGGATAAAAATATGCCTATATCTACCGTTTAAATACTAAAATACGTTCAGCAGTGCTATGTTTACGTGGTTTTGAAGTAGATTCTCGTTGAAATGATGTCTGGGCTAGTAAATGCTAGCTTCTTCTTGCCCAAATGGCAAGCTGTAAAAATGATTTTCTTTGCAACCTGTTAAAACCTCACAAAGATTTCTATCTAGACCCAATCAAGTACAACTAAAATCCACTCTCGTCTTCCTAAGTATTTGGCAAATAAAAATGAAGATAACATCAAATAGAATTTTATGACAGCCGGGCAGTTTTAGTCTATTTATCTGAGACCCCTTCGTGGCTATCGGGGATATATCCATGGCTACAATGGCGCTTTCTACGGGGACACTGATGTCAGTTTTCCGTTGGTATAAGCATCGAAGGCAATAACCCACATCAAAATATATACTTTCATCTGTTATAATGATCTTCAAAACATCTTTTCGTTGGGAATTTTATTAGAGGCAGTTCAGTAGAAATGGGGATCAAAGTTGAACAAGTACTACAGGAAAATTAGTAGAATTGTATTCTTGACTATGAATTTCCGCAATAGGAAGCTGCAATAAAAAGCTTTGGAACAGCATGGTAGTTATTTCAAGCATCAGTTCATTTTAGCATACTCGAGTCAGAAGATCAATAACAGTGTTTCTGGATCGAGAGTATGTTAACGTGAGCATTTTTAAGCCTTTTGGAATATTTTGAAAGATACAGTGCATCTCCCCTTATCCCCTTTACTCACCCCTTGCTTTTCATTGAAAACACTGTAAACATGAATGTATGCTCGTGAAAATTCCTTGCACCTAGAACATACTAAGCAGATTTCGGCAGAAGATAAACCCTGTGACGCTTAGATTACACAGGAATTCTTTAACTTAATCATGGTGCAAACTTACGAGCTTTCAAGTAAATTGCGATTAGTAGTAGCAAAAAGAGTACCTAATGGGTTTCCACAGCGATTCCAACTTCCCAACCTTCTTCCTCTTTTCAGTTTCTTTTACCCACTGAAGCTGATCTGTAAAAAGATCTAACGTCAATGATGTTTGAGACATGAAAAGCTTTGTCCTACGCGGTTTAATAGACACTGTGTGGGCGTCTGAGCGAAAAAGGAGAAAGCAGTAAAAGACGTACACAACTGTTGACAATGGAACAAAACAAAGTCCGAGAGGGGAATGTATTGAGATTCACTGAGTGGATGGTGTATTACACAATACGTTAAAAGGAAAGGGTAAGTAATAAATATCGCCATTATTTGGACGGATTTGGCTGAATATACCTTTGAACTCCTCTTGGAGAGAATTGAAGGGGGGGATTTTTGGTTGGGATGGGGGAGTACGTGTGCCCCTGGTCTGAATTTCAAAACCGGTCGTTTCATTTTATTTTATCAATCGTTTTTGACCGGAGTTTCGAGTCTTCTTTGTGTTGCTGCTGCTATTTCATCTGGCTCGTTATGTCGCTGTTTCAAGGCCATGTACCCTAAACAAGGCTTCGTCTATGAGAAGTCACATTTTTTTTAATTTTTTAAATATTTAGAAGGCTCTTCTTTCGTGATAATCCCTTATCTAGTAACTACTTATTAAGCAAAAATGAATTATACATTCCTTTGGTGTTCTTGCTACAGTTAAATATATTTTGATTTTAACTGTGATACACTACACAGATTATACCAGTTGAAGGCGTCTGACGCTGGCGTGTTTCTACTCGCTCGTGGGAACCAAAATGGAAGAAATTTGAAGCAATTTGAAGCAGTGCACTTGGCATGTAAAAGTTTGCGGGGGGTTGTAAATATAATATATCAACTTCCTATGTAAACATATTTTAAGTCTCGCGGTTCAATAAATGGAGCCGTGGAATTCAGACAAATGTGAGAAAGTGGTGATAACATCCATGATCAATTTCGTATATGACGCAGGCTACACTAAAAATGTCCAGGAGATTATATCGCTATCGCTTTGGCTATCGGAAATTCCTGCTGCGTGTAATCATAAGCCCTTCATTTAAACCGGTGTGTAATGGAAATTATTATACATCAACATAATTGCGGCCATTTCGTTGTTTTAAATAGTAGTAGTAGTAGTAGTAGTAGTAGTAGTAAACTTTATTTAAGTGTCAATCGTTCTAGCATTTTACACACTAATTGGTGACACTAATAAAAAACTAAGATAAACATTAAAATTTTGTGAAAATTGAAACCCTTATTCAAAATAAAACTCTAGTTAAACACATTTTTAAAAACCTACACTTATTCTAAATAAAACTCTAGTTACAAACGTATTTTAAGAACGTACACTAATTACATAATCACGATCACTTTCTAAATTAACTATTGCATAAATAACAGTTCTTGCAGCCCCCGTCTTCAATTAAGTGCGTTAAGTCTCTTTTCCTTATCCGACGTTTAAATGTACTCCCACCGTTCCATACCACGTTCCTCCTTTGTCAACTTGGACCACAAAAAAGGCCCAAAATATTTCAGAGAATGTTTTTAAGACACCAATTTGGCTAACGTGGAGTCATCCCTTCCCTCCCTTTGCTTGTCTAGTCTCTCGATGCACATTAGCAACAGAGGAAAAAAAAAACAAGGTCCTTAAAAAAGTGAGCCACAAAATTCAGTTTATAGCGGGACATGTCTCTATCGATCTACGAGCATCTTCAATCGCAAATAAATAAAAACAATCAGATGGTGATACATGAAGGAATTGGAATTTCCAGGAGGTCATCATTTGATGGGCTCCTGGAATTGCTGGTATCTGAGGTTATTAAAGAATTCGTTATCGGGGTAAGTACTCGAGGTAAGGCAAGGCCTACTCTGGGACCTTAACTCGCCGCGGGATTGTGCGAGCTAATGCGAGTTTAGGCGAGTTAAGGCGAGATAAGGAAAAATTGAGCTTACCTATCAGTTGCGAGTTTGTGCGAGTTAAGGCGAGTTAAGGGAAAATGATCAACCTAATGTTGAGGTGATAAGGGTTAAAACATACATGTTTTAGTAACATATTATAAAGATGCCTTTGCAATCTTTGTATGTCATATGTATATATATACCTAATAGTCTCCATGTTGCCCAATTACAAAAAAAATTAAACGAAAAATTTCAGATGAACTCCAAAGTTGACTGAAGCAAAATCTTATTTAAATTTAGTAATATTGAGTTTTTTTCCTAATTGGACAAGTTGAGTATAGAGTTCTGGCCCTGGTTGTTCAAACATTAGATAGTGGCATTCAATGGATAAATCAGTATACAGCAGATAAGTATTGGGAAAACTAATTGCACTATCAAGTCGATAGAGATTGATCCAGTGGATGGCACTATCCAGCCTTTGAATAACCTAGGCCTGTTCTTTATTAATAATTTTATTATATAGCATGGGTTTCCGATAGCATTCAGACACCAAACTATACGATTTGGTGGCTGTATGATACTACTACTAATAAAAATAGTCATCATCATATATTATTTATTATTATAGGTGCATAAATATTTGGCAGAATAATAAATTAGTGAAAAAAGAAACTAATGTAAACAAAACAATCATGAATAGATACGAAAATGAAATTTTAGTATAAACACAGCTAGGATATTTAATTTTACTTATGTTTTTAATTCACCAACACTATGGTTTAAATATTAGACAGGTGTGCATAATAGGTATCATATTACATGGCATGACTTGTTATCACTAACTCCAGAATTTAGAAAAATGTTTTTACAGTCTGTGTCAATGTTCTTCAAAGAACTAGTATAGAAAAACGGGGAACTGACGAACTACATCTCAGATGAGGAAATTTTTATGACACAATCAATTTTACTAAACTGAAATGAAATTTCTTTCTCCTTGAAAGTTATAAGACTTATCTCTAAGTCCTCCATTCGACCCATTCTCTCCACTTCACTGATGGTTTCCCTTGGAATCCAGCATTGGTTTCACTGTCAGAAACGAAAACACCAATTGCCTTTTCACTCTTTTCGTTTCCTGTTCAGGCTTGCTTGTATTTTACAAAGTGTTCACAGTTGTGCAGAGAGCTATACCTCATTTAAGTTGATGAACAAGAATACTCTCCATTATCGGCTTTGTCTAGCAAACTCTTAAGAGTTGTCAGTGATGAATCTGCCCTGCTTCCCATTCTTACAAAAATGGCCACCGGCTGAGCCGTGTTGTAACGTGTTTTGATGTCATGTACGCCATGTTGAAGCTTCCCACCACCTAAAACTTGCTAGTGGACTGGGATCAATATTAACACGAGTTACCAGTATCTTCTGGGTAATTTACAAAATGGCGAACGAAGTTGGCTAGCAATGTAAAAACGTTTATTCAGTTTAAGATCTCTAAAAGTGCCACGGCACTTACGTAGGCTTTAACCGCAAACCGTCCCGCCCAGTATTAGAGAAATCTATTTGGGCGTATTTCATTCTAAGTTCTAAGTTCTAAGGGCTAAATGTAACAAGTCTTTATGAATCATGGCTTCTGGTTGCCAGCTTCACTACAATGTAAGCCAAACAGGATGCCACGTTGAACCAATGTACAGATCGTCTAGTACCAGGTATTTTTACTGCAATCAGTTTAAAGGATTCTGGCTACATCCCAGACTTATATATATTTTTAGCTATAATCCTGGATAAGCTTCATCATATTATAAGATGATAATTATGCTGCTGCTTTTCATTATAAAAAACAGTTTGCATGCATTGCATTGCATTTTGAAATTTTCCACAACAATCAAACTTTATTGTAAATCGTTAGCTAGCTTAAAAGAACAAAAAATTAACATTCTGTTATTATGTTTTTGTATTTCTTAGAAGTATAAGTAAATTTATTATTTCATGAAAACTTTTCAGTGCATTCACTGTTTCTACTTTTACTTAATGTCACTTACTTTGTGGCCCAAGCTGGCCCAAAATACTAGCAATCAATGCGGTGTATGACATTTGCAGACTGCAGACTGCAGACTGCAGACCGCAGACTGCAGACTGCAGACCGCAGACTGCAGACTGCAGACTGCAGACTGCAGACCGCATACTGTTATTTGCGTGACACTAATTGTAAAATAATACACATTGAAAACATAAGAATAAAGATGACGTCATCATCAATAAAGCAACGTCCAAAAAAAATTGGAAATCAGCCTTGGCCTGGGGCCCTGGGGTACGAGGTTGATTTTTCCCGCGTAAAGTTACAACAGCCTTGTTCCCAAGTTGTCTTTGGTTGTAAAGTTTCAGAAGAAATGGCTTCGACGGATTCAAGGTACGATTCTTTCTTTTTCTTCTTAAAAGGTTATCTTTGTATGGTAATAACAAGTAGCCGACTAATAATTGTCTATTAAGTAATTCTTCAGCAAAGAAAGTTCGGAATGCGGTGGGATATTGCACAAGAATATTGTCTAACCCGTTGTTTGTACGGCGCGCGGGAAGCGAATATTGAAACATAAACATGCGATTTGTTTGAGCAAGTTGTCTGTGGAATGTTAGAATATACCAGAAATGAACTAAACCCTGGAATACCGGAAATAAATCGTCGGCCGTATTTGTGATGTGGAAGGAATCTAAATACTGTGAATGAGAAACCACGTGTAAAAGACGCTCTATTCGCAATTAATAATATGAACACCGCTCGCAGAACCATTTCGTATTAACACGTACCGAACCAATGTTTTCTCGTGAAGGAAATAACATCATGTAAAGGCTCTAGTGGGTAGTTTTAGTATAATTCTTAAAGTGATGCTGGTTATGTAATAAGTAATGCGTGTATTCAGTGTGAGAACCAAAATCTGAGAGATTTATGAAGTTTATAATATCTCGCCCCTCAATAAATTATTGCGGTGGTCTGAGAATTTTCGATAGTATATAGTGTTATGTATACACTTACCACTGAGAAATCTGGTATATTGAGATATGGTAGGATGGAAAATGTTTCATTTTCCCTCCCTTTTCAGGGGAATTGTGGCTAATTTTGTAGTCTGGGAATGCGACTAATTTGTCATGACATCGCAAATTCTCTCGACATGTTTCTAAATATAGTGTCATGTTCGCTCCTGATAAACTCCTGTTTGCTTTACAAATACAGTTCATAATTTTTGTTCCTATTGTAACCAAAAAGCTAAGAATGTTTAGAATGTTTAACAGGTAACAAGTAAGTTTGTTACCTAAAAGAGCACTTATCTATTTTAAATGGCCTGTCAACAGGCTTTCTGTTTGGGCGCAGAATGCAGAAATTTGATCTCCACTAGACTCAACCAGAGTTGATGTGTTGCAAATCAAGCCGGCGCAAATATCATTCACCTTGTTCACAAATAACTGGAATATCATGGATAGCATGTTACTGATCAGCGACAAAAAATTACAGGAAGAAAATACTTTTGGTGCTTGTTCGGTAAATCAAACGGGTAAATCAAATCTTTGCAACTACGTTATCGATTGACCAGTTCTTGACTCGAATTTCTTGTTAACTCGAGGCTTTACGTCGTACAAAGTTAAGGATTTCCGGGGGAGGGGGTAATCAGTATAAGGGCCGCGCCCAAAATTTTTCAGACTTCATGTGTGTGAAAGAGTGGGAGTTTCACTAGTTGAGGTACATGAAAGCGTAGGCAAATCTGTCATTGCGGTTAGGGGAAAGCCCTAAAAGGGCAAACAGGCGCATTTTATGGTTTTGAAAAAGGCCAAAAAAACTTCCTGACTTAGTGAGTTATTCATATTTTAATGCCGTTTTGACAGCAGTTAAAAGTGATGTAGGGTTTCAAAGTAGAACGTGAAAGTGGTACCATTTGTCAATAAAAGGTATAAGAAAGGGGTACCATTTCTTAAAAAATGGTGTATTAAAGGGTGGTTGGTTTGACCCCTCCGGAGCCTCTCTGTATAAAACTTTGTTTAGGACAGGGTGTGGGTCCTGAATTGTTAGGGAGTCATGTTCACTCGAAATATGAACCTGTCATTGAGAATGTGTGTTAGGCAGGCTTCAAATCTAGTTGATAGGGGCAGGTACCTTGTACCCTTATGTTTTAGGGGTACAAATGGGGACGGGTATTTGTGTGGATATCTGTGTGATAACCTGGGAATTTATTCACGTTATACTGAATTGGGTCACATTATATCCAGGAGGAATGGGGAGAGGGGAAGTCTATTTGGGAAAGATCAAAGTTAAAGACAGTGGCAATGTTTTCTTGTTCCAAAACCGGGGCTTGCTTATTTGTAGACCTTAATGGTGAACCCTAGTATTAGGGTCAGGGGTGTGGTTTAGTCATCTGTCTCAGCTCTGTATTTTGCTCTTTTTCGTTAGTGATTCAGATTGTAAAATTACATTTTACAAGGATGAGAGCTCCCAGGAAAGGTAAGAGATCACCTGTCTCTCATAATTATCAGCTTTCTGAAGGTTTAATGCTGTTTTCTTAACACTGCGGTGACAGTAAGTCTGTCCTTTAACTCAACCAAAGTAAATTCATTTAAGTATCAAGTCTTAGCTCCAGTGAAGACAGGTGCACGTCATCGTATGTTTTTTGCTTAAATAGTTTAGATGTTTGTGTGTGTGTGTGTGTGGGGGGGGGGGGGGGGGGGGAGGGGGGGTTATAGGTGTCTTATTTAGGACATCAACATCTGCCCTGTTTTGTTGTTGTTTTTTTTTTACTGAGAACTCGCTCGATGCCAGACACCCTCCGGACAAGCTGTATCTGTATCCCTTATAGAGAACTTCATTGTCGGCAATCAGTCGAAATCTGACAAGAAATAGTCATCTCTGATGTCCTCTTAAAGAGGTCTCTGTCTTACTGTGCCGCTTTAAGAAGGTTGGCTGTAATACACCTTACTGCATTAATGTTGAAATAGGAAAATGGAAAAGAAACAAAGGGGAAAAAGTAATCAATAAGTACATCTCAGCCATTGTCATGGCACATTCATTGATAAATATGTTCATGCCTCCTAAATTTCTTCTGTTCAAAACTTACAGTGATGATATCGAGTAGAACGTTCCCAAAATCTAATGATTCTTTTAAGTCCATAACTTCTTTGCGATCTACATATCAATGTAAATTACCCGGTTAATTACAATTTTATTGAGTCCTACCTTTTTTCCATTTTTCTATTACAACGTTATTGAAGTGCTGTTAGGTATGGGAATTCATATAGGAAGATAGAACGAGAGTCGAAGCAATTTTTACAGATCGAATTGTTTTACTGTTTCATAGTTATGAATGTACAGGCTATTGAAGTTGCCTATTTTCATTCCTAAAGCTCTTCCGAGTCAGAGGGGATGTCATTCTCATTGCAAGACGTCAAGAGAGAGGACGTCGATTATTTTAGAGGGCAAACAAGCTTACCGTATCTTGCAATTCAAGACAACTTTACTTCTGAGGAGCTTGCGCGGTATCTGTTAAATCCTCCCAGTTTTGCAATTTGTAAAGACAGACCAGCAGTTTGCCAAAAGAACGCTATGTTTCTTATTGATCGAGAAATACCTGCAAGTGAAGACCTCAAGTCTGACGACTTCTCTTGGAGAAATAACGGCACGAAAATGTCAAACATCACCTTGAGGAATAAAAGATATGTTCTTCAACGTACCTACTTTGTGCATGCTAAGTATAAAGACTTTAAGCGTAGGATCTACAGTCTTTGTAAATCAGATGGTACCCCATACCAGTACATCCTCTTGTGTTATCGATTTGAGGAATCAGAGCACCAAGTGTCCCCATGCAAGAAAGCCCGCATGCAGCCATCTACACTGAAAGCGATCAAGAAGAAGTTGAAGTCAGGTAAAAGCTCACGAGATGTCTACGTGGAAACTCGAGAGGAAGCCGGTGGCCTTTCAGCTTGTAAAGTTTCTGCTAGACCGCGTTCGGTCAATCAGGTTCAAAAAATTAAGGAACGGTCAATTCACCACCAAAGCAGTACCTACACTGCAAGACCCGGTCAAAAAGACGAACTTTATTCCGTGATTCTGAAATGTATCGACGACAGCACACATCCGAATAGATTTCTCCGATTTGTCCAAGGAGCGCCTCAGCCACTAGCGTTTCTTTCCGATGATCGTCAGCTGCTAGACTTGGAGCGATTTTGTACGAATCCATCCAAGCCCGGAATATTGAGCGTCGACACTACTTACAACTGTGGGGAGTTCTACGTAACACCAACCACATACCGGCATCAGCTGCTCTTGTCGAAGAGAACAGGCAAGCACCCAGTGTTACTTGGACCTACACTTATTCACAAGCATCGAGATCAGGAAGCCTTCAGTTATCTCGCAAGCTCCATGACAAGACTTAAGCCATCACTAGCACGAATTTTAGGTGTCGGTTGTGACAGAGACAAAGCGATTAAAAACGGACTGACACCCCATTTTCCTTGTGCCGTTTTCCTGGCTTGTAAAAAGCACTTTGAGGATGATATTCTGCGGAAGCTTACAGATCTTGGTGTGAATGGTAATGAGAGGAAGGAAATTGTTGCTGATATCTTTGGCTCTGAAGTGACGCGAGAGAGGGGTTTGATTGACCGAGCCACTGAGGCTGACTTTGACAAAGACCTGGCAGAATTGGAGCAAGTATGGAACGAGCGTGAAAAGGCCGCCAGACAAACCAGTAGACCAGAATTCCATTCATGGTTTGTACGTTACCAAGCCAAAGACATGAAAGAGATGCTTCTCTATCCGGTTAGGCGAGATATGGGTTTAGGATACGATTTCTACTACAATAATGACCCCGAATCAGTGCATCGCAATATTAAGGCAAGGCAAAACTACAAGGCCACCGAAATGCCAACAGTTGTTGAAAACATTCGAAAGGAAAAGAACGCCAATCTCTGTTATGTGGAAGATGCCATAATTGGTAACGGACCCTTTGAAATAGCTCCAGGGTTCGAACATTTTAAGGTTGATGAACACTCTTGGACATATGATTGGTCGGAAGAGAAAAGGCAAAAGCATTTAAGGGAGTTCCATGAAGCCCTTCCAGTCGTAACCACGGTGCCAAGAGGAGGCATTCACAGCCAGCAAAATGAACTGGGACTTGGGGAAAGTGGGGAAGGACGTCAACAAGACCCTGAAGGTGGGGAAAGTCCCCCTGAAGAAACGAGGGAAATGCGTGAGGAGACTTCAACAGCACATTCCCTCTCCATTCCTTTTTGTGAAACTGGCTTATCCTCGGTTTTCTTACCATCATACAACAAAGCTGCGTGCTTGCTTCTTAGCAGCACTAACATCGTGGAAGCTCCGGGAGATCATAAAGGTTTTCTTGTTGCAAGTGATACCGGGGCAACTCCTTATTTTGTGGCGGTAAAGAAAAACGGAGTCTGCATTTGTCAGTGTAAAGGTTTTAAAACTGCCTCTATTTGTTCTCATTCACTTGCTGTAGCGGATCACGTTGCCAAACTGCACGAGTACCTTTCCTGGTTTCATTCTCGCGGTGGTCCAAACATCACTGCAGCAGCGTCTACGTCCGCACCCAAAAATGCGGGGAAAAAGCCTGGCCAAAATTCTCGCATTCGGCGAACCGGGGCCATCGCATCATCAAGAAATGATGACTGCTACGCAGATAGGCGTCCGTACGTGGAGACTGCAAGTGTCGAAAATGAGCAGCGATACCACCTTAAATGGCTAGACAAGACGACGGCTAGAGTATGCTATGGTTGCGGAGGAAAACTTCGACCTTCTGATTCGAGTGTGCCCCCTCCTCCATTTGACGTGGTAGTGTCAACTAAAGAGTATCGTTCTTGGTATGACAAGTCAACAGGAACAACAAAAATTACGAAGAAACCAGAGGCCACCCACTACCACGTAAATCCCGTTTGTCTCCAGGCAAAAAATGTCGATTTCCAAGCATCGCTTCATGTAAGCATCAATTCCGAAGATCGCCAAAGGATGCTCGATGTCCACAAGAATTTTTTAAAGCAGTCTTTGAACATCACCATTATCTAAGACCGAAAGGACATTAACGTTGTGTTACCACTTAACAAACATATTTCATGACAATGATATGTTCAGTTTTAATGTTTTAAACACAAGGAGAGAGGACGATGGATTTCCCTTATGAGCTTTTCCCTCCTTTGGACAAAGTGACTATAAACAAAGAATTTGTGTTGAAAGGATTCCAATAAGCTTGCACCTAGTCTGAGAGGTACTCCCATACATAGGTTGTGTGCTGCCTGGTAGGGAATGGTTTATGCTCATATCGGGTTACATTTTTACCCATTGTTACTATTTAGTTTTTAATTTTCCCCTTCACAAGGGTTTCATTTTCGGGTTTGAGCCTTAAATAGGTTATCAATCTATGTTCGTCTCATATTTAATACTGTCAGGGTTAAGACCCTGGCCGGCACATACCTATTCGAAATTTATGGGATTACCCCTCCCCTCCTCAGCATGCCAAAGTTTGGAATAATATATAATGTTTACGTTCCTGTTATTGAAGTTCTGACCTTTCAATTCCTTGTTATTTAATGATTAAAAAGTTTATGTTAACTGATACATTTCAAGTTCACATTCCTTGGAACATCAAATCAGCTTAAAATTCCTGTGACTTGGATACGCCGATATATGTAGACACAATTCAGGACGATTTGACCTGTACAACTAAAGAAAAGTGTTAGCAGCAGCTCGCCAAGCCATGACGTGAAGTAATGTACACCTGTCTTAGCAGTCCGTAAACATCCCCATTACCCTTTCATGTTGCAAAACATTAAGATAAAACGTCTTAACAATAGGCTTTAAATCGTTCAATTGAGCTGCTTTCTACAGCCCAAAATGTACCAGGCGCTCTTACCGATCGATACGTCGATGTGAAGATTTTTACTCATTTCCTGCAGTACTGCTTCTTCTTCTTTTTTCTCAAAACTAGGAATGTCTTTTCCTTACTTAGTATGCCTCCTTCAGAAAATAATAGCTCGGGTTCCCGATGAGAAAAAGAGAAACGAGCCATACCATCGCCATGTTTTCTTTCAGTTTCTTAGAAGCCTGGGAATAAGGTGTTTCCGTGTCAGTCATATCACAGGGTACCCACAGTCACAAAAGCCTCCTCGAAATAAGGATTTCTATGGAAATTAATCGTAAGATTCATAAAACGTTGAAAATTCACGTAAACTGCAATTTAATATACATACCTCAGAAAGACATGTAAAAAAGCGTCATTTTTAGCAAGTTTTGATGTTTTATCGATAAACTCCGGCCCTCATATTATGCACCTATCAATGTTACGCCCCAGCGGGGGGGGGGGGGGGGAAGGGCGGGGAAGGGCGGGCAGACCCAGGGGAATTTGACATTTTAATGGCAGCCAGAGTCAAATTCCCCACCCCCAGGCACCTACTAAACGTCAATTTCCCGCCTCTGGGGTAACTTTTTCTAACAGAGTCAGGACTTAATAATCGACAGGTTGGAAAGGATATGTCATTTACAACCTCACATAGAAACAGAAACAGAAGGAACGACGACTCTTCTATTTATAAACATTCGATTATACAATGAAAGAAGTGATGGTTCATATATACCGAAAAATAAAACAGATTTCCTCACCTTTCTTTCGCTCATGTTGTCTTGTTACTTTCAAGAAAAGCAGAGGTCATTTACCTCTGGTGACTTCTGGGTATTACCAAGATGGCAGGTCACTCATTTCCAGTTTCTCTCGGTCTTCCAAGATGGCGGTCATGTCAAATTCCCGACCCTGGGGCAACGCTTAAATGTCAAAATCCCTACCCAGGGGAAGGTATGCTCAGTCAATTTCCTGTGCGTAGCCCGCCCCCTCCCCCCTCCCACCCTGGGGCTTAACATTGATAGATGCATTAATCATATACGTAATTTAGCTTAGGAGGCTGTTGTGAGTGTAGGTGCCCTGTACGCAAACTACAACTGGTGAAAACAATTTACAGTCTGCAGTCTGCGGTCTGCAGTCTGCAGTCTGCGGTCTGCAGTCTGCAGTCTGCAGTCTGCGGTCTGCGGTCTGCAGTCTGCAGTCTGCAGTCTGCAAATGTCATACACCGCAATCAATGTGGGTTTCTCTAGACCCTGTGACCCCATGCCTCTGGAATTTCTGCAATGCTTAGCATTGTAGCCTTTTTGTTAGGTAACTAGTTGTTGCATGTTCAGGTTGTTCCTGGTAGTTCCATTGACTGTCCATTAAGTACTAACAAAAACTTCATCAAATGTTAGTGGTGAAATACCCTCACCACAGAGGCTATTGGAAATTCTAGAAGGATGGGACTTACAAATCACTATTGTTTAAAATTTTTGAAATCCCCATTTTTTGGTGTCGTCCTTTTGTGGATTAATTGTGAAATTACCCTGAGAGTAGCTAGGATGAGGTATTAAAATTGGTGTCCACTTTGCAGTGGCGAGGGTGGGCGAGTTTGTGCGAGATAATGCGAGTTTAGGCGAGATAAGGAAATCTGAACATAATCTCAAGCTGCGAGTTAGGGCGAGTTAAGGCGAGTTAAGGTCCCAGGGTAGGCCTAAGGCAATTACGGATGCACTGTGGAAATTTAAGAGATCAATTAAGAGATACCCGGAGAGCAACTTTAGTTTCTCGAGTGCTCTCCAAACTTTTCAAGTACATCCTGCATCGATCAGTGGAGTTAGCTGGTTACAAACTTTAGCCGAATATGCTGTAGCTTTTATTGAAGAAAAAAAAAAAAGGACACAACAGAATTTCTCATCTGACGAAATCACTAATACTAAGTAACGGGAGCGAATGGACCGAAAATAATAATATCCGGGAAATCAGTGACGTAATACCATGTCACGCAGATGTCACATGCTCCCTAGCATAAAAGACGATAAATTAAACAATAAAAACAACAGCTGAAGCAAAAGTAACAAATTCAGAGAAGCCGCGTCATAATAGTTAAAAAAGGAAAAAAAATAGTCCAACGTTAAATGCTACTGCCATGCCGATACAGCATTAATGATTAATTATAAAGCACTTTTAATAGAGGATTTACGGTATGTCTATAGGCACTTAATTATTTTGCCCAGAGACACACCGTTAATCTTCTATTAAGCCCCCCTCGGAGGGCTTATTTATAATTATTTCAAGCCCATTTGTCCGGGGGGGGCTTAATAGAGATGGGAGACTTATTTGAGAGGGGGCGGACTTATTTAATTTAGAAACGACGGTGGTATCGGTTCTCCATAGCATACTCAATAATCATCAGTATGGGTTTAGAAAGAAGCATTCTACTTTTATGGCAATACTGGAACTTACTAATAAAATATTTGATTCATTTGAGAAGAACGAATTCACAATTGGCATATTCATTGATCTAAAGAAGGCATTTGATACTGTTAATCACTCCATCCTCTTAGATAAATTAAACTTCTATGGTATTCGAGGCACACCTTTTAACTGGATGCATAGCTATCTCCTCTCTCGCTCTCAATATGTTCAAATTGATTCCTGGAAATCTCCACTGCTTCCAATTAAATGTGGTGTTCCTCAGGGTTCTGTGTTAGGGCCACTTTTATTTCTTATATACATTAATGACATTTTTTCATGCTCTAATTATCTCTCATTCATCCTTTTTGCAGACGACACTAATATGTTCTTTCAACATAAAAATATCTCTGAACTAACTACAATTGTGAACCATGAACTTTCTTTTGTGGCTACCTGGTTCAAAGCTAACAAGCTAACTTTGCATCCCGACAAGACTAAATTTATTTTGTTTCACCCTGCAAGAAAGAAAATAAATCTTGATGGTCTTTCTATTAACATTGATAAGAACAGTATTGCACATTATACAACTCTTTAATACTCCCATATCTTCAATACTGTTCTATTATTTGGGCATCCACATACTCTTCTCATTTACAACCCTTTTTCCGTCTCCAGAAGAAAGCTTTAAGAATCATTACTCATTCTCCACCAAGTGCACATACTTACTCGCTCTTTAACAATTCAAAATACTCAACATATTTAATGTTTATAAGTACCAAGTTTCTTGCTTTGTTTTCCTTCACATGCAGAAGCTCTTGCCCTCTCCTCTTTCATCTCTTTTCGTTCTTAACTCTGATTGTCATCAATATCTCACCAGGCAAAAAGACAACTTACATCTTCATACTCATAAATACTTTTTTTCTCTTCGGGTACAGGGTCCTCAAATTTGGAATGACATTCCTCTCTCACTTCGTAATTCACTCACTCTTTCTAGTTATAAACATAAACTAAGAGATTATTTTCAATCATTATAAGTTTAAACTAAGTTGAACTCAAATTTTCTTTATTACTTTTTGCACACTATCATTAATTGTTATGTTTATTTTGCTTCATATGCAGTAATCTTTATATGTTGTAATAGTTTGCCTTTTCTCTGTAAATCTTGTACTTAATAATTTTTATTCTCATTGTAACTTTGCAGCACATTGTAACTCTCTGACCTATGCCATATAAGCCTCTGGTTTTGGCATCTTATTATCATTAACTTGTGCTTTGTATATACTTATTTATCAATAAAGAATTTATCAGGCAAAGTGGAAAAGCTCATGAGAAGTAAAAGAAGTTTTAGGTCATGCAGCCGAGGATAAGAATCAAATCCGGGAACTTCTAGTTGGTAAATAAGCTATCCCGGATCCGTCCATACAGTTTTAGGGTCGTGATTGCTCCAAACCAGATTTTTCTTAAAAATTGCTCAGAAAGGCAAAAGTTGCTCGAGGTTGTTAGAACCGCAAAAAGTTGCTGTCAACTGCAAAAGTCGCTCAAAAGTTACCGAGCGCAATCGCAATCACTCAGGTGACTAACATTTCACGGTTCAAGAAATTTCTTGCAAAAACCATCGCACAGAGGGAGTTTCATTCTCTTTTATCACCTTCGCAGGCAGTCTGTTCCTGAAATAAGCAGCTGTAGAGAAAGCCTTGGCCAATTTCCGATTCATCCGTTCTGCTACCCCTTTTTGCTGAGGTGACTTTAGCTCTGTCAACCCTTTGTTCTTCAAATAACTCTGAAAATCATTTGAAGAGTACTCGCCGCCATTGGCCGTCCTTTACGTTCCTAAGGCTTTTCCAACATCATTAGTTGTTGTTTCAGATTCTGTAATCTTGTCTGGTGAAATACACAGCACAGGACCGAGTGTAATCATCAATAAATGTAACGAAGTGCTTTAAATACTCCACTAAATGATTCAGTGTGCATAGAACCAGAAACATCACTGTGTACTTATTGTAGTCGCCGCCTTGAACTTATCTGTCTGGAAGGAAAAGGTTTTCGGTAGAGTTTTCCGGCCATAAACCCCTCGCAAAAGGACCGTTCCGTCACTTTTTGAACACTTATTCTTTCTACAGATCCCCGATACACTTCCAGAGACGTTGCTCATGTACATGATACATGTCCTAGTCGTTGGTGCCATAAATTGTAATTTGCAGTTGATACTACAGTAGGCTGTAAAACAGGCCTTCGGTCGAGCGGGAAAAGCGAAAAGGCTCTCGCCCCTTTCCTTCCCTCTCCTTGTTTTTTTTTCCAAAACAGAGGGCCTGTTCACAGGCTAAAGCTTGAGAGGCGTATCCAGTAGTGACGAATTGACAATCCAGCTTATGACCTAATGATCCGGGTTCGTTAAAATGTTGGAAATTCACTAAGATGTCTTTGTCTTAAGTAAAATAACTTGAAGCGCCTGAGTCGATCAGCCAATGACAATCTTTATCCAGGATCTTAACTTCTCCAACTGAAGCAGTAAACACTCCAGCACCACTATCTTGTGGGGGGGGACAGGGGGGTCACAATCTCCCGCTTCCCGTACCCCGTTCTCCCGCCTCCCGTACGCTTTTGTCCCTTTGTCTCCCGACTCCCGCCCTTTATTGTGTTTCTCCCGTTATCATGTAAATCACGCTGTTTGACTCCCTGTTCAGATTCTAATATAGGGAGTGCTTTGGCCTTGTCCAAAATAAAAAATTGTGTTGTAAATCGAAACAATCCGCACTTTCCAGCGCGATCATTGAAGCGGCATTCCTTCGACACAAGTTTGCACCACGCGGCAAAATCTTCATTACAGTTTCCCTGCTAGTAGAGGTCTCTCACGACGAGGCAAAAATGAGAGAAAGGAGAGAGACCTCTGTCGGCTTCCGAAGCGTTGTTTGATGAAGCCGCCGACCAGATTTCTGCTGGAAACTTACCGGTTTCAAAACCGTTTTCGTTTAATGTGTAATGCGCGTGCCCTGTTAGACTGAACGATGACAATTATTGAGCCCACAATGGAAGGTGTTGACAGGCCAACCATGACTCATAACAGATTTTGCTCTCTTGTAGGAAATGATGGGGAGTTCGTTGTATATTTTTCTCAGTAGTTGGTACTTTTAAACTAAATGCCATTTGCTCATTAAGATGTTTTTATGGTTTGGCAAAGCAGGGTGGTACTTGGTAACGAAAGGTAGAATTTTCTTTCGCACTTCGTTGTTCTTTTGTATAGCCGAATTCCGTTCAGTAAATTTAACCTCAGAGGATTTTTTTTGTGAGGGTAACCTCTAGCGCGAAAGCGTTTTTTGAAGTTGTAGATGTTCTCATAGAAAGATTTAGCTGAGGAGTTAGTTCTCAGAAGTCTAAGGGCTTCGCCCGCGGATGTCAAGGATTCCTTGGTTGGGAAATCTCTTGCTTTTGTAAACAGTGTATCCAGAACGTTAATCTCTTTATCAAATATTTCAGCCGTAAGTTTAATTGTAGGGTGATGCCTGTTTAGAAAAGTAATGAATTCAGCAATCACTTTCCTCTCAGTTATCCACAACGAGAAAATATCGTCAATGAATCTATTCCAGGCAAGAGGTTTAGTTCTGCTAAGGTTCAGTATTTCTGTTTCTACCGCCGATACAAAGGTAACTCCAAGTGATTTGCCCTCTTATTTTGAATTGTAATCCACAAAAAAGGCATTTACCGTCTTTTCCAGACTTTCAGCTTTCCTTTTTTTTCTTTTCGCGCGCAAACCGCGGTTCTATGGGTTGTGTCGCACATGACAAAAACGTCACTGGTTGTTAAGGAAACGCGAGGGCATGCGTGATAGAAAACGCGTTGGAAGCCGGCAGAGGTCTCTCTCCATTCTCTCATTTTTGCCTCGTCATGAGAAACCTCTGCTAGCCGGGAACATTACAGTGTTTTGTGAACTACAGTCGTAAGGAGAGAGCTACCAGGAAGGTCTTCCATGGACTGATTTTTCCCCACCAAACCGAAAAATACTAAGACCGATCATCTTTGACGACATTTGACCTGACTCGCTTTGTCGTCCTTACGGAGAATTTCGACATCTAGCAAGACAGACGAGACACTGACACGACTGACACAGTCGACACACATGTACATATGTTATGCAATCTCATTCATGTCCTATGATGTAAGCGACTTGGAAAGGTTTCCAATTTCACAGGAAGTAATGCGGTTTTGTTTTTATCCCGAGCACGGATTTTCGTTTTTTGACTTTTCTCGTGTATAAAATTTTGCTTTAAGCCTCGGAAAACGTAAAATGGAAGTCAAGAAACGTTGTTGGGTTCGTTTCTTTGACTGCCTTTCTGAATTTCTCTCCCGCTTCCCACCATCGTAGAGATCCCGCCTCCCGCCCTTTCTTCTCCCGTCTCCCGTATCCCTCCCGCCCCCTGTTCTCCCGGGCTCCCGCCCCCCTGTCCCCCCCCCCACTATCTTCACTTCCGGGTGTCAGAATCTCGTTTCCTGTCCTAATTAACCCTCTATGCTACTCTGCCTTTATACCCTTCTTAGATTTCTTGCCAGTACAATAGCGACGAATGTGGCCCACTTTACTACTTTGAAAACACATCGACCACGTGACGCCTATTCCTCTGGGTAACCCCACTTAACAGTGACTTCAGGTCCAACCAATTAATGAGAGATCTCAGTTTGCTTCATATTTCTCATGTCTGAGAGCTTGCTGGACAAAATCCAAGGTGGTATCATCTACTCTAGCTTCCAGGGTCGGTGTACGAGTGTTGCATGATTTCTTGGTAGCTTTATTGAAAACCACAAAGCAAGCATAAATCTTGGTTCTGAACGTATTTGGAGCTGGCCCTTAAAGGAGTGCTTGCACTCGCCTCGGCAGTAAAGGGTCTCTGATACGCGGGTTAACCCTGCTCATTGACCCGACGGCTATGCCATGCTGATGAGCCCCAACAAGGTCAGCACTCGTGAACATCCGTCGAAAGGCCCTTGGACACCTTATGAAGTTTGAAGTTTACACAAGGTAGATTAAAGTACACATAGCATCAACCCCAACCCAAAAAAGGAACCTAACCAGTTTCGAAAAAGTGCTTAACCCTAATCAGTAAAGGCAGTGCTTAACCCTAATCAGAAAAGGTAGTGCTTAACCCTAATCTGTAAAACGCAGTGCTTAACGGGCCAATCCAAAACGATAAGGAATACTACGTTATGTAAACTTCATAAGGTGTCCAAGGGCCTTTCGACAGATGTTAAAAAGTGCTGACCCCCCAACAAGGGCGAAACAGCTGTCCATGGCTGCTACTGCTCGGGTGATATGGTTGTGTACATGCGTAAGGTACTGGCCATACCGCGGAGTTGGTAGGTGTGCTTCATTGCTGTCAGTTGGTATTGTTATCTATCAAGGTTCGGGGTGTAAAGGCGTGGTCTACTGTGCAGTTATTTGGTAAAAAACAATTTGAGATTTGTGGAGTGTATTTAACGACATGGCACGTTCGAGGAGTCCTTGGGTAAGATAGAACAAAACAATTTCCCCAGGCAGTTGGAGACATAACCTCGGAAATTTGCCGGGTAATTACGCCGTTCCGATTCATAGATTGGAACAATAAGACCACCACACCAAGTCTGAGGCATGGTGCCTAGGGTAAGAATTGAATTAAATAATTTGTCATATACAGCCATCAAGGTTTCAAGACTAGCTATTATCATTTTATTTCTAATTTTATCCGAAAATAGTGATTTATTCCTCAGCTTTACGTATTTCGTTTTCAGCATCGAGAAACTGTCTAGGTGACGAGGGTGTTGACCATGACGTTCATTTTCTTCCAGTTCATTGTAAATTTTTTGCTGGGCTGGGTTATTTGAATGAAGAGCTTGAAAATATTGCAGTCAATTTTCCTCCGAGATTGAATTAAGCAATTTCTTGTATTGGGTCAGGGTATCAGGATATTGCTCACATGATTATGATAAGATTCAGAGGATCTCTATGTTTCTTGTCTGCTGAGTTTTCTTAATTCGTTTCTTTTCAAACGGCATTCTTCATCTAACCATTTTTTTGTTTGAGGATGACTTAACGGGTCTATGATTTTTACAATGTTTTAATCTTTAAACAACACTTAGCCGTTGTGATTAAAATGTTTTCCACTTTCTCGAGGGATATTTCAAAACAGTTTCACTGCGTTTGTCGCCAGCAATATAATCGCTAGACTTTCTCAAAGTCGTTCGTTTGGTTTTCTGGTCTGGTGTGGTATATTTTTTAGGGGATAAGAACCTATATCTGCCGTTTAAATACTAAAATACGTTGAGCAATGCTAAGTTTAAGTGGTTTTAATGTATATTCTTGTTGGGTGCCCCTATCTCTCCTTGCGCGTTTTTCCTGCTATATTTTTGGTGCACTTGCAGCGCTGGTTATCGTTAGTGGCAGGCCGCTTCATGTGAATGTCAAGAAAAGAAGTGATGACGTGATTAAAGGGACAGTGTCCCAATTATGCGAACGCGCAAGCGTCATCTGTTTTTTCTTCAAAAGATAATAGAACTGTCATATTGACTCGACAAGATTTCCTTCCTGACCGCACCGCCGACGGTGACTTGTTGTTTACATTCTCAAGTAATTGCTGGTTTTCAGTGTCACGCCATTCAAAATAGATCAAAATAAAAATCAAAACCGTCCAATAGATAAAGTCCAGAATCTGGGAAATGAAAGGAGGTACATATACAAAGACCCTCGCCAAGATTCAGGTCAGAGGAATATTTCGTATACGAGATATCCGAAGAAATGTTTTACCCAAATTTATAGAGATTTGTATAGAGACGCCATGCTGGTGCTCACCTGGATGAGCTCCAACATGGCGGACGGAAACCAACAGAAACATCTGTTTCCGAGTTTTGCTACAAAAGCATGAATTTATTCCTCGAGAAACTCATAAACATTACAGTAATACGTTTTCTAATACATGAACTGTTTAAATAGCAAAATTTCCTGAAATAAGTCATTTTTTTAACCTACATGACAGCTCTCTTGGCCGTCATGTAAATATCGCGTCACGCAAAAACTTAGAAATTCAAGCGTCCTCTATCACAAAACCAAGAACCCTTTTGAAGCTAAAATTTGTATGAAAATTAGTTTTCAGCTGCTCTAATGCATCGTGAAAGTAAAATCTCGGTAGGATCGATAGCTTTTTAGTTTGAATTTTAGTGACGTCATGTGAAAACCAACAATAATTTAGACTTTCGAAGAAGTCTTTCGTCTTATTTAAAATTTGGCTCGCGACACCACAGGCAGCCCAAGCGCACTATGTGTGGGTTCGGGCTTCAGAAGTCATTTGGTCGGAATATACTAGAATTATTAGTGTATTACCTGATGCCAAATAAATGCAAAAATCTTAAAGATATGAAGTCTTCTTATTTGTCTTTTTGTACTAGTAGCCTTTAAGATAACGAAGGTCGATATTTCTTGCATTATTACATGTGATTCGTGCCCTTACTGTTCGAATTTTATCACATGTATTCGAATCTACAACGCTAAGAAAAAAAATTCATGATCACACGAAATATTGATTCCAAAAGCTCCCTCACCTTTAGTTCATAGCCACTCTGTGTCCAACGGCCGGTTTCGCGAGCTTATGAGTCGTGAGAAGCTACAAGCATTACAAGGCTGACGCTTTTTATGATGATGTTTCAAAGGCACCGTGGTCAATAATTGATGTTTTCGATGATGTCGAAGACAAGCTTCATGTATTCAATTTGCTTTTTTCTTCAATTGCTGGTTTTCAGTGTCACGCCATTCAAAATAGATCAAAATAAAAATCAAAACTATCCAATAGATAAAGTCCAGAATCTGGGAAATGAAAGGAGGTACATATACAAAGACCCTCGCCAAAATTCAAGTCAGAGGAATATTTCGTATACGAGATATCCGAAGAAATGTTTTACCCAAATTTATAGAGATTTGTATGGAGACGCCATGCTGGTGCTCACCTGGATGAGCTCCAACATGGCGGAAGGAAACCAACAGGAACATCTGTTACCGAGTTTTGCTACAAAAGCGTGAATTTATTTCTCGAGAAATTCATAAACATTAAAGTAATACTTTTTCTAATACATGAACTGTTTAAATAGCAAAATTTCCTGAAATAAGTCATTTTTTTAACCTACATGACAGCTCTCTAGGCCGTCATGTAAATGCCGCGTCACGCAAAAACTTAGAAATTCAAGCGTCCTCTATCACAAAACCAAGAACCCTTTTGAAGCGAAAATTTGTATCAAAATTAGTTTTCAGCTGCTCTAATACATCGTGAAGGTAAAATCTCGGTAGGATCGATAGTTTTTTAGTTTGAATTTTAGTGACGTCATGTGAAAACCAACAATACTTGACCAGCATGCCCCGATTAAAACGTTTAAAGTCCGCGGCAAACCCAATCCATGTATAACTGACAACATACGCGCATTGATGAAAACAAGAGACAATTGGCGGAAAGAAGCAAGAAAACGCAACGACCCTATGGCTTGGACGGCTTACAGAAACCTAAGGCAGGAGGTTAAAAGAGAAATTAAAATTGCTGAACGAGAATTTTTTACAGAACAGATTCAAAGGAACCCAAGCAATACAAACAGTATTTGGAAAGCAATCCGCCACATAATCCCCAAAAAATCCACATCCCAGCGAATTTTCAGCAAGGATAACAAAGTTGTAGCTGACGAGTTTAATCGGTTTTTCGTTTCAGTTGGCCAGAGTTCTGTTGACAAAATCCAGTCATTGGCTAATGAATGCAACATAACACTCAACCGAAATTACTTTGTTCCGAGACAATACCCTTTGTGCGAGCAGTTTCATTTGAATACCATAGGCAGTGGCGAGATCGAACGCATAATATCTTCAATGCCATCAAACAAAGCCCCAGGGATCGACAAGATCTCTGTTCGTGTTTTAAAGGACTGCCTTGCCCCGATCCTTCCAGTAATCACGTCTATTATAAACACGTCTATTGAGACATGCAAATTTCCCACTATTTGGAAATTAGCCGAAGTAGCACCTCTCCCTAAAGCTGATAACCATGAATTGGCGAATAACAACAGACCAATTTCGCTTTTACCGGTTTTATCAAAAGTTTGTGAAAGGGTCGTACACAATCAATTCACTTCTTATTTGCAATTAAATGATAGGTTAACAATCACCCAAAGCGGCAACAAAAAATGGCATTCGACGGAAACATCTGTCATAGAAACAACTGACACTATTCTTAGAGCGATAGACCAGAAGATGTTGACTTCGGCAGTGTTTTTAGACACGAGCAAGGCCTTCGACAGCGTCAATCACGAAACCCTAATCTTGAAATTGCAAGACGTAGGCGCCTCGAACCCAGTTATCCAGTGGTTTTGCAGCTACCTTAATGATAGACGACAAGTGGTGCGAATCCATTCAACATTGTCAGAGCCCTTGCCCATTAACTGCGGCGTCCCACAAGGAAGTATACTCGGACCACTTTTATTCAGCATATACACTAATGATCTTCCCTTAGCACCACAGAAATGCAACGTCCAGAGCTATGTAGACGATACTAAGCTAGTTATATCCTTCAAAATGAAAGATGCTGTAAACGCCTTTGCTGATTTAAGCGATGACTTGCATAGAATAGGCCAGTGGTGTTCTAACAACCTTTTATTGTTGAACCCAAGCAAAACTAAACTTATGGTGTTTGGTAGCAGGCAAATGCTTTCCAGAATGACCACTCGCAGCCTCACTTTCATGGGAAGAGAACTCGTACCGGAACACACCGCGAAAGACCTTGGGGTGATTTTGGACGCTTACCTAACATATGACGAACACATTACCAAAACTGTCTCTTCCTGTATGTCTAGTCTCAGTCAAATAAGCCGCACAAGGCATGTTTTCGACAAACGCACCCTATTAACTATTATAAATGCTCTAGTTTTTAGTAAACTTTTTTATTGTTCGAATGTATGGGCGAATACATCGAAAAGTAATGTAAGTAAATTACAAAGTATTCAGAACTTTGCTGCTCGAATTGCGACCAATACGCGCAAATATGATCACATCACACCAGTTTTAAAAGAGCTTAAATGGCTACCAGTAGAAACTCAGTTATACTTTAGGAACGCTATCATGGCCTTTAAATGCCTAACATCTCAAGCGCCGGAGTACCTTTCCTCCCAGTTCATTAAGCGAGGAGATATCAGCGGACGTGCCACAAGAAATAGTCAGATGCTGAACATTCCACTTTTCAAGACTGCTAGTGGTCAGAGAACGTTCTATTATAGAATAGTTAGCATCTGGAACTCAATGGATTGCAGTCTCAAAACTCTTGAGTCAGTGTCTGCTTTTAAGTTTAATCTGAGGCGTAGACTCGTCAAGGATTTTATGGATGCTTAAGTATTTTATCACATCAATTGAATTTTACTGTAAATATTTTTCTCAGAGTTTTTTAGTAGGTTTTAAATTAATGTAATTGATTATAATTCTGATAATATAATTTTGTAATAGTATTTAGCGTCCTTAACTTACTAGGTTTTTATTGTAGGAATTTTTATCTTTTATCGTTGTAATGTAATTATTGTCTTTGAAAAGCCTCTATGAGGAAAGTCAATAAAGTGTGTATGTATGTATGTGTTTGGCCTGTCAGCACTTATTCTAACTGGCATTCAATTTCATATGTGATGACTGCAGTTTCATTAACGTAACGCACAAAATTGTTGATATCCTGCGGTACATGTTGAGCGGGATGTGTTAGTAAATACTTAGCAGTGTAAGCAGTCTTTGACGTAGGCTGAGTTTTTTAGTGCTTTTCAACTCCTTTTTTTGGCAATGATGATCCGTAATTGAAAAACACCTGGAATCGATTGTTACCTCATTATTTATCAAATGGAGCCTTTAAGCCAAAGAGTGCCAGCATGCCCAGTGTCTACAAACAGTTTGGCCAACAGATGTTCATCGCCTGCGGATAAAATTTTCTCCGGTTTCTAGTCATCAAACTGGCTTCCTTCTCTTTATGGCTGGCGGAAGGACAGGCTCAAACTTCCCGCCTCCCTGCAATTTGCATTCCCGTCTCCAGACCATTTTTTTTCCTGGCGTTCTCCCTTTAATCTAAGCGAAATAAAAATATTAGGCATTGTTGCTTAGTTTCCTCTATTTAACCCGCTTATCGCCCTTTTAAAACTCCCACCACCCGCCTGTTCCTCCTAGTACCGCCTGCCAAACCCCTCTTGTCCCTTCTGATCTTCTCGATAGGTTCAACTCGCCGAGTGATCATGATGACCTGTCTTCGTGGTTGCGGAAGTTTGAAATTTTTTTAAACTATTGCGTTGCCCGTGCCTTTATTTTAATTAAGCTGGGAATAAGGTACGGAAATAACAACTAACCGCGGCGTGCGGCTTTAAGGATGGATGGTTTTGGGCCATTCCAAGGTCAAAAAACGTGAATCAGTTCCATTTCTTGCGCATAAAAAAGTGCTGATTACTACACACTACCTCAAAAGGAGGGGGGAGGGGAAAGTGCACCCACAGGAAGTAAGGGAGGGGAGGCTCCGCCCTGAATAGTAAGAATCACTAAACTAGGAAGTTCTTTTGACCTTTTCTCAACCCTAAGTGCGTCTGTTAGATTGCTTTTGAGTACTTTTGAAGACCGAAAGGACGTATTTCCCTCCCCTTTTGTATACTTAAACCAGAGAATTACCTACCCTTTCATATACCTGGAGCCCGGAAAAAGGTACTCCTTTTCGGACGGAGTCTCTCCGAAAGGCCATTATGGAAATGTTCCCCCGGGCGTCTTGGTTTTGTTCCATGTGTTGTGCATTGCAAAGTGTCGATGACCAAACACTGCACACTGTAAAATCTAATTGAAAAGTTATATAGATTCCCGATAACTCGAACCTTCAAGGGAAATCGAAAAAGGTTCGAGTTATCGGGAGCTCAAAAAAATAGCCGGGAGTATGGAAATAAAGTTTTTACTGCGTGGTGAACATTGTAATCACATTAACTGTGGAAATGTCAAGTGGAAATTAAAAGACATTTCCAGATTATAAATAAGAACGTAACATGACAAAACCTTGCTTAAATAGAGCGTGCGTTTTACTGTTTTGAGAAGTAAGTTAGATTTGTGACCAACAAAACAACATCAGCCTCCTCAGCCTCCAATAGTAAACCTACAGCAAGTCAATGAAAAATTCAAAATTCAATGTTTGGGACGCCAGTAGGCTGTTTTTCCCGACTTTTAAGGGTTCAAAGCATGGTTCGAGTTATCGAATGTAAAATTATATGGAAAAGATCTGAGGGAAAACAAAAACTACTTTGAGTTAGCGGAAGGTTCGAGTTATCGAGGGTTCGAGTCATCGGGAGTCAACTATATATCTTTGCCACTTTTACACTTCTAACACATACCACTTTAGAGCCACTTTAATTTGCACTAAAAGCGTATAACATGCAAGCGGGTGACACTGAAGCCGAAGGCGAAACCCACTGTAAAATAAATACTAATTACATAGATGTTTGCTCAAAGTTACAGTTAGGGCAGGTCAAGCGTACCCCCCAAGATTGCATTAATGAATTGATTATTCGAAGGTTGAATCCGTTAGTTTTCAGTTTCATCTCTGAACTCCTAGCCTGCATACGTAATGCACAGTGAATTCACACGGGAGGTAGTGAATGATGAAAAGGAACTCAGTTTGAGTCATCCCAGGGGTTCTACTTACTTACAATTGTACTTTCGCTCTTCGACTGTTTCAGTGAAACTAGATATGCATAAAAGGCAAACACAATATTCAGAAAAATACGCAAATGAATACCGAACAAACTAGATGACTGTCTTGAAACCTTTTCAGTCCACAGGCAACCTGCTCCATCTGATGGATGTAGAGATGGGAACCTTTACACCACTGGTGTTTGGTACAAACGGGGGCATGGGACTCGACTGTCAGAATTTTTTAAAAACTCTCGCAAATAAGCTTTCGACTAAGAACGATGAACCCTACGCCAGCCTAGACATCCATTCAAATCACGTGAGGTCTCAGAAGACTTCTTTCTCGCCGTAGCTGGTCTACAACTATATTCATAATTTTAGGCCTAGATTTTGTATAGTTTTTTCTTTTTTTAGTAATACTTGATTTTTTAATCTATTATTGTAAAGTTTTTTTATTATGAATTTTTTTTTCCTTTTGGAATGAATTTTTTCAGTCGAAATTAAGTGTCTCTTTTTTAATCGAAAGGAATTATGTAAATAGTGCTTTGATTTGAATAGTTTTTTAAGTGAAATTGATTGTAAATAAGATTCTTTAGTTAGCTTTGTTATCAATAAAAGATGTCTATTATTATGATGAAATTTCTTCCAGCTCAGTTTTCTTGAATTTGATGTAAAGGTCTTTAAAACAATTTTATCCTTTCAAAGATTTTTCAACCTGACCAAATACAGAGGAGTAACAGGGGTCTTTTTTGCATGAGCATGCGTGACCGCTGACTTGACAGAATGCACGCGACCAGTAACAGCAACCGTGGTGCATAGTCATAGGAACCAAATTACAAATTACTCACTTTGAAACTTGCTTGAGATTGAAATGGTAGCAGGAACTTAGGAAAGACCTTCGTTATACAAAATAAGTAAAGATCTGGTGATTTAAAGTAGAGACTAGTGCGCTGAACGAGGTGAAAGAGCAAGTTTCGCAAGGATGTCTGACACGAACATGGCTGTTTGTTATTGTTTGGCGCTCGACTCGTGTCTTGATTCGCCTTCAAGAACCGCAAAGTTTAGCATAGAATGCATTGCTGATGCGTAGCTATTGAGAAAAATGTTCTTTATTTAGTGTTTGTCTATAAATCGGATGTAAATTAGTTTCTCAATGCCGTAGAGGATTTCTGCCAATAATTTGTTCATAGCTGATTTAGCCATATTTCGGGAGTGGATATTAATAACGATTAGCGGGCGACTACCACGCCGTTATCAGCTGGAATAGAAAGTTGTTCCCTTAAGTATTTCAGCGATACAAAGTACATTATGCCTGAAAAACATGTTGTACGGTATACGTACGTGGAACAAAACTTTCCAACGACACATGAGGAGCTATCAGGAACAAAAAAACTACGCTGACCCAAACGGATACTTGGACAGTAATTTACTGAACCGATAGGGTGTGTCGAATTTTAAAAAGACGTCGTTCATGCTACCTTAATTTTAATTAAGCTTTAAAAATCTGTTTTCTCTTTAGACGCCGTACGCGTTTTGTTCTTGCTATATTGGCCCGCTTCGTAATTTGGTAGTCATTCTGTTTTGTCCTCCACACTTAACTGGACGTGTCTCAATTTTGGGAAACTCCTTTACCTAATAAGTTAATCAACTATTATTAATAGTAAAACAATTATGTATGTTCACAGCGTGTACATAGTACGACCCGAAAGACGTTTCTATTAGCAGAGTCAAGAGACCCTCTTGGGGTACAAAGCAAACTTTAATTACGAGTAACGTTCACTGTACTTTACCTTAAAACACTGGTTGTGCCTACCAATCTGCTCTCCGACGGTTATTCGCAAACGTGGCCACCTATTAACGATGGATTCTAAGCGCATCTCTATCTTACTTAGCTTCTGGCTGATTTTAGGCTATATCTTGTTAGACCACTCTCAAGGATTTGTGAACAGGCCAAACGGCAGAAGAGTTCGAAGAAAACATAAGAAAAAAAATCAGCACAAAATCGGAGACATGGACAAAGTGCAAAGGAAATGGCTCTTTCAATGTTCTCGCGCGCGGTTCGTGGTATGTGAGTTTGAGGGTTAGAGACATTTATATTTTTAAAGAAAATGCGTGTATTGTTTTCTTTCTTTTCTCTTTCCTCTTTCAGGCATCACTATTTTGTATTGAATGCCGAGTAACTGTATTGCCCTGTTATTTCCAGTCATTTGACCTTTGCATTAATGTGGATGAAATCATGAAAATGGCCTATTAGTTTAATTCCGTCGGGAAAAGAATCCGGGAAATAGTGATATCATGCAGTTTATGAATTATGATTGTACTTTTACCACTTATTAACTGACTAATTGATGTTTATAATATATCTATTTATTTATTAGAACGCATCAAGGAGGCATTCCACAGGCAAAGACTGAGTTCCCAGCAGTCTAAAGTCAGCAAATTGCTTAAACGTGACATTGATACCCATGACAACTGTACTCGACAATGACTCACAACCCACATTTACTACGAGTAGGAATCTTAAACAATAACCACTAATCTTGTGAACAAGATTAATCAATTTTTTGGCAGGAAAATTGGACATGAGACGGAAATATCTTGCTAGTTTTCTTCGAGTTTTGCAAATGAGATACTGCCTTTGGCGCAGAGGAGTTTAAGGCCAAAATGACACCACCTTTCGGCGAACAAAATAGTTTCGACGTGTACACATGGCATGGGATTACCAACACGTGAAAAGACAAATTTTTTGGTAAAAAAACGCGAATGGATAAATTGCATAATTTTTGAACCACGGCATCAGTTAATTCCATAAGCAGTGAAAGTTTCAAAGAACATAAAGAACATTTTTTTGGCAGGAGCATACACTTGTAACTGCTCAATATATAGTCAAATATCTGTTGGCGTGACTATGTCTGTTGTACGGATGTAAACACTAAACCTTTAACCGGAAAACTTAAAGGCTTGAATAAAAAATAATAAAAAAAGAAGATTAACCTGTCTAAGCTCGATAAATGTTTATTGCACATTTTATTGATCAATTCATCGGTTTCCGTTGACCCGGCAATGACAGGTAAGACTCCTCATACCCTGTGACGAAATTACACGTGGCTTAAAGTGCCTACCTAGCCCAGGGACTACAAACCATTTTTTGCACGGAAAGTCTTGATAAGAAGAGCAAAATCAACACTTAATTCGTAATTTATCTTACACTTCCGGCCCATCTTTGTCCTCGCAGCTTATAACAATGTGAATCACAGCAGTTACCCCAATGGCCAGGAGGGTTAGATTTTCTTTCTATCGTCGGGAGGGGGGAGGGGGGGGTCTATTTTTTCAGCCGTTCTACATTTTTTGGCTAATTTACTTTGTAGAGCGGACAATATCATAAACCTTTACTAAGTGCTGTCAAATACTTCCACTTCGTGAGAAAATCAAAGCAGGGTAAAATTCATGCCATGGTTTCGGGTAGTAAGCTTAGGAAAAGCATGTAAACTATTGGCAACCTAAACCAAATGAACGCTAAGCCGTCCTAATTGCATTAATTTTAATTGTATTTCTCAACATTGTTTCCTTAATATAGGAAAAGAAAAAGAAAAGGTACTACGTAAATATATATCCGGGATTAGCTCTTTTATCATCATGTTTCCAAAAACGTACTAAGCCTTTAATGGAATGTGGTTACTTTAATAACATAACATATTGTCACGTGTCTTAGTCAAGAGACTATTTGCCGGCTAGGAAATAAAAACAGCTTGACCTCGTGTTCCTAAAACAGGCTCTTTTTTTGAGGGGTGTTAGTAATAACAGGGGCGTAGCTAGGCTTTTTGTAACGAAGGGGCATTATAGCGAGTGCCGAAGGCACGAACCTTGTTAAGGGATAAGTAATAACACACGAAAAGTTACGGGGTAAACTTAGGGAAGACAGCGGCTGGAATCGAGCCTACGGTAAAGGGTTATCGAAATGTTTTAAGACATAATGAAATTAAACTCATTTTCTACATTTTTTTGTTTTGGTTGTTGATTTTTTTAAACTCATTATCAGTCAGTTTAGGCCAGTTCTAGTCTCCCACACAGATCTTGTTGCACACCAAACATGGCCGACCATGAACATGGCCGTTTCTCGTCAATTTATACTTATAAGTCGTTCGCGTTTCAGTTTTGCCCAGTATAGCTGTTAAAGACTTGCCCCTTTTGAATGAACTAGTGAGTGGATTTCTCCAGAAAATTCGCCCCTGGAAATTTTATCTAAAAACGCCTTTGAACGTGATCGAGCGGTTTTATGATTACGGATAGTCGAACCCGCGGCGTTTGTTTTGACGTCACGTATCTTTGCAAGGGACATAAAATGTCATTTATGAAAAGATAACTTTCAAGTAATTCAAAAGTAGACAGACTGCAAATTATGGTAGTTGCTAAAAAATATATCTACGTGTCCCAACTGTTCATCAGTAGGATGCCTAAAATGCGTGCAATTCCACAATTGGTTTCGGCTCCATTAAATCCTATAATTTTAGCTATACTAGTATTTGTTCCAGTTATTTTGTTCGCGTGGGTGTGCACGGTCGTTCCCGGCCTTTCTGCCATGATACTCTTTCCTGCTACTGTGGGACCATCGTATATGGGTACATAGGGCTGATTTGTCCCTGTTTTTTCCTCCATTCTCCCGTACCTTTGGCTCTGGGTATATTTGTCAGACCCTGTTGCCTTCTGGGTCAGGTCAGTCCATAGCTATAGCTTGGTGTCGCTAAATTTTGCCGGGCTAGCTACGTTTCATTAATTATGGAATGTGTCTATTTAAAAAATATGTGTGCGCGTATATTCAATCATATGCAGAGATATTTAAGCCCCATAATTTCATAGTTTTCTTGTTTGTGTTTGCTCATCGCTGTAAATATACGTTTATTCGCAGTTTCACTGGGATCAGGGTTTTGTCCCCTGGCATTATGTCTCTGGTTCTACGCTCATGCCCCTCTTGCCTTGGTTAACGTACCCCGACCAAGAGCCTCTGTGGATAAGCACAATCTATTCCCGCTTGCACGCGCCTTACGAAGGGGCTTTCGCGTGTAGTGTCAAGTGACTTTCGATGTAAACAAACACTTAAAGTTCGGACATTAGTTTCACCCACGTGTACGAACTTCGAGTCATTATTTCAAGTTTCCGTCTATGTAGCCGGTTTTTTCCATTATCTGTAGTCTTTAAAATTCGACTTTCGAATAGAACGTCCGTTCTTACCCACGTAATGTACGTGGTCGAACCACAAGTCGCATATTTTGGTAAAAAACACCCGAAAGTTCGGACCCTAATATAAGGCTATAAACAAAATGGTTACGACAAAAAAATCAAGGGCACCCAACGAGGATATAGTTCAAAACCACTTAATATAGTATCGTTGAACGTATTTTAGTATATAAATGGTAGATATAGGCATATTTTTATCCCCTAACAACTTTTCGTCTGTTCGGATTTGCTAGCTGAAAGTCTAGTGATCCGAAAATTATAGGCTCCTGAAAGATGTGCTTATGGTACTTGTAGAAACGATTCCCGATATCCTCAGTCTTGGAAAAGAGACTCGAACGCTGATCCAGTTAAGTTTTTTCATTTTCCTGGCACAGTTAGACAAAGTAAGAGACGGCAAAGGTGGATTACTGCTTGTCATCGCGGTGATTCGTTCGCAGTGTACGAAGGATAGTTACATTTGCAGTATACACTTTGTGCGTGGAAATGGTCAAACAAAAGAATATCCTGATCCAATATCGGCTGTTGCCAGTAAAGAAAAGGTTATTCTGTCGGTTTTTCCGTTTATAACACTGTTTGGCAAGTGAAAAAAAAATTCATGCCGTACGTAGGTGATGCGGCTCAATCACAAACGAAAGGCAGCCGATGAACGGGAAGCAGACAAAGAGAGAAGCAAGAAAATTTGCCTTGAGCGATCTGCCGCGAAAACCCTATTGACCCTTCATCGCCATACTGGTAAATCAAAAGAGGAACACGAAGGTGCTGGGACCCTTTTAGATCTGTCCTTAGAGTCAGTTGTAAGTGCGGAAGAGGCTGAAATCGAAGACTAAATTACAAGAAATGGAGAAGCAGATAATCGACCAGTTTCCGGAACCGATCGACTCGCACGTTCACCCGCGACACACTGATAAAAAAATGCTTAGAGAATACGGCACGCAAGTAAGGGACCTTTTTAAGTTGAATGCATTTTCCTAAATGTTTGCACCTAAATCATTTATTCTTAATTTATGCTTGATACTGAGGTAGCTGTGCTTATTTTTTTTTTAACTACATACTAGACTTCAGGTACTGACAAACTGAAGAAGATGTTATTTATGAGGAAAGTAATGGACCCACAGAAAACCTACCACAGAAAACCTACCACTACACAGGTACATTCACTCTAAATATATTTGGAGACGAATATGAAAACAAATGAAATCTAAAGCCCCATTTACACGGCCGAAAATTTTTGGCTCGGCTCGGATGAGAAACGTACGCGTACCAAACAAATTGGTTCGGCACGGATAGATTTAGTCGTGTAAAACGACTTTGGCCCATCCGTGCCGGACCAAAATTTCACCCGTGCTCGGACCATGTCGAGAGGTAGTCCGAGCACGGATAAAACTGGTACGCGATCCTGAAAATCTAGCCCAGCTCGGATAAAGTGTGCAGTGTAAACGATTAGCCGTGCCGAGCTAACTTTTCTCTGATGAGCCTTCGTGCCTTTGGTCAGCACCAATGTTAAATATAAACCAAAAGTTCAATAAACACGACAGTAGGTCAATGAACACGCGTTAGTTCATTGATGAGCGTGGACAACATGCAGCTGCGGGGGAAATAGCCACAAATATATGGCGTTCCGTTGCGGACAAAATTATACCGATAGTAAAAACATGTTGAAAACATAATACTTAAGTCGAAACTTGTAAAATACATCGAATACAGTAAAAAATATGAGTCGACATTTGCAAAATATATGTTCACGAACGAAAAAAAAACACGAGTCGAAATTTTGAAATTTGAGTCGAAAAAAAAAATTCGAGTCGAGTTGAAAAAAAAAAAACGTGAGTCGAGAAAGAGAGAACGCTGACCAGTTGTGTTGTCAATCGATGTCTTCACTTCACCGATACGAGTCTTTGTTCCAAAGTAGTGGTTTGTTGGCTACCAAATATTGCAGATTTTTTCTTCTCCCTTGGTAGACTTATCGAGGACTTGGAAAGGCAGCTTAGTTCAGCTTCATATAACAGTTTAGAATTCTTATTTCGGCGCCGTGACGAGTACAAAAAGACACTTGCAACTCTGTCGTCAAGATAAATCGGACTGGAACCCACCGGTTCAACCATTAGAAGCCCTCGAGAGAGGTTACAACTGGCAGAGATACAAATAACAAAGCCAAAACCTGTCACGTAAGAATTACAGCAAAACACTGGCGCGCGGCATCGACATCAAGCGGTCAAGGGAGTCACTGCAGTATACACGGGTGAACTTCCCTATTTCTAAACAACCGTAAGTCTCACAGTATCTTGAAGACAGAGTTGCAAGTGTCCTTTTGTACTCGTCACGGCGCCAAAATAAGAATTCTGAACTGTCATATGAAGCTGAACTAAGCTGCCTTTCCAAGTCCTCGATAAGTCTACCAAGGGAGAAGAAAAAATCTGCAATATTTGGTAGCTAACAAACCACTACTTTGGAACAAAGACTTGAAGACATCGATTGACAACACAACTGGTCAGCGTTCTCTCTTTCTCGACTCGCGTTTTTTTTTTTTTCAACTCGACTCGAATTTTTTTTTTCGACTCAAATTTCAAAATTTCGACTCGTGTTTTTTTTTTCGTTCGTGAACATATATTTTGCAAATGTCGACTCATATTTTTTACTGTATTCGATGTATTTTACAAGTTTCGACTTAAGTATTATGTTTTCAACATGTTTTTACTATCGGTATAATTTTGTCCGCAACGGAACGCCATAGTTTCCGGTGACAAGTGTATTACTTTATTATCTGATCTCTGATATTGCTGGTATGACTAAGGAATGTCTGGAATGTCTTGAGGTGATTTAAGGTGAAGTCAAAGAAAAGGTCACCGCATGAACGTGTGGAAAGGTCCACGAAAAACAAAGACTCTGAAAGCTCCAGAGTTGTAAGCAAGGATTCCAAGTAACCGTCATTGAATAATCTATAGTCATCAAATGACTTATAAGCGGCGAGTCCCTGTTTATCATAATCGGTGGAGTGGTAGATTAAATGGTTAAAAATATCGAACAACCCGATGGCGGCGAAGAGTTGAAGTTGTTCACGGTCTTCGGGGAAAATGGATCAGGAATTACCATAGCATGAATGATTAATGTACCCGTATCATTTGTTTGATCTTTTCCACCAATTATTCACTTCATATTTTAATTTTTAACAAACCCCCAAATCCAATATTTTCTTATTTTCCCAAAAGTTTAAACATCTCCCTCCCTAAATTTTATACATTAAAAGAAGAACTAGGTGTATTTAAGAACTTCAGCGGGTTGGAGATAAATCGCTCTAAAACAGAAGGAATGTGGAATGGTTCGTTTATAATAATGATGATATGAAGAAGAAAGTTCTTTTACAGATGGCCTATGTCGCATAACGTGGTTTTCAATAGGGCATTGCATAAAAACTAAAAACTACAGTACTAAAAATGACAAAATATTAAAATAGACGAACTAAAAAATGTCACACTAAGCGAACTTACTGAGATTTAAAATTTTTAAGTAATGAAATTTTAACTCCCATTATAAGGTAGACATATCATGTCTTCTGGAAAGGAATTCCAATCTGTCAATGCACTATTAAAGGATCTGGGTAGACCCCAGTTCGTGTTTGATCTAATATAGATCTAATAGTTTCTTTGGAGCGGGTGTTATCTGGTGTTATGGCTATGATAGTCTGAGCCTCGAATAATCATACTGTTTCTTTCGCTGTCATTAATGAAATTATGGATACAAAAACACCATCGCATTAACCTTCTGGTTGATAGATTCATCCAGTTCAGATCTAGAAGTGCTCGAGTTGAAGAAGAATGCGTCGCTTGATCCAGAACTAGCTTGGCTGCTAAATTCTGAAGAACTTGGATAGATTCCATGAAAAGAAAAGATGAAAAACCGTTTGGTATAAAATATCCTAGTGAATTCATAAAAGCTTTGTAGGAATTTTTTACATATATGACTATAAATCATTGCTTTACGAACAAAACTTTCAAGAGAAGGTTGACAGTATAAAGAAGCTGACAAATATATGGTCATCTTGTAGCCTGCGTGGCAGGCGTTCGAAAGGGAAGGGGAAGGGAATTAGGGCGCGAGACCACGCGCGAGGGAGGAGGGAGGAGGGGAACGCCTGCAAGGAAGCCATTGTTTTCGCCATCCCGCCTACTAATTAAAAAAATAACAAAAATAACGCAACTGTGAATGACTAGCTGTCAAATAAGTCTGGCCGCGATGCACGAGTCGTATTTCTCGCACCATTTTTCTTTTGTTTTCCTAAAACAAGAAATCTAAAGTAAAGGTACTATAAAAAAAAAGTTCAAATGCGGTCCTCCATTGAAGGAATCTTCCTTGAAAGTTGCAACGGCGCGTGCCGAGTTACATAAAATCCAGCATAAATCTATTCAAGTTGTTGCTGAAGGAATCGGGCTGGAGAACTATTTAATAAGAGATGTAGCGGCTCTTCGCAACTTTCAATGCAATGTTTGTCTGAGAAAAATTAAAACACTTTGCCGTCACGCACTCTTTGAATTTCAATCAGGACGAATTGGATCCAGCGGAGCACACAAAGGAACGCTGGTGGAGGGGGAAGAAGAGCTGAACTTCGAAGATCTGCAAGAAGGCAACAATTTATAATTAAAGTAAGTTCCTGGCGGTTTTATAACCGGCAAGAAGAAGTCTTCAACCAAAAATCGCCAAAAGTTATAGATCGCTTCGTCTTCAATTATCTTGCCGTTGATAACGCGGGTCAAACAGCAGATAACAAGCACACAGGCAGCAAGGTTTTTCCTTTCTCTCTTCCGGCGAGTAAAACCGACAAACCGTTGGGAGATGATAGTTTTTAGAGCCAGTCAGTAAAACGTATCTGCTGACAGGCCTTTTCCTTCATATGGTGCTTTAACTGCTTTTTTTCTATTCTCCTTTTAAGCTGAAATTGATGCCTTCTAACGATGAATTCCCGTAGAGAAATCTCATTACGCTTCACTTACGACATATGTTTAGTTACTCAAATGGCGCTCAGAATCTGAGCGTAAAAAAATGGAGAAAACAATGGGTCCTTGCAGGCGTTCCTTTTCTTTCTCCCTCGCGCACCCCACGCGCTCTCGCGCACCCAAATCCCCCCTTCCCCTTCCCCTTTTAACGCCTGCCACGCAGGCTAGTCATCTTGGGGATGAGCTGTCGCTGTGTGCTTATGGTAACTTCCGTTTGGTTGGTTTCACCTATTTAAGATGCTATTTTCAGTTTGTTCTTTTCTCTTGCTTGCGACGCCCTCACTTTCGAGCTTCTATTTAATTGTTTCCGCTGCGGATGATGAACGATCTGGTCGAGAATGTGGGTCATCCCTGGTGTTTCTTTGTTATATGGACTATTGTCTGGGTTATGGGTTCATTATATCGTCGAGGATGTTTTGCTTTCTTTGTTTTACGTCGGCCAGTTGTGAGAAATAAATTATATTAGACCGGAGATGAGCCGAGAATCAGGGGCCTACTCCTGGAGACACGGCTGAAGAAACCGCGGACATACCTACGTCGTTGGATCGTGATAAATCGCCGGTGAGGTCAACGAGGTTTTTTCGATGTTTAAAGCCTATCTACAGTCTAAACTAGACGAGAAAACTAAGCAGCTCGAGTCGAAGTCTTAGCTGGATAAGTAAGTGGCTCAAATGAAATTTAAGGGTAACCAAAAGCACTTTCGAGCTCAGATATGATCGACTGTATTTTTGATAGAACTCGCTTCGCTAACGGTTCCAAAAATACAACTGTGGGGAGCAAGTAGATGATTTGGTAGACGAAGGAAAAGAGCTCATTCGCAAGCGGCAAAAGCTGATCAGTATTGCTGACAAGAGCGATGATGGTTGGAAAGTGGTGGATGAATACATTTCGGATGAGTTAGCGTCTGGCTTGGAGGACAAGAAACGCGTAAAGAAAGCTAAGGAGACAGCTTAGGTAAGGTCGTCGTGGAGAAGAAGAAAAGGTTCAAAAACCGCTAAACAGATCAGCAGCTTTTTCGCGGTTAGCTAACGTGATACTTGATTTTTTTGTGATCTCTCAGTTTTGTTCGAATACCTGGTTTGTTCTCTCGCTTGTTAAGGTTCGCATGCGATCCAGCCATATCTCATTCTGCCTGGTTGTTGCGGCTAAGCGGTAAATAATTTACTCTTGTGCAATCTTGATATAGAATCCTTTTATGCAATTAGTAACACAGTTGAGAAAGCCAATTTTCTTACATGGACAGGACTCAGGCACGCAATTCATTTTATTCTGAAAACAATAGAGTGCACTACCTTTAAAGAAAATACTTCAAAGGGAGATGCTAAGATTTCTGACATAGTGGAAAAGAAAACGAATGATTACTACTCTTTAATAAAATCTAATAAAGCCCAATTACCTAGCAATGCAAAGAAATTACAAGATGATTTCAGCTTCTCTGACAAAGACTTAAAAATTGCTTACAACGTCAGTCCCCAATTGAAAGCACAGGAGCCTTACGTCAAATCCTTTCAATATAAAGTTTTAAATTCAATACTTTACCCTAATACAAAACATTTCAAAATTGGATATCTCCCTCCGGTCATGACAAACTTTTTGCAAAACTGAACAGGAAGCATTATACCACTTTCTCTTTTACTGTCTGTACTCAAATCTGTTTTGGAAAATGTTGAACAACATTATTTAACAATAGCGAAGAAATTTCATGCGTTGAGTTTACGAGACGTTATACTGTGGAATAGAGTGATTTTATTTGACCCCAAAAATAGGTAGTAGAATACTCACCGCACTATTATTGGCAAATTCCATTGTATTCTTTTGTTTACCTCATCCTATTTGGCACTATTTATTTTTAATTAGTATCTGTTATTTGTTGACACATATATATATATTTTCTGTATTTTTTAAAGTAAAATTTCAGAGTGTACTCTAAATGATTAAGTGTAAATTCCCCTTTTCATCTATTATAATTAAGTAATTAAGTAAAATAAGCCGCTTTAATTCATCAATTGCGCGGCTTGTACCCTCTGGATAAAGAATTAAACAGTTTTCTTTTTTGCCGTCGTCACGTTTTGTCCTGGCACTGCAGAGCCCGCTTCAATGATTGGCATGTTTATCGTTCAGTAACGTGTTTGGGACAAAATGGACGGCCTTTAGAGAGTAAACTCAATCATGCAGTTCAACCTTGGACTTGTTTGCTGGTTCGGCTGCATTTTCCCTTGTGGCTTTCTAATAAATTAATAGAAATTTATGTTATAAAAATAATAATCATTATTTTAGCAGCATTTTAAACATAACGGCTTCTAGTCCTCAGTTTCTTCTCAGTTTTCTGGCTAAGTGGTAGGGGCGTGGGTACATAGTGATTCTGATCAATAATTTATGCATTATTTAAGTATAATTGATAAGACAAAAGTGTTGCTCCTAATTTCATTGTTAGATGAATGAAATTATCTTCATTACCGACAGCTCTTTGAGGCCTAAAAACGATAAGTCCAAAGACTGCCGCAAAGCTGATCATAACAGCGTGTATTGCCTTCTCAATAATATTATATTGTTATGAGAAAGCAATACACGTAGCCATGATCAGCTTTACGCTTTACAGTAGTCTTTGGACTTCTCGTTTTTTGGTTCTTAAGATTTTAGCTGATTAGACCCTCCCCACCCAGGACAATGGGTGACTGTCTGCACCTCCCACTGAGCTCTGCAATTATCATGATAATCATTCTCAGAAGAAGCCGGATTCATCGTAGTCGTTGAGGAAATTTATACCTCTGTGGCCTGTGACATTGGCGATATGTTCTGAACTTACTATCTTTGCTTTCTTCAGCTTGCTGACCGTTGTTTTTCTTGCACTATGTCTCGTAAACTTTTTCTCACTTTCTTTAAGGCTAGTACCAACTACGCATAGCGTATAAAATGTGACTTGAAATCTCTGCTTTTATCATGGAAAACTTGTATCCTTGTTCATTTAAATACCTGAAAAGTGTAGCTGTCATGGCTTGCGTGTGATTGCCACTGTTTTTGTTCTTTATTTTTTTACTTTAGCGTAGTCTGTTGTAAGTAACTTGTTTTTTAGTTTCTCTGACTCATTTTCCTCGATTTTGTTGACGGCATTTTTCTCTTAGCACCGCATTTTCAATACATTTAGCCAGAAAGACGTACTTTTAACTGTGTTCGGGGTTTTGGAATATATATTTTTTAACTTTTCTATTGTTGTTTTGCGTACAAAATCAAATCGTCGTTTGATGAAAACCATGGCCATTTTCTTAAACTTTGTTGTTAAAACAGCTCTGATCTGATTGGTTCTTGGTGGTTTCTTTTGTGTTTTCAGCCTATCAGAAAGCACTTGTAATTTGCACTCGTGTTCCAGGTTTGCATTCGTGTTACAGAGGAACTGCACTCCTTCCTCAGCCAATCAGAATTGAGTATTTTTTTCGTGTATATTATTTATCTAATTAATTCAGTTTTAACGACAGTTTAGCTAGTTGTTTGTCATCTTACATTAATTGGTTTAATTAGTTTTTCCTAAATCTTCAGACACTTAACCTTGTCTGTCAAGTTGTCTTGTCCTGTACATTTCTATTTCTACAATGTACTATCTCATGTGTTTTTAGCGGTTTGGTCTAAACTTTGGTGCGCTTTCAGAGAAAAACTTGACCAACAGACTATGTAATAGTATCTTATTAATTAACTCGTTGTGATAAACAAGCTTTTGCTACTGCCTAGAGCTATCTTTGTCTAAAGGCTTTCGCAATGAAGATAACTTGCTAATTGATTTCGACTAGAGAGTTGTAAACAGTTTTTGACTTAATTATGGAAAAAGGCAGGACTAATTATCATTGTACGAAATTCCAACAAGAAGCTTTTAAACGACAACTTTAGCACTGTAGCGAACTGCCAAATTGTACATTTTTGAGTAACGATATTGTACATAATTATGTGATTTTCATTCATGCAAACATTCCTTGTAATTTTTGTGTCTCTCTCGCTGTTTTGTTTTGACTGGACATTTGTTGGACATAGTGAATTTTGGAGTTTTAACTGATGTTCCTATTACAACACAACCTCGAAGCTCCAAGGAAAATATGGTAATTATTCTTCTAGCCAATCGAATTTTTACTGAAGTAAGATTATTTAAGTTTGAGTAAAATTGGCAGCCTTCAACTTCCGTCAGAATAAAAGGAGCTCAGTGCAACTAGCTATTGTAAAAGAGAGCCTTGATTGTGAAAAGTTTTATTAACAGAGAGAACCAACACTAAAACAGTTTGAAGAGTGAAACAGTTGAATTCATCGTAGATAATTACTGTTGCCCCAAGTTCTCTACGACAAAATTCACGTGTTTGATAAATCCATGTTAATCACAAAAAATACACTCGACTCAAATTTTTTTTCGACTCAAATTTCAAAATTTCGACTCGTGTTTTTTTTTTCGTTCGTGAACATATATTTTGCAAATGTCGACTCATATTTTTTACTGTATTCGATGTATTTTACAAGTTTCGACTTAAGTATTATGTTTCCAACATGTTTTTACTATCGGTATAATTTTGTCCGCAACGGAACGCCATATTTTCTCGTACTCCCTTATTTTGTAAGTTGAACTCAGTATTCAGAATTCAGTAGACGCAATCTTTTCAATATTCACCAGTTTTATTTGACATTTTGTTCAGCATACTGCTGAATTCGTTGAATTTTTGTAAGAAATTTCCTGCTGTCTCCTTATTTTGCTCATTTAATAGTGTCGTTATTGTCTTTTGATTTAAAGCAATGTACACCCATTATTATGCAACAGGATAAAAGGAAAATGAGCAATGAATTTGTTAGGAATCTTTAATAACTGAAGTAAATGAAAATATGATCAAATTCCTGTTTTGGGCTCGCTAACCAGTGTTGCTTCAGTATTTAAAAAACAGCCTTTTTTGTTTTTCTTTCAGGTATAAGATCACAACTAGGCGACTCCGCAGGGGAGATAACAGAGTTGTCACGCAGGAGGATCATACAGCGGACTTGGAAATGGCATGTCAGTTCCATTATAGCCGTCAATCCTCTCGACTGGGACCAAACACCAGTCATTGGGAAGGTCACCGGTATAAATGATGACGATGTTACAATACACCACTAGAAAGGAACTTAATATGAGTCTAGCTGGAGGCCCAATTGTTTTAGAACGAATAGAAGAAACGTAGCGTGGACACAAGATTTGCCTAAGGAAGTTATTTTGTTTTCCAACTTCACGTTAAAAAGATATAAGTACCTCCTGCCAGAGACAGCAACTTATCTCAGAGACGTCTAAGCAGGATTGATGCTGAAATAACTCTACTGAACAACCTCGATAATTTTTTTAGGTATAAACTCGCAATGGCGCCGGGATTATAAAAGTAAGATTTCTAATCAAATTCAGACATTTTTGTCTGCTGATTTCTGGACAAATCAAAAAAGTATATTTTGAAGTTTCAGTATTAACGTGTAACAATTGTCGGTTCAACGAAAAAGAGATAAGTCGAGCCTCTCCAGCATTTATGTGAAAAAAACTTGTAGCAGGTCAAAAAAACATAAAAATGTGAGCTTATCCTGACTAACAAATAAACGCCCAAAGGCAAGGGAATGGACTGACGATAGCCCTTTCGCGTTATAGCTTTTCTCGTCTTTATATATTTTGACTAGAACCTGCCTCTTACAGTCCGCGGTAAAGCGTTATTAAATCAGTAACACATAAGATTTGATGGTATGTAAGTTTGAGAAATAAATATTGGACATTCGGTGATTACAAAGTATGTGATCCCAACGACTATTGTTAGGAAATTTGACGCAAATGCTCCTGCTAACTTGGGTCGAGAGTTGGACTCAAAAGTGGTGGTCAGATCAGCAGATATATGAGGAGAAAAGCAAGACTCAAAAGTTATCAAAAGGTCCGTCGGGCTCAGATAGTCGCGGAAAACGAAAAATTTAATTTGGGGTCGACGGATCGGACTCACAAAAAATACGCCGCGTCGGCCAAAATCAAGAAATTGGTAGGCTCAAAGAAAAATTTGGGGTCCGAAAATCGGACTCAGAAAACTGTCCATGGTCGTCCACAACCCAGAAATGGTGGACTGAAAGGAAAATTTGGGGTCCGAAGATCGGACTCAAAAATAAAAATAAAAATAACAGTGCTTAATTTCCTTGCTGTTTAGTCGCAATTTACTTAACACCAAATAATGTTTCTACTTATTACGAAGCCGAAAATTCGTTTTGTTGAGAAGAACGACCAACAGGCTTCTGTCAACGGAATAAAAAAGCGTTCCGCGTTTTATAATGCTTTTGTATGGTATTCTTTGAATGTTGTGCAGGGCTCCGAGGGTTTCGTAACTGTTTTCTTTGTATAAGATGACATTTAAACGCAGTCCGCGGAAAATTATAACCTTTTAGATGTCAAAAAAATTGTACCTTCCGCTAGAAATGTAATAAACTAGTCTAGTTTTCAACTGTGTGTTCCTTAGTTACTGTAAAAAACCCTCGATCGCCACTATTCTGTCGGAAATTTTGCGCTCTAACAGGCTTATTTGCCCTTTTTTAACGGAATTTGCTTAATTGAAAAAGGACGATTTAGTTTGGAACGCCCTTTAATTATCGGTTACCCTCACAGTGTTTCATTACATCTTCTTTCACGTTTTTTTTGTTCGGAGGAACAAACTTCCCTTTTATCAACTAGGATCCTGGTAAGGTCTGGTTTGTCGTACGTAAAAATGAACTTAGTCTATTACAGTCTGTGGAAGCTTTTCTAACGGACACTCTTGTAAGCGGACAGCTCTACCAACGGCCGCTTTCCGTTTTTCCCGTTTTTCTCAGACAACTCCCATACAAACTCTTTGGGTTGGTTTTTTTAAAAAGAAAACTAAATATGAACGAGGTTTAGGAAACCTTTTGATCTCCAGATCTCTTCTTTCTTGAGTTATTTTAAGAGAGCAAATGCTTTTCTAGTCTACGCTATATGCTTTCATGAAATTGTTCGCGATAAATGGTGTTTACAAAAAAGCGCTCGGCAAACTGAAAAAATGGATAAGAATGTGGTTTTCTACACTGGCTAAACTCTATTTGAAAAACTGGCCCTTTACCTTCTTTACCTTACCTTTACATTCTCTTATTAATAAGCGGCTTTTACGGACACTAGTAATTCGTGTCCCGAGGATGTCCGCTTAGGAGAGCTTCAAACTAACAAAGAAAGACTGACTAAACAAAGAAAGAAGCGTTTTTGCCTTTCATACATACCACGATGCGAGAAAACAAATCAGTCATTTGTTTAACGTATTGATGGTGATTTCCTTGTGTTTTCCTTGGTTTATTTTTCCCACGTCGAGTCTTTTTGGTGAGCTGAACCTCAAACCCTTGGGAGTGGTCTAGCAGAACACAGCTTAAAATCAGCCAAACGCAAATGAAGATAATAATACTCTTGGAGGAATCCATCGCTACTAGGAGTCTTCGCTTGTAAATTACAGCAGCAAGAAGTCAGTTGGCAGGATTAACCTTCGGCGTCTTTCTGAAGGCCAGTGGCACTAGCTGCCTTGTAAAGTTTTTAGGTGTGCTTCTGGGAGATCTCTTGTGTCGATGTTGACAGCACTACTTTGCGCAGTCATAACACTCTGTGAATGCAGTTCCACCTAAATATCCCATTACAAAAAATAAAAAAACAAACAAAACAAAACCAAAAAAAAAAAGAATAACAAGAAAAAAACAAATGGCCTATGATGATGACATGTAATCTCAAGAATCTTTTTTTTTTTTCTTAGAGGCGATTAAATCACGGCAGGAAATATGTCCCCTAACGAAAAAAAAAAGTGGTTTCGAGTTCAGATCAGGTTGAGGTCAGGCGACAAATTCCGACAAGACACCGAGATCAACCTCTAAACGAGCTATATCTCAGTGAACGATCGACAATCGAACTGCTTACTTGTCAGCGTACCGAGTGAACCACGAAATTTAGATAAACTAGAAATTAAAACCCATCTTCAACTGCATGTACTTCGTCCTCGTAAGCTTAATTTTTGCTGTGCATGGCCTTTTCCTTGATTAAAGAGAGTTCAAGAAAGTCTTATTCTCTTGCACAAAGTCATGTTCTCTTGCTTAGGGAAAAACATGATAATTTGAGCTGAAACTTGGCTTACACTTGAATTGCTCTCTTGATTATCAACAGTTTGTCTCTTTGGGGCGATAGCGGTAGGCTGAACCAACAACAACAACAACAATAAGCTTTATTTGCATGACCATAACAAAGTATTACAGCATTGCAAAAGCTACTTGAAATGAATCATTGATTCCTTGTAAATTAAATATTCAAAATAATTTGAAAACGTATTAATCATTGTTCATTTCTAACCATCACTAGGATTAATTTGTTGAAGCCTTGAAGGTCAATACTTACTGATTTCCACGTCTCGGAGAGAATTATGAAATCAAAATTGTTAATCATTCGTAAACAATCAGGATCTCGTAATTTGTTACCTAATGATTTTGAAGAAAGTCCATTGATGTTCCATGCAAAAAAGGATAACTTATTGGACTGACTTAAGTAGTTTGGCATATCGGTATCTTTATCTCAAAGGAGAATTTACTGAATATCCTGGTAAATAGGTCAATTTCATTACTAAGAACAAGGGGAAAATCAAGATCTATATTAGTGTATAAGAGTAACTAAAGTAAAGTCTTAATAAATCGTAAAAATGATACCAGTTCCTTAGGTATTTCTACTCCCGTCATGCCAGACTGATTAGGGTGAGAGGAAGCAGAAGAGGTGATTGTTGTTGGAAGCGGACTGTTCTGTATATTACTAGGTAGTGGGTCTCGTGAAGTGTGACCATGTTTGACAGCAATAATGATGATTTTGTCGCACTTCGAAGCTGAACTAGGGCTGTCTTGTTCTTCCCATGTCACCTTATATTCTGCAGCATTTCCGGTAAGTTCGTGATAGCGATATTGGAACGCTGTGATCCATAGTAGAAGGCGATCTTCTGATGTTGAAAATGCAAGACATTTTGCAGAGGGCCTGTATATTGAAAGATCGATCGTTTCAAAAGGTGCACTCTTTGATTTTGTAGCCGGGAGATGGAATTTGTCCACTAGATATCTGTTCAAATCCTTGCTTGGTTGCGTAACTTGTACATGTTGCGATTTGGTTTCGCTTTTTCCATCAGTTTCCACAATCGTTTCTTCCTCAAAGTTATGACATTCTTTTTCTTGTGCCATTAGTTAAACAAGTAGCGTTAACTCATTTACCAGGATTTAAAGAGTTGACCAAGCAGATATTTCAGATGCCGTAAAAGATTTTCTTTTTTAATCAATATCTATCCAGGGGCATTCAATTTAGCAGAGCTTGTTTACATAGGGCCCTGACACAACACAAAAACAAGGACATTACAACATTAAAACTAGACAATTAATTAAGTTACAAAGGCAAAATGTACCGTAGGCATTACTGTTTAAAATAGCGCTTTAGCCTGATTGTAAATGCACTAAGGGTTTCTACTTGTCTAATGATTCTCGACAGGGTATTTTTGTTGTTGTAGGCTCGAGCACCGTTTATTCTGAAGCTACCTTGGTATTTAGTAGTTTTTGCGAAGAGGGAGTGCAACAAAACCAGTCGACTTCTGGTGTTATAGCCATGGAAAAGGAGCGTGTGCCGAAACTCTGTAAGTAAGTACGAAGGCGCTATTCCACCGTGAAGACAATTATGGACGCATTTGAGATAATTTCTGCGAGCTTGTAGGCTGGGCCAGTCAAGTGTTGTTTTTAACTCAGCCTCAGCCCCGATACGAGCTTCAATAATACATGCGGCGTGCCTATTTAGCTTATCTAGATAGGCTTTGCTCCCAACCCTACAACTTTCCCAGACAGGCAAACAGTAATCGAACAGTGGCAAGCCTATAGTATTGTAGCGGAGCAAATTGGCTTGGGAAGAACCTTACGCTCTCGACGCAGCGGAATCTCTAATCTAGACGAGATCTTATTTGCGATATATTCTAAGTGGTCCTGCCAAGATGGGGAGTCGTCTAGGAGGACCCAAGATATCTAAACCTGTTAACTCTTTCTAAACGCGTGTTACTGATTTCAAAAACTAGATCTTCAGCCTCCGTGGTCCTCTGATGGGTACCAACGCTGTGATCTAAGGTGTCAAAGCTTGCTTATGTCTAAAAATAGAAGGCCAGTTAATAGTCCTTTGTCAATGTTTTCTAGCAGAGTGCTAGTCTGTGATAGTCTGTTTTATCAAAAAGTCTCGATATCTGCTGCTTTTTGCAAAGAAAGAGATAGTTGGTTTCAAGACTCAGGTAAAATCAGGTGGGTCGACACCCACACTGCGGTCTCACACCCTCCCGTAAGGGCGACTTAACGTGGAGAGCGCTGTTCACTCAGAATCTCTGGGGAGACATGCATTTTTTGGGGAATGAAATAAACCAGCGTGAAAAAAGAGAGTGCCAGTGATTTGACTCGAGAAACTGTGAAAAGTGTTACGTGTGACGTAAACTAAATACGAACAAGCTTATCAATAAACCAGTTTGTTCGAAAGTCGAAGGATCTCTGCAAAGCTTGATGGAGGCCGCATAATTTCCCTCAGTGCCAGTCATAAGGGATGGTTTGGCTCCATCGTGTCTCGCCAGTCTCCTCACAAATGCAGTAACCTTGTCGACCTCTTACTCTCAAACGAATTAAGATAAAGAAAGGAAGCTATAACATTTTTCTTCATGGAAGCCAGTGGGAACCTAGAATGTGGAAACAATCAGATCATTCTTTAATCATACTAGCTTTAATCAAGCGCACCGAGACAATACCGCCAACTTTAACTTTAACTCCCAAGAGAAACTGAAGACAATGCTTATGCAAAATTTTGGGGTGACAAACAAAGAGTACTATGGTATGTTATGGTATTTTCTGGAGTGGTCAATTATTTTGACTTGAATGCGTGCCTTATTTGCCAGTCCTCTTCAAATACCCGCTCACTGTTTTTGAGAGGTCATGAATCCATAAACGACGAAATTGCTTTAGGGATGCAAATATTATCAATCATGCTCCTGTGATATTGAAGGAGCAACTACTCAGCACCCTTAGATTGTTTAAATTAGCTTTAAAACCACTGTACTTTAATTTGTAATCGCTTTAGGAAAATTCGTGTGAAATAAAGGTGTGTTCTCAGGAACGCGAGACAAAGCTTTACAACCCATCACAATGCTGGAAAACCGTGCCAGAGGAGGGTCATGCCACAAGAATTTTCGAGTCGCATATAGAATGCGCGCCAGGCGACTACACTCTGTGCCTCACGAAAGGTACGTATGTTATCAGGAACGCGAGACAAAGCTTTACAACCCAACATTGAACGTGAGAGGAAATCGGGCCGTGCCAGAGTCACCCAGGTCGTACCACAATAATTTTTGAGTCGCATATAGAATGCACGCTAGGCGATTACACTCTATGCCTCGCGCAAACAAAACTTAAGTATTTCTTTTGTAATCTCTTAGCAATCCGAAACGAATTAAGATAAAGAAAGGAAGCTATAACAATTTTTCTTCGTGGAAACCAGTGGGAACCTAGAATGTGGAAACAATCAGATCATTCTTAAATCATCCTAGCTTTATTTTCAGACATTGCTTACACTGTAAATCATTATAATCCAGCCTGGCCCGGAATAGGGTTAATTGCATCTCTCTCTCCAAAACTGAATGCAAAAAATACCGAAATTATGAATTATATGAACCAAATTAACATACTGTACGTATTAAACTATTTTCTTATACCTTTATATAATCGAACCAGACGAGTAGAATTATCAATTACGGAGTTTAAATATTAAAATACTCATCTTCCGGAGCGGTTTAGCTCGAAAAATATTTTTGGATCATGGGGTCTTAAGAGCCACTCTCCCTAACCACCGCGTGACGGGCGGCACAAGGTCGGAAAAATGGACCCCTAGATATTTCGTCCAGAGATAACCTATGGTATGCTAAGAATCGTGATATAAGTTTTAGGTTCAAGAGTTTTAACATTTTTGAGAAAATTACGACAAACCGTCGACAACCTGTGAAGCCGAAAAATCACTGAAATGAGGTCAAATTTCATGATCAGATAATCGAACTCGCGTGAAGGCGCATAGCAAATTATGGCTTTCCGTAGTTTATAATTTTATTTAGGAGGTATTGCTAAGCTGCCTTGATGATATTTTAGACTTACAATTGTAATTCCGAATTCGTGGAGACCAAGCGAAGAGAACCGAAATTTCTAGACTTTGAAAATCAAAAATTCCATACCGTTTTCAAACATCTCAAAACATACTCGGTATTATGTAGAATTCTTTCAAAATTCAATTCTAGCGAGTACAAGAGTTGTATTTGAACGTGATATAATTTTTTTCTTGGCAAAAGTTATTTCTGAGGCGAGCGGCCCCATGCAAGTTGACTCAATTTGATCTTTCCAAGAGATTTTGTTTAACCAGGAATGTAAACAATTCGATTAGCCTTTGCTCGCTTTCTGAGTAAACCATTGAAAGACCCTGCCATTTCCCATTAAAACTACCCAGTAAACCTGAGATAATACTTCGATGACAGCTTACCTTCCAAATGGGTGCGTGAATGAGTGGATCATCAATTATTCATGACCGCCGAAGCGGCTACTTCGAATGCACGAGCGCTTTGAATAAGCTCCAAATAAGGGAAGAATGTGCCTTTTTTGGTCCACCAGCGTTGATAAAACTCCTTGGCGCAACTTCGTTAGGTCCAAAATAACAGAACCACAGGCGGAATATTAAAAATGAATGATTTATCTTTTTTTAAAGTTTTCTTTTTAAATATGGCTGATTGGCGGAGCTAAAAATCGCGTGGCATAGCTTATTTTAAGGATTGAGCAGTGTCAAGAAATTTATGAAAACTCAAACAGTGGCAACTGAACTGCCACCAAACTGAGTGAAAAAATTACTGCTGAAAACATGGAACTGAAGAAGGTATAAATAACACAGCAAATACAAAATGAGGCCAGGATGGACAAATTTGAAGAGGATTGAAACCGGATTGCTATTGTGGAGTTTGAAAACTTTTTAGCGTAGTAATAGTTTTTCAGGTTCTGTGATTTTTGTGTTTGCAACAGTCCTTTCGCATCTCAAAATGAAAGCAGTCGCAGTTGTCAAGAAATCCGCCATATTTAGTCAGTTTTTTTGTTAGAGGAATGCATAAACGACGAAATTGCTTTAGCGATGCAAATATTATCATGCTCCTGTGATATTTTAATTAAGTCCTGATTGGAGTTGGCATTAGGAACAAAAAGAACTAGCCAGCAATAATACTAAGCCCCCTTAAGTTCTTTAAATTAGCTTTAAAACACTTTGAAATTTTTTGAAGGTGTCAAATTTTTGAAGGTATTTTTTTACTTAACAACTTTCCAAGTTAAGCTTCTTCTAAAATAATTATAGCAGCAGGTTAAGAGGTTGCCCTGAAATGGTATTAGCAAACTTGATTATTTATTAAACAAATATCCCTAAGTGACAGGTTTGAGAAATATTGAAGCCAATGTTAAAGAGACACAGTCAGCTATGTGACCGCGCTCATACCTGAACACTTACTTTAATTTGCCAGTTTGAAAAACGTTTACCTCAACCCGAAATCTAAACTACGCTTCGGATACATTTAGAAATCCCCTTCAATCCTGCCTAGGTGTTTCATTCGATCATCGATCTTTGACTGAAAATCTCTTTTTGAGCAGACGTTAACTCATCCTATTACATTATTTTATCATATTTGGATAAAAACAGTATTCAAAGGAACATGAACAGAAGAGGTGAGAAACGTGTAGGCGCCGGGCAGGAGAAATCGCCTTCGTTTACCAAAATAACAAGACAAATGAATCAGTAATATTGGCGAGCAAATAATCGCTATATATATTTGGAACATCGATGGAAAAGGTCTTATATATTTGGAAAATCAAGCTTTCTCGACCGTGAACCTTCGACAATGATTCAGACTTCGTGCGATTTCTCACCTCTACTGATGCTAGAATTCGGAAGTATTCGTCGATGTTTGGCTTTCCCTGGAAAAATCCACCAATGAATTCTCATGGTATATATATAAAAAAGTGATCTGATATGGCTTGGGGCCTATAATCACGATTATTTCAGCTTGTAACTAGTTCAACTCTGCAAGGTATGTTTAGAGTATTCTGGATACGCTTTTGTATCACGCGCGTCTTGTCACATGCAAATTAGCTAAGATATGGTATCTAATGCGCATGTGCATCAGCTGACTGTGTCCCTTTAAGTCAGTAGAATCTTCTTCTACACTGTAAAATGAAAAGAGCCAAATCGACCCCAAAGGCCAAATCGGCCCCAATTTCTCGAGGGCCGATTTGGAACATGCTGGGTCGTTTTGGACAGAAAGGGTCAAAACAGTTCTAGATGGTACCAATTCGGCCCATCTAATTTCTGAATTGGCTACACTAAAAGCTACTTTGGCACTTCCCGGTCTCAATTTGGCCCTTCCGATGGCCAAATAAAAATTCCGATTTGGCCCCAACAAGGTCTATGCGGAGCGACCGCCTTTTGCCGTCAAAAGGGGCGCAAGGACCTCCACTAGTACAACCCCTTATGGATTTCTGATTTGTCACAATTGTCTTATATCAGTATTCACTTTCTGTGAGAACTGTGCCAAGGCTAAACCTCGAACTTTTCATGAGATGAACGAAACTCTAATTTGGATCGACCTAAATTAAGTTAAGACCGTCTGAATCAGAGCAATAAGCAATTTTAAAAAATTTTCTACCGAACAAGGCTAACTATACATTTTTTCGTCGCATGTGAAGATTGACGTTTGTTTCGTAGACGATCTTCAATCGTGCTATCTGTCTGAAGCAGACGGATAGAACGTGTTGGACGATCCAAACTCATTCAGACGAACTTAACTAAGCCAGACGTCGAGTTTTTCGTGAACTTACTAAGTTTGTTTCGTCTCATGAAAAGTTCGACGTTTGGCCTACGCCTCAGATTCTGGGCCAAAATTATTGCATGGAGGCTGGGGAAGGGACTGTGGAAGCCAGTAAAGTAATAACGGATCATAAATATAATGAACCCCTCAATTCGTAACAAAAATTGACCTCAGGCGTAGAAAAGCGCTTAAAGTAACAATAATTGATCGCGAAGGTAGTAAATTTTTTTTTCCTTTGATGTTTATAAGAAATATTATGAATTTTGCTCCGGGATTTTGCCTTCCACTCGAAAAGGTCAGACAACACAAAAAAAATTTTCATCGTCAATGAAATTAGACGTACGGCGTAAAAAAATAAGATCCTCCATTGTTTTAAAAGACGTCATTGCGAAAAACTTTGTTGCGAAAAACATCACCGTTTTACATTTGTGTTTACATTCAGTGTCGTCGTCGTCGACCTACTGACCGACTGCATCTTAAGTTTCCTTTTTCCCGCCGAAACTGACGTTCTCGTTCCAGTCTTTTCCCAGTCAACAGACGTCGTCGTCGTGAACTTCGTCGTGGTTCTCAAGTTCCCTATTATGGCCCCGCACTATTAAGATTTTGATTTGAAACTGACCTCGGAAGCGAAAATTCAGCCCGTTATTTAAACATACAGGCGAGAAGACCTTTTCTTACCATCGTCAAGCGTTGGTTTCGATCTTCATCCAATTTTTATGCTCTGATCGGTCAAAATTTGACAGGTGAGTTCATGCGGAAAATTTATGCAGCATCTTGAAACCTGTTTACTTTGACAGCTGCAGCTGAAAGAGTTTTGTGTCAACTTGTGATGCTTTTAACTGTCTTTTTCAACTGGACGTACAAAATGAAATACAGCTGCTATCATCAAGAGTCTTCTGTTATTCATGGCTAGTTTGTTTATTGGGTTTTTGGTTGAGAAATGCGTCCCTTGTCAAAGTTTTAAATGCGATTTTTCACCTTGCTTGATGCGTAAGAGCGTTTATAAGTCTGAAGTGATTCTGGTCTTACTTGATAGCTTTCAGGAGCTGCATCTGGAATCAGGGTAAGCCTTAGTAATTATCGTATTTGATGTTTGTTTTTTTATATCATTCTATTTTTATGAAGTCGAGCACAGTTTATGCATGTTTGTGAGATTTGAGACAATGATCTGAAGATATATTTTCTCACCGCAGATAGAAAGAAAACGTTGCGATCAATATTAAGTTATAAATTTGGCTGAGAAAGAAGACTTTGAGTGATTTTTTTGCCTCGAGTTCATCTTTGTAAAAAGCAAACACTGGGAGGCCGGCTCAAAACATAAACTTAAGCTTAAGCTTCAAGTTTAGAGACACTTAAATACTTGTCTTCGTGAATGAGAATTGTTGTCTCTGTAAGTTTTTCACCAAATTATGTTTCTTTTATTGATTTTTAGTCGTCTCTCTTGTGATTTTAATCGCTGTGCCGTTTGTTTTCAACATCGTTTGCAGGAGTACTCAGAATGACGCGCGTATCAAACGCTTTTTAAGATTACACATCGTTATAAAACCTTTAAGTAAAAAAAATATACATATGTTGTTGAAGCGAAACTCTATTAATGTTTAATCAAACATTCTACAACAGCTAGCTCTGCAAATTTGTCAAAAGTGAGAGCCGTCTGGCCGTATAGGTGAGTTTGGAAATTTTTTGAAGGGTTTCTCTAAAAGCCCACGATTGATCGTCCTGAATATTGACTGAGTACAATTTGTCTTGAAAAATTGTGAAATACTGCATTCTTCCCGAGGTCTGTATGATAAATAGTACTGTTTTACCTCAGATGTGATGTATAGAAAGTTGGTTTACACAACCCCAGATTTGTCGGCAAGATTTTGTAAAGCAAACTTGTCGAACGCAAAAAATTCGGCCTGATTCATTTTCGAAGAATTTGTTTTTCAGGCCTAATCTACCGTGATCAAGAGCCATTATAATGGTTCCTGAATGTGATCCAAGATGATTGCTATTTTTGGGGTGTACTTATAAGGCTATCAACTCGATGTAAAATGTTTCATTCTAAAATCACTTAGCCTTTCCCTTAAAGTCACATAAATGTGTCCTTAAGGTAACCGATTTGTGGATTACAAGTTTATTGCTTGATTTAAATTAGAAATTTATTATAGGAGCTTCGCTTTTAGCCCTGACTAAATTTATATATTAATGATAAATGTCTCAGCGATTCATCACGGTGTAGAGCCTCCATTTGTGAGGAACAGGATTTCGCGCCAGTCATATACATGTATTGAAAAGCAATTCTTAGAAAAAAGTTGTCTTTGTGGCATTTTGGACTGCAAATGTCAATAAATGTGCTTCGGTTGACTGTTCACAGTCCCGTATTGTTTCACTCTGCCAGCCTCGATTTTGGCGTAGTCGCGAAAGAGTCTGCATGAATCTAGTAAGATCTTTGTTGAGCATTTGCAGAATGTTGCTAGGATATAGTTTAGAACCCTGGCCTAATGGCCGTGTGCTTGTCATACAGTCGAATCCCCACTAACGGCCACCTCTCTACAACAACCATTTTTTTTTGCTCTATCGTACATTTTTCAAGTATATCTGCCGTTTCATGTTTGGTTATATTCTCATGCATTAACTATATAAATATAAATAAGGTATATGCAAGAGTATACCGCTTATCCCGGGGGGGTGGGTACTCCCCTGGGCCGCTTAAATAAACAACGATGAGCTTGAAGGACACAACGACCGAAGATAAAGATATTGATATATTTTCACTGAACGAGCGACAGAAAATGCTGGATCATCGCAAAACCGGCTAAGGAAGGAGTGTCAGGGAAGCTTTCAAGGACACGTCCATTAATTTTACAGTACAAGGGCAGGAACACCTTGGGGCGGCAATAGGATCAAGGGAGTATTTAGAGGAATATGTCAGCGAAAATGTAACCAATTGGATCAATGACGTAGCCAAGTTAGCTGAATTTGCTCTATCTCGAACCACAAGCTCCAATATATTAGAGCCATTAGAGAATGCAATATCTCATATGCTCATGGGAAACCCGTCCCTTGAAGCAAGGCGCGAATATGCTTCGCCTGTCAAAGTAACAAAGCCCTTTGTTGAACAAATTGTATCTCAGTCACATCAGTTACAAGAAGTTTCCCTCACAAAATTAGCACAACAGGAAGTAGGAAGTGAAAGATTAAAGGAACTCAAACACAGAGCAGAGCGTATTAAGGAGATAGCACTACGAAAGAATCAGCGAACACTAGATCTGGCGGTAGAAAAGGGATCATCAGCATGACTTACAGTGCTTCCTCTCCAGGATTTGGGCTTTAACCTGAATAAGAGGGAGTTCGATTCCGTGATGCTGTTAAACTACGCTACGACCGGCCAGTGGAAGAATTCCCCTCCACATGTTCTTGTGGGGAAGCCTTTACGGTTGATCACTCTATGATTTGCAAACTAGGAGGTTTTATTACTCAACGCGACAACGAGCTATGAGATCTCGAAGCTGAATTTCTGAGTATATTGTGCAGCGATGTCGAGATCGAGCCAGTCCTCCAAGATATCTCCGGCGAACATTTGAACAGAGGATCTAATAAATCTCAGGATGCGAGGTTAGATATCCAGGCACGTGGGTTCTGAGAGCGACATTGATCGGCATTCTTCGATGTGAGGGTCTGTCACCCTAATCTGTATCGTATAAGGATCTAGAGCCACAACAAATTTATCGTATCCATGAGAACGAGAAAAAGCGTCTCTACTCAAGGAGAGTTCTTGAAATCGAGCATTGAACATCTTCACCTTTGGTCTCCACCACAACTGGCGGAATGGAAAAGGAGTGCTTGATGTAACATATAGCCGTTTAGCACAGCTGATTGCCACCAAAAAAGGGGAGAAGTATACCAGACCATCTAATGGATGAGAACCAGAACCTCATTTGCACTCTTGAGATCTGCGTTGGTTTGTCTTAGGGGACAAGAAAAGTGCCATGTGAAATTAAAAATGTTGATATTGACGTCGAAGTTGTTGAAGGAGCCATCCAATAGGGCTATTGATGTGTTTCCTTTCTTTTAAATGTTTGCGTCTTCTTATCGGGAATTTGGAACGGAAAATGAACAGCAATAGATTCATATCTCGCCTCATGGATCAGAAACTTATTATTATATTATTTGATGTCATCCACTGATACTTACGACTTGATTTTTTTATAACTCTGTATGATTTCTTGTAATTTTGAATTGAGAAGAATTTTTGCCGGAATTTTGTATGTCTATTGACGTTTTCTTTTTATGAATATTTTACTGAAGTTTTGTGTGCAGCTTTTTATAAGATTATTATTATTGGGGATTATCACATGCTCCTTTTGCCTTAATCCTGAATCACTCCTTCGTGTTGTCGCTGGTTGTCAACAGTACCTTGATCGCTTTACCTGGAGACACGACTCAATCCCTAACTTCATTGCCAAGTCACTTTAACCCGTAATTAATGTTCACTCTTCACTCTATGCCGATGTTAATTGTTTCCTAAATCCCTCAATAATAACTGGTGAAAATTTTCGTCCAGATCTTCTTTTCCTAATCCAGTCCAAATTAATGCCTATATGTTCTACAAGTAACAGTCTGTTTCGAGTCTAACCTTATTAACAATGCAGTGCGTAGAAAACTTGATAAAAGAAATGAGTAGAAATTACCGATGTGCGAAATTTTGTAAATCTCTCCATGAGCTCCCTTGGCGTTTTCTCCGACGAATGCTCCACGTTCATTGTTGGCATTGACAAAAAGCAGCAACTTTATATAATCAAAAAAATGATAAATATAGCCATTAGAGCAACATATTACATCTTTTGATGTAGAAATAGGAATTGTAATAGCCCAGACTTAATGCAATTTTGATTTTCTTTTCTTTTCTCTCTTTTTTTTTTTTTTGAATAATTCAATCTCGAGCAGCATTTGTAAATTGCCTATACGTAACGAGATTTACAATTGTACATTCAAAACACAAATATAGTTTCCCTTATTATTTCGTTAAATTGGAATGAGCCACCCTCCCTCCCTCATTTTGGAACCATATTTTGCCTACCTACCCCTATTATATTGAGGACAGCCTTTAATTAAATTTCCAGTAAAAATCAACTGCTTGATATAACTCTCTTTTTCCTAACATTATAAATATATACAGTGCAAGTCGTAAATCATGATCAAACGTCGGAAATCTGAACTCAGAGGTCGAGATGCAGAAGTGGCCCTTATCTGCCACGGTAGCCTGGTATCTACTCGCAGCACTTGGTAAGGGTTTTTTTAGGGTCATCAACTGTATCATTCATCGCAATTTTAAGAAAAAAGTAATGAAACTAATTAGAGCAGGAGCTGATGGGCTCCTGCAGCTGTCAATTGATCACAACACTGATGTGCAATCAGTTTGCTCCTGGGCTCCCAAAGTGGCTAGAAAGTGTGAGAGTAAGCATTGGTATGCCTGTCGTGCGGAAGGACGGGCGGGCGGGCGGGCGGTCGGTCGGTCGGGGTACGGTCACGTGATTACCAAATTTTCTCGGATGGGTAGCTTACCACATTTTCTTACTCATGGTGCTCCGCAGGCGCGCTTCGTGCGCCAGAGCTCCGCTAATAAATCCAACCAAAAGTCGCCGTTACGTATTTAACTACTGGCCACCTTAAGACCCCTTCGATATACACAGATCCAAAAGTAGCCGTTAAGAATTTAACTAATGGCTAACTTTACAGCCATTTACTATACACCAATCCAAACGTCGCCGTTAAGTATTTGACTACTGGCTACTTGTAGACCACTTACTATAAACCGATCCAAAAGTCGCCGTTAAGTATTTGACTACTGGCGACCTGTACAGCCATTTACTATAAACCGATCCAAAAGGCGCCGTTACGTATTTAACTATCCAAAAGTCGCCGTTCTTTTACAACTATAACTATACACCTATCCAAACGTCGCCATCAAGTATTTAACTACTGGCTACCTTTGGACCCATTACATATAAACCTATCTAAAAGTAGCCCTTAAGTTTTCGATCATTGGCTACCATTCATCAATAACCGATTCAAACGGTAGCCACTAATGATCTAGGTTTGTGGCTACCTTCTCGTCGGAATGTATATCCCATCCAAAGGTAGCCATTATCTCATCTAGTTTCCAGCTACTCTTTGGTCGGTATAATGTGAATATCTATGATGCCACTAAGTTATGCAATGACGGCTACCCTTTGGGTGGTAAAGTAATAGAGAATATTGCTCAACTATTTGGCCTCTCAAATCGTTCGTATATAGCGACGAAAGAAATGACAAATTTCGCCATTATCTAAATCCCGGTTTGGCTGGGGTGCTCAGTCTCTCGGGCTCATCAAACCTGGTTTCGGTAGTTTTTCTTGAAGGATTTTCTTTTTTTTTAGGGTCATCAACTGTATCATTCATTGCAATCTTAAAAGAGTAATGAAAGTAATTAGTGAAATTGAATTCGAAGATTTCAAAGTCCAACCATGAATAATTCTTATGAAGTTGCCGAGGCTTTCAACAAATATTTTTCAGTTTCGAGTCACAGCCCACAGCCCAGCTAAAGATGTAAGAGATGTCGTCGAGACCAATTGCAGCGTGTTCCTAAAAGAAAGCAAGCTAATTAGAATTTTCAGCGTCGCATTTGAAACGTACTTTGATTACTGTAGTGCTGTGCAGGTGTGTGGACGTGTGTGTGTGTGTATACTTCCTTATAAGAGGCTAATGGGGATGTGCCGCTGGATGGCCGTCTCATTTTCACGACTGGATTGACAATGGGGTCGCACTTTCAATAGAGTTACTAGAATGGGGTCACACATTTTCGGATTTTTTGGGATAGACAGTCCTTCATATTTACCTTTAGCAAACGTACCAGAATGTTTGTACCGCAAATGAAAAGTAAAGTGTTCTTCCTTCATGCAAAAAATGGGTCAATTCATAAAAATTAGGTGACTAAGTTGGGTTCGCGAAAATTACATATTTGCCCAAAAGTGACTAAGATGGGGTCTATAATTGGCCACAGAATAGGCTATAATGGGGTAGGGGCTCTGAGAGGCCAGTGGCACATACCCAGCAAAGATTAACCCAAGTAACCCTCCGGGGTGTGCATGGTTTCCTGAGGAAAACGCAGGTCACTATCATCACCTTGTCAAATCACGTCTGCCAAATGGATATCAAACCGCATTCATATCGTACCTACACACAAAAAGGGTAGGAAAACCTAAACCAGGAAAGCATTATCGGTCAAATCTATCAGTTTTTTTTTATAATATGTAAAACAATGCGCACTTACACCTGAACCATGATGAGCGCGTAACGAGTGGTGTTGTTTTGCGAGAAAACTTACACCTGCGTCAAGGAATTTAGATTTTCACAATTGCAGTTCCAATGTAAGTGAGCACTTTCCTTTTTAATTCTACAACTGTAACACGGCATCCTTGTAAAACAGATGTTGCTGTTGTTTTTCTAATCTTACTGAAGTTAATTATGTGCAGGTAGTGTAGTAGAGCACATTTGGGCTCCTGACGAAGAATTGTTTTTTTCGAACTAGCATGCCGGGCACAGATAAATGACACTTATTAAGCGTCCTGCTGCTAAGACGACCCATATAGACGCACATTTGTCTGACAAAGAGAGACGAACAATGCTAAAAGCGAAAGACCTTAAAAACAGGATTTATTTACCGACATCTGATTCAGACGGCGCACCGTGTGTCGAGGCCAAGTTAACGTTAAGTTCGACAAAAGTTCGACAGACTCTGTCGAACTTAACGCTTTTGCCATACCAAACTCAGTAAAACTGCTAAACCAAATTGATTCAGACGCCGCTCTTTTGCCGTACTTAAAGCATCGGCGGACATCGACATTGTTGCGTAACCGTTCGAAACATAAGGATTTGTATGGGAGGAAAACTTATCGTTTCAGTAACCTACGAAAATGAAAGGATTTCAATAAAAAACAGCTTACCTTAAATAAAATGTGCGTTTTACGTCTCTCCTGTGTGGTCCATGGTATGATACAGTGGTCCTGTATACAGCTATTTCAAGAAAGGTTGTCGGCAAAAATGTGCACGCGACAATCCCGAAAGGAAATATGGGATATGATCAATACACTGTTCCTGACACTGTAGCTGTCAAAACTTCTTTTGTTGTTTTCAGTAGTTATAGGAGGATGCCTTATTCCTGAAATCGACCCCTCTTTATTTTCTGTCATTTCCTGATTAACTCTGTCAAGGAACCATTTAGTTCAAAAATGACAGAAAATAAACAGGGTTTTTTTCCATTTTTGAAAAAATTTCTACCTAAAAAAAATTAAAAAAACTTGTTAAACTCTGTTAAAATTTTGACAATGATGGAAATTTGAGAAATTTAATGCTCGCCCTGCGGGCTCGCGGAAATGACAGAAAATAAAGAGGGGTCGATTTCAGGAATAAGTCATCCTCCTATAACTACTCTAAGGAGAGTTGAGTGAAAAAAATTTGATTTAAAAAATTAATATAATAAAATAATAAAATGGAAGGTTTTTATGAATGTTTAGAAAAAATCAATAATTTGAGATTACCATTTGGTCGTTTTTTGGGGAAAAAAGACGAAGAATCAAAAGCATTAGAAGAATTATTTTTAAAATTATTATTAGAAAATGAAATTGAGGACAAAACTGATAAGTTTAAAATTATTAGAAATTTAATAAAAAATTATATTTTTATATATGATTTACAAAGAAAACTAGTTTCTGTTTCTAACTTTAAAAAAATTTTCTAAATACGGAAGTAGATATATGGATGATTTATTTGAAGACGAATTGGAAGAATTTAAAACAATTATAACTTGTGTTATAAAAAATACTTTAGACGAAGAAAAAATTAGTTCAAAATTAAAAAGAAGATTTATTAAAGGAGAAGATGATTATGATGTTATTTAATTATTGAAAAAATTGATTTAAAAAAATAATATTTTCTATATAATAAAAATGCAGTTGTCAAGTTACGATCGTCTCACACCAGAAAATATTATTTTCAATGAAGCCAAAGAATTCAAAGTAAAAGATAGCAAAATCAAATACAAACGAATACCAATTGAAGTAAAATACCCAAATGGAAAGAAAGGAGCTTTGGTAATTGAAACTCCTCTTCTTTTTTCTTTTGGAGTAAGTGAAAAGAAGAACCAAGAAACAGGAAAGTTAGTTGGTTATAGTATTCCAGTTTGTCTCTGGGGCAAAGATAGTGAACCAAATGCAAGTGAAAAAGCATTTTTTGACATCCTAAATAATATCAGGGAAATGTGTTGCAAACATCTTGAAAGTGAATATGGATCTGACATGGCATCATCCCTGTCTTAACCTTTTTATTACAAACAGGAAGAATATACTGATAAAAAAGGGAAAAAGAAAACACGAAAAGATGAGTCAGCCGCTCCAGTTCTTTATGCAAAACTTATTTATTCTGAGAAGTCAAAGAAAATATTTTCCCTTTTCAATGGCAAGGGTAAAAAAGCTTTGAATCCACTTAAATATATTGATCAGTATTGCAATGTTAAAATGGCATTGATATTTGAAGGAATATTTATGAGCAAGACTGTCACATCTTTACAAATAAAAGTACATGAGTGTTATGTTAAACCATTGAAACCAAGAGAATCTTTATTGTCAATCAAAGAAGAGAGTGATAGTGAGAGTGATAGTGAGACTGTAGAGAATGCTGTTATTGAAGATTTAGTTATTTCTGAAGAGGAGGAAGAAACATGAGATTTTTAATACAATTTTTGTATTAAAAATTAACCAACTCCTTAAAACTTACCCATGAGTTAAACTTATCAGGATATCCACTCCATTTTACTAATGCCATCTTTTTCTTGTTATCTCTCCTAATAATTTTTTCTATTCTAAAAGTCTGCTGTTTTGCTTTCTGTAATTCTTGTTCGTAAAAAGATCCTTTTATTGATTCCGACATCAGATCAACAATTGAATACGTAACAGGTTTTGTTGGAATAATTTTATCAATCACAAATATTTCCTCTGTCCAGTTTGGTGTGTAACCTTTATCAAATACCTTTCTTTTATACTTTGAAATTCTAACGTGGTCTCCAATCTTAAACTTTGGTTTACCCGGTTTCAAGTAAATAGAATCACCATACAAATTATTCCAAACTTTTTTCTCATTCTTCTTTTTACTCGCTTCAACAGGAGTCATCTTAATACTAGAATGTCTCGTATTATTGTAATCATTAACCAGTTTATCTATCTTATCCGCGTAAACAGTGTTGTTATTCACAGTAAACATTTTCCACATTCTGTTTTTCATTGTTTTATTCCATCTCTCAACAATACTAGATTTTTCTTCATTTTCAGTGTGATATAGTTTAATTCCTTTGCTTTTCAGAAAATCTTTGAAATGTTTGCTTATAAACTCAGAACCTTTATCTGTCCACAACATCTTTGGTTTACGCCCATATTCAAATATGACATCAAATGCTTTACTAACAGTTTCAGTTTTCTTATCTTTTAATCCCCTTATCCAACCATACTTACTAAAAACATCAATGACCATCAGCAAATATTTTATTCCTTTATTCCATTTACTAAACTTTTGTATCTCAACCAAATCAGCAGCCCAGATATCATCACGGGCGTTTGAGATTACTTTTCTTTTTTGAAAGTTTCTTGTGATTGGTTTGTGAAGTTCATCGGCTAATTGTTGAGACCAATCACTACTCAACGCCGACGCGCGTTTTTTTGAAAACCAAGTCCAAGTTTCTGTTTTGTATTAATCAAGAAACGTGCAGTTGATCCCCATTTTGGCATTTCACCATAGGGAATCTGATCTAATGATTGCACCATTTCTTTGTCGCAATCATTTTTGTTTTTTCCCATATCATAACATATATCATGATAAGCTGCAATTTCATCAACTTTGTTATATGGTTTGACGTGCCACTCAGTTACTTCTCCAGTTTTTGGATCATAAGTTACTTGTTTTTCAAGAGGATTATAAGGGCCCATATACTTGTATTTACCTGGAGTCCACCCTGCTTTTGGTTTTGGGAGTTTTCCTATCCATTTATGAATATCAACTCCACTTCCAAAACTTGCCAGAGGATTATTTTCCCAAAAGTGTTCATCAACAAGCATTCCATATTGTGTTCTTAATATCTGTGGCCATGTATCAGGGTTGGATGAAATAATGTTATTCATTCGCTCCAGAGCTTCTGGGTTGTTTTCAAAAAATCTTGCCTTTTTCATTCTTCTTGAAGGTTTTTCAAATTTGAAAAATAACTCGGGATTGCTTCCAGTTTTTACTATCCCCATCTTGGCTTCTTCTGCTGCTGTTGGCCTTCTCCAGAATTTGCCAGAAGTAATTCCATGATCCGATCCAAAAGCAGACTTAATAATATCACCAGATTTATACCGGGTGTAAACTGGTTTCAAAGACGGTACCAATTCTTGCGTAGTGGTCATCGCAATTTCTGGTGCTTTTTTAACAACAGTCATTGGATCAATACCAGCCCCATCCAAATCAGGTCTATTAGTTTTATACCTTTTCTTTGGTCTAACTTTGGTTGATAGTTGATCCATTGCTGATCCAACACTATCCTGAATAAAAGGAGTAAGTTTATTTATCCCATAATTTACAGCTTTCTTTTGTAGTTTTTTATTTCTCATTAATTCACTTGCTCCATACCTTCCCATTTCAACTGCTTTTCTTCCCATCCAAGGAAGAGCGTGTTCAACAAATGCATCTGTAGCTGTTCCAACAACAGTGTCAAAAACATCTCCTCCAGATTGATTGCCCGCCTTCTCAGACGGGCTAATTAGTTTTTTGATTTTATATATCTGACTTTTTTTATTCCACAAACCGCACAGTGACAAAAGAATTGTGTTCTTCCTCTTTTATCAGTTTGGTAACCACTTGGTTCGGTACAAGGTGTTACCATTTTATCTTTGATGCAATATGATTCTTTCATTTAGTATAATGATTAGATTAAAATGACGTTGAGGGTTGATTTAGTAAAAAGTGAACTTAATGAGATATATAATTTGCTTAATGAGAGTTTTGAATATGTTAATATTGCAAGAGTAAAGAGTGATAATCGTTTCAAGAAAATATTTGAGATTCTTATGGAAATAAAAGAAGAGTCCGGTTTATTATGCAGGATAGTAAAGGGAAATTCTTTTTGAAAATAATATATTCTATAATAAAATGGACAGTGAAAAAGTAACTGGTATTCGTGGGGCGGCAAATGGTTTGTTTTTTCCTAAGGAACCACCACCTATTTTAACTTTACCTCATAAATCAGGTAAGATATCTGCAATTGAAAGAAAGTTAAATGTGTTAACGGAATTATATCAAAATGGGTTAAACTCACTTGAAAGAAATATAACACAAAGGCTAGATGCTATTGAAGATCAAATTTGTTCTTTAAGAGAAGAACTATTTGGTGGTGATTTAGTATAAACTTAATATAAATGGAAGCTAAATTCTTTTCAGAAATAGAGAAAAATATGGATGTTGAAACACTCAAAGAATTTGAGAAAGAAGTAAGGACAAAAATAATTGCTGAGCTTGAGATTCTCCGGAATAAAAATAAAGATCTTTCTAGGGTGTTAATGGCTGGTGAATGTGATATGTGGGAAAAAATAAGAGGTGATTATTCTTGGTTAAAAATGAAGAGTGATAAAAAGAAGAGACTTTTTAGACTTATTGATATTTACTTAAAATGTAATTCAATAGTTGATACTGTTCAAGAATTAGAGAAAAAAGTTGAGAAAGTCAAAAAGATGAAGGATGCACCAGTAGATTCAGAATAAATATAAAATTTATATTTATTCTTTGAATGAAAAATATTATTACTAATAAATAATTATTTGTAATATTATTTTAAAATATAAAAAACTTTATTTTATATTTTTGTAATAATCTTTATCTATCCTCCAAAATATGCTTTTATAAAATCGCTATTGTCATTATCAAAATGAGGATTATGTATTATATCAAGAATATTTTTTCCATTTTGTCTTTCTATCAAATAGTAAAGGCACCAATAACCACAGAGAACAGTGTTGCGATTTTGTATTTCATCTGTCGAATAAACAATTTGTTTTCCAGAGGTATTAAAATACTTTAAAGCCTCACTTGGCATTATCAAGCCAAATGGATCAAAGTACTCAACAACTGAATCCAAGTTTCTGTAACAAACCCAATGAGTGCCAGGTCCTTGAATATCATCAAGATTGATTATTCCACATTCTTTTTGTATCTTATTTGGAAGTCGGTCTCGGCTGTAAATACCTCTGAGATTTTTAATACCAATTTTTTTTACCCATTCCATGAGGTCAAAGTTGGATAAAGGTTTGATTACAAAATGGAGCCTATTATGGGAATTGAGTTGAATGGGCTGTTTTTTCCGAGTATTATACCCTGACCTTTGGAGTTTTTTTTTACCCCCATTCCTATTGGGTTTCCCCAATTACCATTAAAGGGGGGTGGATAGTAACCTTCTCCTTGTGTGGTTGGGACATAAACACTTCTAGTATTACTAGATGGTCTACCATCAACCTGTAAACCAGATCCAAACAGCTTTGGAAGCAGACTAAGTGCCATTGGAATCCCAATAGAAGCAAGTGCTCCCAGGAATCCTCCTTCTATTTGGGTTTTAGTTGGTTTAATAACAAGTCGACCTCCTGTTTGGAAAACTTTGTTAATCTGATCTATTTGTGCTTTGGTAAACTCATTTGCAATAGGAGGTAAAAATGGGAAAAACTTTTTTGGAATTGTAATTCCCTTTCCAAACAGTTTTTTTATTCCAAGGTCTCCCAATGCGGTTGCAGCTCCAGTAGCAATAGCAGGAGCAACTTTGGCAACTCCCTTCATTGCATAAGGAAGAAGTTTTGAACCGAGACTTACTAAACTAGTGAATAAGTTTCCACCACGTTTTACTGAACGTGTAATCTGTGTTTTACTTATTTTTATATCTGATCCTGTTCCATTTGCCAATGATTTTTGTATTTTAACAATCTGTCTTTGGGTCAACATTAATTCATCTGATCCTTGAAGTTGAGAATGTTTTAATCGAAGTGTCAAAGGTGATCTATTTTTAATTGCGCTAAACAGTTTTGACTTTTGCCCATCTGTAAGCGTTACCCCATATTCAATATAAGTTGTCATTTATATAATATATTATATTAAAATTTTTTAAGCTCTGAGAAGTAGTTTTCCACTTTGCTGTTCTATTTCTGCTTCTCGCTCGTGGAGAATAAGAGCGTAAATATTATAATTTGCAGCAGTAGCTCCAGATAACTCATAATGAAAAGCTAGTTTTGTAACTCCATCTTTTATATCTAATTTCTGTTTAGTCAAATCAAAATACACAAACGGGAATAAATTCTCAAAATTCTGTCTATTAAGAAGTGTTCCACCTTGAAAATCATTGTTGGCATATACATAAGACATTACATCTCTAAAAACTCTTGAAGGATCTTCTGAAGGTTTGTAATGCATATCAGGATACTCATTTCCAGTTCCAACTTCAAGATAACATCTATCGAGAGTTCGCGGATCTGTGGAAACACTGAAAGTATTGTATAAAAATGGATTTGCTGTCTGTGATTCAATATTTGGAGTATTGATTATAAAAACAAATACATGCCGTGGTTTTGAAATGCCATTTGTAATTCTAAAATTACCAACTCTTTGATTGCTAGCAAGGTTAGTTTCAACAACTTCATTGAGATAAGTCCATTTGTATGGTTTGAGATACTCACTCATATAAATCTTACTTCCTTCTGAATTGAATATTAATCGAGGCACAAACAGTTGAAGGCGGGAGATTACTACTCGGCAAGCATTTCCCCCAGCCCTCCATATAAGATTATCATCTTTTTCCATCTCAAAGTTTATTTCGATTTTAGTGTTTGGAAGTAGTTTATCTTCAAGTGCCTCAAAGAATGAATATCTATTGAGAGGAATTTCACAACGTACTGTGCTTGAAGTTCCAAGCAGAGCTTTTCGTTTTGAAAATCCTTCATTATATGATACAGGAGTGTTATCTATCATAAGACCTGCTTCATCTCCTCCAGGATTAGCTCCATCTTGTCGATGAGTAACATTTCTTCTTGTAAATCTATTTTTATTAGCACTTGTGGATGTATCAAGAAAATAAAATTCATTTGTTGCCACACTATCAGCATATGATTTATTATACTCAAGTAAATTTTTTATATTTACACTATGATTGGCGTAATTACACTGATAAAGTTCTTTACCATTAGCTAATACAGATAATCTTGAAATAAAAGAATTAGCACCATTCACTATTCCCATTTGATCAGCCTGGTATGCAATAATTTGTGGTAATCTATTAGCAGTAAGACTATCATCATTTACATTAGCACCAATAGCAAAATCAGTTCCATCAAGTTGCTCAACTTTAAAATCTAACGCTATTCTAGCGTTATACCAATCAAATGGAGTGACTTCACCTGTATTGTCAGCAATGAATTTAAGATTATTTCTAACTTGGGTGGTGTTGTTTGCTGGAGCCACATTAATAGATTGTTCAAGATCAAAAACAACATCTTCATATCTCTCAAGATATTTTGGATTTCTAAAAGACTTCATTTTATTTTAATAATTATATTAATTTTCCACCAGACGAAATATGAAGTACTCTATTGTTGATTTCTTTTTGTGCCATTTTTCGTGATGGTGGATTTTTACCAGAAAGCATTTTTACTATTTTGTCACCAGCTTTTTTAGTTGCGCTGGCAGGGGTTGGTTTGGGTGGTGGAGCAAATGTTACCTTTTTTCTAGTTGGTTTTTTACCAAGAAAAGATTTTACTGAATCCATTATTCCTTCTCCATATATATGTTTTCGTGTATACTTTCCTGTATCAGGATCATATTTTTTTTTAAACTCTGATTGTCGCATCATTTTATTTATATATTTACATTATCTTCAGTATGCCTAAGTAGCAGTGTCATAAACCAATCAATACCATTTAGATCAATAGGATGACCGAGTGAATCATTTACCGTTATGTGCATTTCAGAAATAGTATTAGAACTTACAGGACAAAACAGTGTCCTCCTTGGTTCAAAAGTAAATGGATATGACCTTGTAAGATTGTCAGTTGGAATAACGGCGATTGTGTTTGTATTTACTCCATTTACAACAGAATCTTTTATAGCACTTATATTTATGTTTAATGAGTCAATAGATTTTGTAATATTTGGGAGTCGAGTTCCATACTCCGTTTTAGTAATGAGTTTCTTGTCAAATCCAATGAGTTCTCCAAAATCTGTTCCTCTCAGATCAAGTTTATAATCACCCTCAAGTGTCACCAACACTCGATATGTGGAAAGAATGAAAGACAGATTTATTGAGTAATTCTTCACACCCTTGGAGTCTGTTGTGTGATGCGACTTTTGTTCCATGTACTGATGAATGTAATCATTAATGTCTGAGTAGGAATACATTCCATCTGAAAAGGTGATAGTCTGCCATGTTGCCCCATCATGTGTGTATTTGATTTTATTATTTCCATAACTACTTCTGATATTGTACCAAGAGTAAGTCATTGACAGTCTATCCAATGCAAGAAAATGCTTGAATTCTGGATCAAGTTTCAAAGGAGGATTAAATTTTACCAAGAAATCATGAGGTTTGTTAGTTCCTATTTTTTCTCTTTTAACAGATGAAATATGAATAGCACTTTCATTCATTTATAATATATCTAGATAACTTTTCTAAGGAGTGTATTAAGTTGGTTATTAGTAATAATCCCATGATCTCTTAGTCGATGTGCTATTTGAATGTATTCAGGCAGCACACCATTGTTTCCTGCGGCAAGTGATCCATAGAGTAATTCAAATCTATGAAGTAGTTCTTGGGGAGAGAAAAGACCCTGCCCTACTTTATATTCAAGTGATTTAAAATAATCTTTCATTATATTTTTATATTTCATTAGTGTTGTTTTCTGTTCTTCTTTTAGTAAAGTAAGAGCTAAATATTCATCATTAGGATTTTTATTTCTTTTTCTTCCAGTAATCTGACCATTTAATGTTTTTATATCAGAGTTTACATCTTCTAAATCTTTTTGTAAATCTTCAATATTAGAAGCATAAAAATCATTTGGTCTTGTATAATTAAATTCTTCTAATGTAAAAATATCATTCTTATTAAAATTTTTTTCTAAGTCTAATTTTACTATTGGAGTTTTATCCTCTTTTGGTAAAGGAGCTCGAGCCTGATCGTCTTTATCATCTTCTCCATCTTCAATAGCTTCTACTCCTGGCAACTCTCGCATATCAGCCAATCTCTCAAACTGACTAAATCCGTCAGTAATGGCTTTTTGATTGGCTTTGAGACCTTCCGTAAGAGCCAACTGATTTCGTAGCATTTCCTGGTTTTGAGTAAAAATATTTCTTTGTTTGGGATCCTCAGGTTTTTCAAACTGAGAAATCAGAGGTTTAAATGTTTCAGTAAATCCTTCTCTCTTATTCTGTTTATCCCAAATAGTTTCTTTTATTCGTTGTCTCACCTGTTTGGTAAGATCTTCAGCTTCAATCTTATTTTTAGCATATTTTTTCATTTCTTCAATATCCATTTATATTTATTATTATACTAATGCGGTGTAGCCAAGGGAGGGGGTAAAAGGGGGAACCGTAGGTTCCCCTTTATATAATAATTATATAAATGGAAATACCAAATTATGATAGCAATGATAACAGCGATAAAAAATTCAAACAACTTTTTCCTTTCATGCCATCGGATACATTTCGAATGTTAATTTGTGGAAATAGTGGAAGTGGTAAAACTAATTTGCTTTATCATATGTTAATGAAACCGCTGCTCTACTACGATGAGATTTATCTTTATGCTCGTAATTTGGAGCAGGATAAATACAAGAGATTAATCCAAAAAATGAGAGAGATTTCACATAAACTCGGTTATGAAATACTTAATGTGAGTAATGATGAAATAACTCCAGTAACAGAAATGGGTTATGAAGACAATCAAAAACTTGTGATATTTGATGATTATGTCTGTGATAAAAATCAGAGACAAATCATAGATTATTTTATTCAAGGTCGACATAAGAATTGCTCAGTGATTTATTTGAGTCAATCATTTTACAAAACTCCAAAAGATATTCGACTTAATTGTTCTCATTACTGTTTATACGAATTTCCTTCATCCAGAGAAGCAAACAGAATATCATCAGAATTGGGAGTTGATAAAGAGGTGTATAAAGCGGTAACTAAAAAACCATTTTCATTTCTTTATATTGATAAGCCAAAGAAGCGCATTTCAAAAAACTTTACTAATTATATAACTAATAATTAAAGATGGGAATATTTAACGAGCATTCTTCTAATCATTATCAATTCGCCAAAGGACTTCAAGGAGCTCCAGGTGTAGGTTTTAATCTCACTTCAGATGGAAATTATGATATGAATGGAAAAAAACTGACAAATGTTGGAGAACCAACATCAAACACCGATTCAGCAACAAAAAAATATGTTGATACCCATTCTGGTGGTGGAAAAACATCTTTGATAACAGTAGATTCAAATATTGATATGAAAAGTCAATACTCCATTACAAAACTCAAAACACCAACAGACAATGATGATGCAGCAAATAAGAAATATGTGGACGACTCCAAAATCGATGGAAGTGTCTTTTTAAAATTAGATGGAACAAGAGTAATGACTGGAAATTTAAACATGAATAACAATCGAATTTACAATATTCCAAATCCAACTGGTTCCAAACAACCAATACCATTAGCTTATGGTGATTTAGCTTATCTCCACGTTAATGGATCAAATATGATGACTAATCATATGAACATGAATAATAAAAAAATAACCAACTTACAAACACCATCAAATGACACAGATGCTGCAACCAAAAAGTATGTGGATGATAAATCAACTAATCCCCCAGATCTTAGTCCCTTCTTCAAGAAAGATGGTAGCACCCCGATGACTGGAAATCTTAATCTTAATGGAAATAAAATATTTAATCTTGAAGATCCCGCTTCAGATAGTGATGCAGCAAATAAAAAGTATGTTGATGACCATCTGCACCAATCCCAAGTTCAACCAAGTCATTACAAAGATGAGTTTGCTTATTTGATGACAAGTCCAACTCAATGGACAGATGAAATAGATACTAGAACTAGTTTTATTCCAAAAAAGATAGCAGACTTATCAACCAAAAAAGGAAACTTTCACGACTATAATCATAAAGTTCTTTATACAACTATATTGAAAAATTTTCAAGTGGATATAATTATAAGATGGGCCTCAATTTTTACAGATTAGTTGGGGGAGCTGACTATACTCTTTGTTTGGAAATACTTAACACTGATTATCAACTTTGGCATAAAACCCAGATAAGTGTTGACGACAACACTTCGCAAGGATTGCAGCTTGGAAATGTTAGTGTAAAAAAACTTCAACATAGTTTCATCGATTCAAAAAACCAAACACAATTTATGTATTACCATAGAGTCATAATTAATTTTAAAAAGTTGACAACTGGTAATAGGTTTTTTATTCACATTTTGGTTAATATTCCAAATAATGGAAATGATTTGTCTGTGTATCCATTACAGTTTTCTGGAGTTTACATTATTGCCTATGGTATTATGAGTAAAGTTAGCAATATCGACCCAGATAAAGTTTATGATTATCATAAAGCATTTGATGTCAAACCAACACAGGTAGTTTACAATGTTGATATTAACACAAATAACAAAAGAATATTAAACATTGCTCTCGATAGAAATCAGAATAGTAGTGCTGCGACAGTAGGAATGGTAAAAGAGTTAATTCCTTTTACGATAAACCATGTTTACAGACGATACTTTGAACAATTTTATGACTTTACAGATGCGAATAATTACGAACTAAAAAGAGGGGCATCTGGTATTATAATTAGAGGCTTAAATCACATTGATATTTTAAACGGTATTATTATACCAGATAAAAACATAGATAATATAAGAAAAGAAGGACTAAGTATTAATAATTATAATATCACTTTTAATCCCTCCAGTAGTTTTAGAAATTTTACATTGTGTATTGTTTTTTATTTTTGGACTAATAGAGATTTTGCTTTAGTTAAAAAAGATTCACAAAATAATCGAAATTTGTTAAGTTTAACCTTTACTAAAGCTGCTGGTTATGTAACTTTAATTTCAAATAGTCTTAGAAAATCTTTTTCTTTACCTCATGGTTTTAATGGAAAAAAAGTTGTTTTATGGATGGCGCATAGTGTTGATTCAATTGTTACAAAAGTTAAATTAAGTAACTACAGCTCAACATTAACTCTAGATAACGCTAATTACGTACCTAGTCAAAATTTTGACTTTACAACTGAAGACGGAGTTTTGAATAAAATTATGTTTTCTCCTAATTTTTACGACTTTGACTCTGAGCCATATAAAAGGATAATGATACAGGAAAAGATAAATGGAAGTTATATACTGTAATAGAATAAATGAAGGATTTGTTTGAATTTAATCACATTGATAACACACTATCAGAATCAGACATCAAAACTCTCAAAGATTTCTATAAACATTATCACAAGAAATATTGGTGTTTTAAGAAATCTTTTAAAAGGTATAAATTTCTCGATGAAACACTTACTCTGTCTGGAGGTGGATTAGTTGTGATAGGAACTATTGCTGGAGGAATAACACTCAATCCAATAATCCTGGGTGTTATCAATGGTGTTGGGGTATTAGTAAGTTCTGTTTCAAAAATGAAGAATTATAAGAAAAAGATTGAAATGTCTCAGATTGCATTTACAACATATGAGAAAGTATTGGTTGAATTGCGATCAGCTCTTCGAGGCGATGAGTTTAACAAACAAGAGTTTATTGATCGTATGAAATTGATAGATGAAATGATAATTGATCAGTCTCCTTTGGCAGATAGATTTTCAAAGAAATATAATAAGAAATGGAATGCACCTTTGGAGTGTGATAAGAAAAAGATTATTACAAATATAAATTTGAATTAGTTATAAATATTTAAAAAATAAATTTGATTTTTATATTTTTTGTATTAATCTTTTTCATACCATGGCAGAGTATTATCACCCATCATGGGAAACATTCTTCACAACTGATGAAGGCAAGATTTATAATTCGAAAACAGGAAGAGAACTAAAAGGCACAATAGCCAAAAATGGATATAAAAGGATCTCAATAAGACCAAGAAGAAAAAACCCAATCAGTATTCCAGCACATGTGTTTATATGGGAAGCTTTTAATAAAGAAGAAATTGATAATTATTTTAAAATAATTCATATTGATGGAAACAAACTCAATAATAAACCAAATAATCTTAAAAGAGTTATTAATGATTCTTCTAATCCAGAAAGAAAAGAAAGAAAAATAATATCAACTAATCTCACAACTGGAAAAGAAGAAGAATATGAATCAATATATTCTACTTCTAAATCTATCAAGATTAACTCTGGGTCTATTAAACTAATCGCCGATGGAAAAAGAAAAACAGCAACATCAAAATTAAACAATAACAAATACACATTTAAATATTTCAATCCTCATGATTTAGATATTGTAAAATTTCTTAAAGAAAAAATAAATTCTAATATAGAAAAAGGTATTCTAAAGATTTAAATACTAACTTAGTATTTAAATATATTAAGATAATTATTTCTACAAAAAATATAAAGATTAAAATAATTTTATTTCTTTTTATAAAAAGAAATTATTTATTTTTTGTATTTTTATTTATCATCTTAAGAATATACTATTAAGATAATTATTTCTACAAAAAATATAAATTAGAAAGATTAAAATTATTTTATATTTAAAAAAGATTTATCTTGATGAGTAATTTCGTAGATATCGATTTTGCTATAAAACCTAACGATAAAAAGTCACGACGTTTCGACCTCTCCGAGGCCATTTTCAAGTGCGAGTAAAATATGAAATTAGCATAAATATATTAAAATGGTAAAAACGGTAAAAACAGGAAAAATTGTCAGGAACGCTAAAATGCGATAAAATATGTAAATAAGTAAAAATAAGTAACAAAACATTCTACGGAAACAATTAAAAAGTAATTAAAACCGACCTAAACAAATAATTTTGCGCGGATGGAATCGCATTGTTTGTTTAGAGTTGGTTTCAGTTCTTTGATAAAAAACATTTCAAAAATAAGACAATCAAACTTGCTCTGGCACTTTTTTAAAATTTTAAAAAACTGCGCAATGTCAACTGGGGCTATATCGTGTTCCTCCTTGAGGTGATTTCCAATGGCCGATCCTTTGTGTTCTTCAATCCGTTGGTGAAGATGTCGGCACGTATAGCCGACATACCCTGCATCACACAGGTTACACTGAAACTACACTTAACTATTTCACCAAGAGTGTGAACGCCTCAAAGTGACCTTTTCCCGTCTGTGCTACCCAGAAGAACTTGTGCAGTCTACCATCCATCGATTTATTGAGTCAAAAGTGTCCGAAGATGCAATTACCCAAAAACAAGAGCTTAAGAAACAAGACCCAATCAGAATCGTGCTGCCTTTTAAAGATCAGAAGTCTGCAAACTCAGTGCGCAGACAACTAGGAGACCTCAGCCGTAAGATCAATGTAGACATCAGCCCCGTGTACACGAGTCGGAAAATCAAGGATGAAGTCAAAGTGAGGGAAAACAAGCCACCCCTTGTGAATCAACAATGCGTTGTGTATAATTTTCAGTGTAACCTGTGTGATGCAGGGTATGTCGGCTATACGTGCCGACATCTTCACCAACGGATTGAAGAACACAAAGGATCGGCCATTGGAAATCACCTCAAGGAGGAACACGATATAGCCCCAGTTGACATTGCGCAGTTTTTTAAAATTTTAAAAAAGTGCCAGAGCAAGTTTGATTGTCTTATTTTTGAAATGTTTTTTATCAAAGAACTGAAACCAACTCTAAACAAACAATGCGATTCCATCCGCGCAAAATTATTTGTTTAGGTCGGTTTTAATTACTTTTTAATTGTTTCCGTAGAATGTTTTGTTACTTATTTTTACTTATTTACATATTTTATCGCATTTTAGCGTTCCTGACAATTTTTCCTGTTTTTACCGTTTTTACCATTTTAATATATTTATACTAATTTCATATTTTACTCGCACTTGAAAATGGCCTCGGAGAGGTCGAAACGTCGTGACTTTTTATCGTTAGGTTTTATAGCAAAAAAGATTTATATTTTATTTATTTTATAGTAATATTTTTCATTTATATCTAATCTAAGATATAAATGATAAAGTCAATTGTTGCTTATGTTAATTTTTACTTTCCCTCTCATAAAACACAATTTTACTCTAATAACTTTATTAAAGCTTGTCTTGTTTACCAGTTTCTCTACGCAAAGTATTTCACACAAAAACTAAACTTGGATCAAATTATTTATAAACTATCAGACTTCAGACATAATTGCAGATCAAACTCACCAACGCTAGCTAATCATTTGATATTTAATCTTGCTTTTCGTGAATTTTGGAAAAATTACAAACTTGGACGAGGTTGTGTTTATGTATTCAACTCACCATTAAAATCTGAAGTACTTGGTTATCTAACTGGAATTATTTACTGGTGTTTTCACAGAGGGGTTGAGTGATTTATATCTTTCCCACCACTTTTCATAATATGCCAGAGTTTGATCCCCAATACTCAGATTAACTAGTTTGTACTTTTCATTTCCCATTTCTTCCAGTATTTTTTTCATAAGATAAAAAATACTTATCATTCTCTTTCTATTAAATTGTTTGTTTAATATTTCCATGACGTTGTCATTTATTTCCATTAGTTTATTGTACAACTCGTACTTTTCTTCTTCATCCAGTTTTAAATTTTTACTTACTTTATCAACCTTTTTTACATAGTGATACTTTCTTTGATAAATACTTTTCTTTCTAAAATGTAATCGTTCATAATCTCTTTGATTAAAATAGCCTAAAAAATGACCATTTGTTACAAAACAATTTTCACAAAGTATGAATCCTTTCCAAATAGTAAAACTATCATCTCTTTGGCAATTCCAACACTTAGTTTTTCTACTCAGTTCCTCTTCTGGGGGTTTAGTGTATTTATGAAGGATATCCAAATATCTTTTTATTTCTTCTTTTGAATAGATCATTTTATTAATGGCTTAAATATTTTAATTTTTAAAATAAAAAAATTGATATTTCATTCCGTCTTTCTTGGATTTGCTAGTTTTAATTATTTTCTTACAATTCTTAGAAATATTAGTTGAAAAAATATCATAAAATTCACCAGCCTCTGTAATACTTTCAAAATTTTTTTCTTCTTTTGTTACTATATTTAAAGAGATCACTTTTTTACATTTTGATTTTCTAATGTTTTCTTTTGGTGAAAGTAATTGAAGATTAGTGATGTTATTGTTTTCCTTGTTGTTGTCGATATGATCAACTTCTTTATCAACAGGAATTTCTCCCTTAAAACATTCGTAAACGAATCGTGAAACTAAATAATTTTTCCAAAAATTATTCTTGCATAATTGAAAATAAAAATATCCCCTAGAAATTTTTTGTAATTTCAAAATCCTTTTCTTATTTCGTTTCAAGCTTAGTATTTTACCACATTTGCTTGCAAGATATTTTTTGTACTTTGGGTGAGAGAAAAATAATATGTTTTGAAATTCGATTTCTGACATGATTTCATAATTAAAATTATGAAATCTTTAAATCTTTTCTATTTAATAGCCCGTGTATTCACTTTGTCTTTACATAAAATCCTTTTATCATCCTCCCCGCTCAAAGCTAACTTGTTAACTTCCTTTGAATATATTTCATGATTTTCGCTTTTTATGATTTTCATTGATCTCATTTGTTTTTTACCAGAAAATAAACATTCAACATAGTCCTCAAAATCCAACCCCTTTTTTACAACATTCTTTTTTATCCCTTTGCATTTTTTACTTGTATTAGAATCTTCAACTTTGAAACTGTATAATTTCGGACGAAGTCCTACAAAATGCGTAATCTGACAGCCAGCTACTTCATCTTTAAACATCCCAATCACTTTTTTATTAACACCTGTGAGTATTCCAGATTTATGATCTGATGGATAATCTGAAGTATCAAACTTGGTTTTGATATCTTCTGATATATCTTCGTAAAAATCATCCGTATCTATTTCGTACATCAGAGAATCGGTATCAGTGAATAATAACTTGGCTCGGTTATATGAATATTTTTTTTGTATGTAATTGTAGTGGAAGTCAAACATCAGGGTCTTTGACAGATCCAGTATTGCTTGGCCAACATACACTGGTTTGTTGAAATACACCTCAGTCTTTTTCATATGAATAGCAATAAGATTTCTATCAAATATTGTTGCTCTATTAAAGTTTGGTCGACATGTTAATTTTGCAGCTTTTGCTCGATTATCAACAAGGACTATGTTTTGTCTTTTCCGGATGTTTTCAATAGTCTTTCCAAATACTGAATTATTCATCAACTTGAAAAAGTCTTTTTCAAAACTGTTGGCTGCTGTTTTTCTGAGTTCAGTATTTTTTTTGATGTAAGGCTCCATCCAAGGGCTCTGATTAAAAGATATTCCTCGATGAACAGCAGTTATCCTCAATCCCATTTCAAGACATTGTCTCAGATTCCGGTAATGTATTACATAGTTTTTATGCGGTTTGAAATGACTGATAAGTTTCTCAACGCCATTTACTTTCATCTTCTCTGGAGCGAGAGGATAATCATTGTGGCTATCCCACAATTCTTTTGGATATTCCAAATCTACTTCAAAGATATAACCTTTCTTTCCGATTGGGTTTATCATACTACTATTTGCTTTATCAAGAATATCCATTACTTCATCTTTTGAGAGGTTTTTCATCCACTTGAACCCACCAGTGGGAAGTGATTGTGACATTGCCCATCCATAAAGATTATTGGCATCGAGATATTGAATGAATTTTGAAGGTTGTTCAGGGTTGTAATCTTTCATGTATTTATTGTTGGCTTCTGAATACCTTTTTGATATATGTGTTATTCCACCCCTGATTCCTCTCTCAAACATCATCAACATGTCATAATCATGCAACAATTCCAGTTCTTGTCCTGTTTCCTTCAAGCAGGCATCCCAAGCCAGACCAGGAGATGTATAGTAATGAGCTGGATCCAAATTGTAATGTTTCAAACAAGTTTTCCGAAAGTTTTCAAATACATCTGCCAGTAGAAGAACATCAGACTTCAAATAAAGATCGTGATAATCTTTGATTGTTTGGCATTTGAAAGTATTCCAAACATTGATTGCATGTTGATAATCTTCATCTGTTATGTCTTCATCATTCAATTTAGAATAAAATTGATCCTTGACAGGAAGTTGTGTTTCTGATAGTTTTTCTATTGAGGTCAAATAGTCATAAGGATAAACACCCTTTCGAGTGAGGAGGTTGACATTCTTTTTGAATATTTCTTTTGTATTTTGAAAATCATCTGGTTGTAAGTTTCCAACAAGATTAGCAAGACTAGTTTGGAGAAACTTAAATGAATCAATAAATCTTATTTCAAAATACAATGAAACAGTCTCTCCAGTTTTCCTTGATTTGTACTCATCAACTTTTATCTTTTTGGAAAATGAGATATACTTTTCCTCAGTTGATGGAATACAGTTTAACTCACCTTGGATACCAGAAAGTTGTTTTATAAACAAATGTGCATCATATCCTTGAAGATTGTGAAATATCACTGGGAGTAACAATGGTTTTCGACACTGGAGATTACAACTGTTATGTGCAGCTCCACGATATTGACCAGTAAAATGACAATGATCTCGAACTCTATCTTTTAGTAATTCTTTTGAGCAAATATGGCAAGTTTTAGCTTTTTCAAAAGATGATTGTTCTTCTTTTGTTAATTTAAGAGGTTTTGGACGACGATAAAAAGTGTTATATATATCATTTGTTATTTTTTCAAGTTTGGAAACAAATATTTCAGCAATGTTATCTGAATCTTTCTGTTTTGTGTAAGTAATGGGTTTAATAATTCCAGGGACTATTCCTTTGACATAAAAACAAAATCCTGATGGTTCATGTTTCTGGTAATCAAAGGTATAAGAATCCTCTGGATTTGGGCTGCAAGTATTCATCGGTTTGGTAAAGCATTCAAAATCAGCATAAACTACAAAAGGTACTGGAAGCTGCTTGTACCCATTATTAAATCTTAATTTAGAGTTTCGTGTTGGCATTTTCACAGCAACTGTTTCATTGGATGAACAATATTCAATATGTTTTTGAAATAATTCTTCTTTCGAAAAATGAGTAAAACACTTTTTGCAAATATGTATTTTTCCATTTGTTCTTGATGTTATTTGAGATCTGAATAATCTTGAAAAATTTCTGATAAGAGTATAATGATATTTCCCATCTTCTTCATATAAAAACAAATCTATTGTTTCTTGTGGATTTCTCTGTGCCATTCGGAGGGGATAAAACTTGTTATTATCATTAACTGAAAACACATTTATTCCTGGGAGGTCTGGATTAAGTTTTTCGAATTTTGAAATGTCTTTTACTTTGATTGGAAATTTTATTCCTTTTGTATTCAAGCTATTTTCTTTTTGTTTCAAGTCTGTTAATAGTTCTGCATTTTTACCCTTTGGATTAAGGTATCTTAATACACACCATAAAAAACATTTATCATCTTTATTTTTAATATTTAATATTCCTTTCTTTTGGGAAATCCAATCTGGGAGTTGAATGTAAGATGAACCTCTCATTGGTTTATAATCAACAGTATGTATCTCAAGATGTACTATTTCTTTAAAAAACCATCCACTTCCATTCTTCTGATAAATAGAAAGTTTCTCAAGAATAGTGCGAATAACTTTAATGAGGATTTCTTTTACATCAGTTGTTTCAAGATTGATATGTGTTTCAGAATTAAAATATGCTTTTTCCTGATTAAAGGAAGATAGCCTTTCATCACCTGGCTTACTATCTTTTATCCCCCGCTCCATTAAACAAACTAAAATAAATCTAACTTTAATATTTCGATGATTTCTTAGAAACTCTTTTAAATATGAGGCTTTGGATTTGAAGAACTCAAATGGTGTAACATCAGTTTGACCCTTTACTATGAATTTATTTGCAAATCCATCCAGAGATGATTTCTCTTTTTCTATTCCTTGATCATATTCCTTGAGAGCTCTCTCAAGTGCTTTGCGCAGATAAGATGGTGTATCTGGAGGAATTGTTTTATTCTTGATACAATCCTGGAAATACTCTTCAAATGTTTTGGGTTTCTGTTTGGGTTTCTGTTTGGGTTTTGATTTGATTTTTTCTCTTGTTTTTTGTATTTTCTTTATATCATCAATCAACTTCTGTTTATACTCCTCCTTGAGTTTTTGTTTATTATCTTTTTTAATCCTTTCTAATTCAGAAATAGAAAGGTTACTTAGATCAGTTGCCATCTTTATTTATAATTATTTAATTCTTTAAATTTCGATTTTATTTTTCTGACTAAAAAGTTTTATATCAATAATAGATATAAAACAATAATAAAAATCTATAGCTCTATATATTTAAATTTTGAAAAAAACTTAACAGCAAATTTATAACACTTTTCTAAATAATTACTAGTTCCATAAAATTCATAACATAAAAATCCTGTTATATTTGGAAACAAACCATCCATCTCTTCTCTTGCTTCAGGATATGTTTCAACAACTTTAATTGGTCTAATATTATTAAAAAATTCTTGTAAATCTTCTTCATCATTTATATCTGAAAGAATAATTTCAGCACCACTATCTATTCCTTTCAAATCTTCATAACGATATTTACTTGGAAATATAAGCCCTCCAACTTTATATGGAGTTATTTCACCTGGTAATGTTTTCTTGAAACCCATTTTTATTATTATTCTAAAACCTTTAAGTTAAAATTATTTTTTATTTTTCTGACTAAAATATTCTATTTCCCCGACCAAAGCAGATTAACACTCCAAAAATTAGCTGATTCAGGATTTTCATAAGTCAACTCACCTTTCTTATTCTTTATCTTCTTTGCCCGAGAAAGATATTTTTCTTTTCGCTCGTTATCTTTATGAATTAAAAAGTCTGGATATTGAGACGAACCAAAATGCAAATTCTTTCCACTTGGCAGCTTGACCACGTATTTGTTATTTTTCCGCCTTGAATAATCAAGAGATTCGGCGCCGAGTTTTTTTGCCTTTTTGCTTAATTTCTGAAAATCTTTTCCTTTTACAACATATTTATCATCATCGGATGATTCTTCTTTCTCAGGAACATAATCAGGATCTTCATCATATTTATAGCCATCATCAACTATAAAGTCTATGTCCTCGGGGCTTTGATATTCCATTTTAGTATTTGTTTAGATTATTTTTGTAGGGTAATCCCCGCAACTTATCTATTTTTAATCACCAACAACTTGAATCAAAAAATGAGCTTACGCGTAAGTCGTTTTTGTGTTACATGATTCTCGGAACAAAACAGGAAGTTGATGTTGTCATACTACATGCTATTTTTTCGACTTACACGTAAGCCGTTATACTACATGTTATTTTTTTCGACTTACACGTAAGCCGTTTTTGCATGACTTTAAATTCACTCAACTCTCTCCAGAGTAGTTATAGGAGGATGACTTATTCCTGAAATCGACCCCTCTTTATTTTCTGTCATTTCCGCGAGCCCGCAGGGCGAGCATTAAATTTCTCAAATTTCCATCATTGTCAAAATTTTAACAGAGTTTAACAAGTTTTTTTAATTTTTTTTAGGTAGAAATTTTTTCAAAAATGGAAAAAAACCCTGTTTATTTTCTGTCATTTTTGAACTAAATGGTTCCTTGACAGAGTTAATCAGGAAATGACAGAAAATAAAGAGGGGTCGATTTCAGGAATAAGGCATCCTCCTATAACTACTGTTTTCCTCTAGCACGAGCAAACAAACGTCCGCGGCCTCTGGTGTATGGTGGCCGAGCATTCTCACAAAAAAGATGGTCAGATTTGTGCTGCGATTTCGAAAAAGAAGAGGAAAAAAACAATTTTTCTTCAAAAATAAGAGAAAATATTTTAAAACCTTAAATAAAATTTTAAAAAAACTTAGCCAAGAAAATAAAAACAAAACAAAATAAACGCACTTGAAAAAACAAAACAAAAAAAATTAAACTAAAAAAATTATAAAACAAAAAAAAGAGGAAAAACCAAAAAAAATTACGAAAAAAATCAGAAAACAAAAAAAAAAAAGAAAAACAAGACAAATATAATAAAAATAGAAAACAAAATGCAAAAGACGAAAAACAAAACAAAAAAAAGTAAACCCTTAAATAACATTGCGACTCCAAAAGCATATTGAAATCAAAATTCAATGAGAACGACCGGCCGATCATCGTTCTCATAAAAATATTGAAATCGAAAATGAAAAACCTGTGAGAACGACCGGCCGTCTAATCGTCTTTTCCTCTACTTAACATAAAAATCGAGGTCGTGAAGGCTCGTTGATCACAGATATAGCGGGCTATGAGAACGCCAGGCCGTCATCAAACATCTCATTTTTCATTTCGAAATGAAAATGTTCGAAAAAAGCCGAGCGTTCTCATAGCCCGTCATATCTTTGACCAGCGGTCCTATATCCCGCTCTTGAAACTCTTGCTTTCTCAGGAGGGAGTCATAAACTCGTCAGCGCGGCCATTGCAATGTGTATGTCCATCGTGACGTCACAGCAAAGTGAAGCGTGCGACGAGCAGAATTTTCGAAAATGGCGGTGTTATTGTTTTTCTTGTGAACACTTTGAGCATATTTTTTTCCGTGAAGGAAGCAGCAATGTGGTTTCTCTTTTGATCGAGGATAACATTACCTCATATTCCAACGGAAGAGGTAAGTGTATTTTGATTACTACGTGAAAATTCTGCAAAAATGGTTTCTGAAGCGTTTTGGTGAGTCTCCAAGTTAGGAAAATTATGTGAGGACGGTGCGGCATTTCGCTCGACAAAATCTGGTTTTTCTCTGGATAAAAAGCATGAGAAAACTTGTAGCTTCGCTCAAAAGTAGTTTATATCTCACAGAATCCATGTAGCATATAATAAATGTCAGGGAGTGAACCACAAAAATGATCAGTGTATTTATTCGAATCAATTTCCTCCGTTATAATTTGGCCATCTTGTTGAAGTGAGGTTGCTTACGAAAATTTGTTATAAATGAGCTGTTTTGTAGTTATTTCGGTTCTTCAGTAAGATGTATATAAGTATACTGAGAGTTGTTAAACTTACTACGACCTCGTAAAAGACCGATCGTGGAGAAGTTCACCCTTTATGAGGCCACATTTAAATATTTGTTCAGCCCCTGTAAATTTTTTTGTACACCTTCTAGAAGGCTGAGTTGCTCAAAGCATGGTTAGCTTTAGCCATTGGTTAAGCAGTATCAAAACCAATACGTTGTCAAGGTATTAAACGCTGGTTAACGCTAACCATGCTTCAAGCAACTGGGCCCAGCTGAAAGTTAAGTTATAAGTTAGGAAAGTCCTGGGGGTTGCAAGGAGTGAGGGTTAGGGTTAGGGTTAGGGTTAGGGTTAGGGTTAGCGCTATCCAACGTTTGAACAACCGGGGCCTGATGATCAACTTCATTCTTGGTTATCTTTTGTTGAGTAACAGCAACTCCTTGCTTTTGATTTTAATTTTGAGTGACAATTCCCGGTTTGCCTAGTATAGAGTAAAATCTTCAACCAATTGATCAGTGTCCTGGAACTCAAACTCTCTTTATATCCTATCCCAGAGTAACCTGCTTGAAAATCATACCCTTCAGAGTGGAACATACCTATATGGCCCATATATGGCACAACCCCCCCCCCCCCGCCCCTTCCTGGGGGAAACAAGGGCTTCTCTTAAGTCACTCATGTTAAATCCCACTCTCTGTCCCTGCTTCCAAAATGTATAAATTATATGCTGTTAAATCCCTGCTCATGAGCTGGGTCAAGTAGGAATGTTGTTAATTCTACTGCACCCAGGGCCAGCACATTGTTTTAAAAATATGTGTATATCCTGGCATTGGCTGCATTAAATCCCCGCTATGCCCCAGAGGTTTGGGAGTGGGGGAAGGGTTTCAATTCACTGATGCATGTAAACACTGGTAGCGTCCTTTACTCGCTTACTTTGTCACCAAGAGCAACTAATCGGTCTATCTAACTTTATAAAACTCGTCAGTATATTCCTATTTCAATTAAGGTTGGTTCAGAGAAAAATGATGCATGATCCATGTTTCATAGCCTGTGGTGCATTATTGTAGCAAGTCTAGTAAATTATGTGCCCGCAATGAGCCTAGAAACGTAGAAAGCAAACGCTGCTGACGCTTCTATGCTATGTCAGAACGTTAAGACAATGTAGTTCAAACACTGAATCCTACTCTTTTTATTAATTTAAGACAGTAATTTGAGGTTAGGTTTTTCTGTGGTAATATGCAAATGCTGCAAATTTTCAATGAGTTTACTTGGCTCGTGCACGTGGGAATTTTGGATGCAGTTAAAAAAACTCAAATTCAAGTCGTTTGTTGAACAACAATACAATAAATAACTTTGAATAAAAAAAGGAATAGTGTTGATTTGCATTATTAAAATAATCAGCATTCTGGCCCATGCAAAAACACAGCTTAATCAGACAGGCCTTTCTTAAAAAAGAAGAGGCTTCTAATTTTTTACCATGACATTTTAAAATGAAATTTTTCAGCTTGCTCATGCTTAAGAATTTTAGCAGCCATTTGACTTGAAAGCTCCCTTGAATGCCTTTTCACAAATTGTCTCCATTATTTCAATGAACATGAACAAGATTAAACTTCCCACTACAAAAGGGTTTACCATAGTGCACTCCCGGCTATGAAACATGGTTCATGGGAGCAGCCTTAATAAATTGAAGTAGGTGCATAAATCTTAAACAGGTTTTCAGTAGTATCATAGTTACTACTAACTATAGTGGTATGGACTAGAAAGGTGTAATTTTAATGCTAATCATTTTCTGTTTTTTCTACAGGATTAACACTACGTAGATCAATGACATTTCCAGGCTTACATGTCTTAACATGTAAACAGAATTAGAGAGTAGACTGGCAGGCCTCTCATTATTACTTATTCTCTTGGCCTCTGCATCATCGTTCAATCAAAACATCTATGGTCACTCCAGAACATAACATTACTGATCATCTACCTGTTCTTTTTTTTGTTATTGACAATGTGATGAGGATTTATACCTAGAAATTATTTTCGTGAAACTTCTCACAGACAGGATTTTAGAAGAAAAATAATGAATAATGTGTTTTAACAGGCACAGCCTTCAAATCAATTCATCACTGGAAGCTTTAGCCTGAGAATGCAGACAGATTTTCAGTTGTATTTTTTAGTGACGTGAAACTACAACCCAAAATGTTTTGTTTAGTAAGTTTGATTAGTTTTCTCCTTGCCCAGTACTTCTTGTGCTGTCTTCAGTAATATGACCTGTCTAGACATTTCCTGACTTTTCCTTTCATTTAGTAAGAATATCTTGCATAGTTCCATGGAAAGTAAAAAAAAGTGTTAATAAAATATTTACACTGTAAGTATTTTGTTGCTGGGATACTTGTGGTATCAGCTCTAGAAGCATAATTTCAAGTGAGGTAGATATACTCCCACATAACAACAGGCTTGGGTAGTAGTTTCCTCTGAGAAGCAAACGGAGCAATTATTATTTACTAACGAAAAACTTACACCCGAATAGCTTCGGCAATCGAAGCATGTACAGTGAAATGTTTGAATTTGAACTGAAAGTTGGAATATGCGGACCCCCATGGAAACAGTTACCCCAAAATTTTGGGGCGTTTATTGACCTACTTACAAGACGTTTTTATGACCATTTTTGGGCGGGACGATTGAACGGTATAGCTGAACCTTGACAAAATATTTGTCTTCTCATTGAGAAGCGATTTGGCACCTTCAGGAACACTGTCTTCAAGTCGTAAGCCGTTAACAAATAAGCTTCGATGTCGCTGTCTAGGTTTGAAGTATAAATATGTTCAAATCGCCGAGTCACTAGCCTTAACGTTCCGTTCCCAGTTCTGAGATATTTTCCACCTATTTATAAAAGCCATTGTTTTGATTCTGATTTTTTCTTGAAGGTATTGTTTTCAGTGGAAGTTGCGTCAGCCCAAGTGGCGAGAAACGTACAATGGGTGTAACATATTTCTTAGGCAATTTTGTAGACTTAATCTGTATTCAAGCACCTCTCAAGTCCAAACATTGACATAAAAAGATATCCTCGAATTAATCGTATTACTCGTTTCAATTCGAGAGCTTTATTGTTGGATTAACTGGTTTATTTCTCTTGCACTTCGCCGCTGACTCGCAAGGTACCTGTGGAAAGTAGTGTTCAAAGCCACTGATCATTTTTATGAAATTGTTATAAGATTTAATTTTTCAAAAATTGGAAAGAGTTTTGACCTCTGTAAGTTATATTTTTGTCTTAAAGGGCAGTATTGTGAGGTTTCTGATTTACAGGCCATTAAAGATGATCTTGGTGATGATTTTTATCGATCGATAGAAGCGTTTGTCAACTCTTTTGAGTCTTGTCGCCAGTCTGTTTTTTGTTTTCAGGCTAAAATTACGTTATTGATACTTTATATGATAACATCTGCAGCTTCGCTTATGTTGTTAAAATGATTTGCTTTACCGTTGCTGAGAAATTGGACCGTGAACTTTTCACGACTAGCATTTTGTTTACCTTCTTTCAAACCTTCCCGGGCCGGCTTGAACGTGACGTCACGATGGCCATACACATCGCAATTTCATTCGCCAATATCTCCTATAGCGCCCAGGCCCAAGTTTATGACTCCCTCCTGTGCTTTCTCCTAAAACGGCTACTTTTGCGCGAAAGGATGTAACAGGCCTCAACGAGTGACCCTAGGATTTGCATGACTATATGGTTTGCAAACGTGTAGTTCATACCATGGAGGTTGCATGAACCGCTATATCTTCCCTATTTTTGACATGTTTCTTAAGTGAAATCTCAGGCGAAGAGAGATTTTGGACTTCGTTAGTCGAGGAGAACGGAGTTTTTCGGCATTCATTACGTCAAAAACGACACTGATATTAAAGACGTGGAAGTGGAAGGTACAGGGCACCTGGTGGGTCTGACAGCTCAATCTAGCTGTACTACGCAGTCTAGTACACGATGGTATGGGGCTAGTTGACCCAAAAAGGACTCGAACGCCGTGGAAATGTTGGCAAGAAGAAACGGCGTAGGGGTGCGACCGGTACTTTTACTTTACTGGTACGAGTTTTTCAATGTTTTGTATGTATTTCTTTATCATGAGCTATTGCTGCTGAAGAAACAAAAATAATGAACCCAAAAAACTTTTAATGGTCCCAAAGTATCATTGGTAACAAAACTGTTTATTGATTACATAACAGGTGTCCATAATTTATAAAAGACAGTTCACTGTGTACATTTATTTGTCTGTCTTGATAAAGCTGCTGAATTATCAGGTGTTCTACAAGAGGGAAATGATTTTTTACCACGTGAAGTTAGAGAAGAATGTGAATGTGAAAAACGGGAAGTGGAAAATGTTAAACCCAGAGATGCTGCTGAGACCTAGCTCTCCTTAAAGGCTCATTATGATATTCAACATTAAACTTACATTTTACGGTTCGAGAAAATATTGATATCCCTTTGACTCCTATTTCACTACTGATCCTGATTCATATTTAGAACTGAAATGTTAAGACACACTACCTCTCAGAATTTTCCCTGACTTCACATGGGGGAGTATGGAGTATGGGGGATGTGGAATAACACATTACTAATATTTCAGCAACCTCACTGAAAGGATGCACCAAAAAGCATGTTACTGATACCAATAAAAGGAAGAAACACTTGATTTAACAGGTACATGTATATATACCAGGTTAAAATCAGTTATTATATACATGTACTTAACAGCACTTATAAAAACTGCCGTGATAACCATTAAAAGGTCAAACCATTGTCTTTCAAGAGGATCAATCTTAACTCAACTCAACACTGTAACAAAATCTAAGACCTTCAATATTACTGACTTGAGGAAACTTCCAAAGAAATCAAGCTAAACATGATCATTTCATTTGACTGATTTGCCACTGACAATTCTAAGATGTCTAAGATGGTGTTGGTTAACATTTTGTAGCCAGATCAGTGCAGTTGCTGACAACTTCAAAGCATATGTAATTAAACAATTACAACACGTGAAAGTGGACCTCTGCCTCAAAATGAATTTGGAGCCCACAATTTCATTCAGAGGTGGCAGTGAAGGGGAAGGGGTGTGTGTGGGGGGGCGAAGTTGGATATGCTGACGGGGCATATTTTCAGAAACGGTCAGTATAAAACATGGACTGCGGGCTGCGGACTGGGTATAAAATGTGGACTACAAACTATGTAAATAAAAACAGCCTTAGAAAGGTAAAAATGAGAGACACGGAAAGCGGGCTTGCATAAAACAGTAGTTCCAGCTCCTTGCCTCACACAAAAACATTCTGTAAGCCGGTCACGCAGTCTATATTCTCCTCATGTGGAGAAGGAAAGCATACTGCACGGACAAGGAAGCTAGGTTATGCTGCTATTCAAGACAACTGAAATTAGACTCTGAATTCTATTAAAAGAAGGAGTTTGAAGAGAAAAAATCAGAGAAGCACCAAATAAAAAATAGTATTGGTGTTAGCCGAGTCAAAGTAAAAATTCCTAAAGATGCCTCTATTGCGTTTTTTTTTTTTGGGAATATGAGGAAATGAAGAACTCAGATGAGAAGGTCAATATAGGGGCATTCTGCGAGGTAAAAAAGCAGTATTTAGGGGGGAGGGATTACTCATCTATACATGAATAATAACCGAAATGAATCATCCAACTCAACGTTATATTATACGCGATGATTATGATGACATGATTTACACCCTGCTCCTGAACCCCGAAGGGGGTACTGATAGGAATTTTTTGATGGGGTGATGCCTCCTGGTTCTCTAAATCCTTACCCTGTTTCAGAATAAAAAATGTCATTTTCCACACCCGTTTTCAGACCTGATCTCTAAAATCCATACCCATTTTCAGACCTGACCTGATTTAGCCTGTTCTAGGCTCTCAAATAAAGAGGAGACTACCCAGTTTCCTCTCGTTTTATTTTCATGCTTTCTCAATTTAGCGGACCCAACTATCTCGGAGCCTGGAACAGGCTAGCCCTGATTAGGCAGAAATTATGTCATCATTATAAATTTATAGATTAGAGCACAACAGTAGATCATTCTCTCTAGAGCACAAACAAAAAATTCTTCAAATGCATTTCAAATTCGCGTATTTCTATTTCATTCTTATTTATTTAGAATTGAAAACGATAAATACATTTGTACATGTATGCTCCCGTAGTTTCCTCGAAAACCATACCCGATTTCAAACCAAAATAGGCAAAGTGTTTTCAGACCACCAAAAACGGCCCATAAACCCTACCCTTTAGGGTGGCAAATAAGTATATGGCTTATATAAGAGATTACCCCCAGGTCCTGACCCCTTTCATGATTGTTAGAGACCGAGAGCATGTCTAAAACGGGTGTAGAAAATAGCATTTTTGTCAGGCTCTTGATTCAGAGAATCTCCACCAAGAATTTCTATTTCATACACGGTCCGCAGTCTGCAGTCCGCGTTTTATACCTAGTCCGTGTTTTATAGCCAGTCCATATTTTCCAGTCCACGTTTGATACCTAGTCCGTATTTTATACGCAGTCCGTAGTCCGCAGTCCGTAGTCCGCAGTCCATATTTTATACTGACCGTTTTCAGAAACGTAAAGAAGGACCTCAAATGCAACAGATGCTCAAAATGATGTTTTCATTACCCTTGTTGCATAGATGGAGGTACCAAATCTTTGTCTATAGAGTCTGTTGCAGCTGTTGGCACATTAAAATGATCGAGGTTCACAAGAGTCAAGTCGCTGTACTATCCAAAACTCTCAAATTCCCTTGGTTGGATTGGGCGGTGCGTTTGCCTGTTATCGGGCTTTTGTTTGACATCTTTTCGTGCAACTCATTCCTAACTTGCTTTATACTTGTGCCACTTCTTTTTTTCCTCTGAATCACTGAATCAAAAGCGCAGGAATCCAGTGCCGAACGACGCGTAAACTCGTAAACTCCGACCGTGGCCATGGCTGGTAGGTACTTCATATATGGTATGCCATGAAATTATACGACTGCTGGTCAAAGATATGACGGGCTATGAGAACGCTCGGCTTTTTTCGAACATTTTCATTTCGAAATGAAAAATGAGATGTTTGATGACGGCCTAGCGTTCTCCTAGCCCGCTATATCTGTGATCAGCGGGCCTTCACGACCTCGATTTTTATGTTCAGTAGAGGGAAAGACGATTAGAAGGCCGGTCGTTCTCACAGATTTTTCATTTTCGATTTCAATATTTTTATGAGAACGATGATCGGCCGGTCGTTCTCATTGAATTTTGATTTTGATTTCAATATGCTTTTGGAGCCGCAATGTTATTTAAGGGTTTACTTTTCTTTGTTTTGTTTTTCGTCTTTTGCATTTTTTTTCTATTTTTATTATTTTTGTCTTGTTTTTCTTTTTTTTTTGTTTTCTGATTTTTTTCGTAATTTTTTTTGCCTGTTTCCTCTTTTTTTTGTTTTATAATTTTTTTAGTTTAATTTTTTTTTTGTTTTTTCAAGTGCGTTTATTTTGTTTTGTTTTTATTTTCTTGGCTAAGTTTTTTAAAAATTTTATCTAAGGTTTTAAAATATTTTCTCTTATTTTTGAAGAAAAATTATTTTTTTCCTCTTCTTTTTCGAAATCGCAGCACAAATCTGACCATCTTTTTTGTGAGAATGCTCGGCCACCATACTGGTGCCATTCTTTCAAATTTCTTTGAAGAACAGCGAACTCAAAACCACCCACAATACCTTTCGGGATTGTGGCGTGCACTTTTTCCGACAACCTTTCTCGAAATAGCTGTATACAACGAGAGAGAACACCGTTTACAGCACAACCCATAAAACGGCCACGAATAACACCCAAACTGCGGTTACAAACATCAGAAATAACAAACGCATTATATATAATTGATTTTATAATATCGAACTTGACGTTTCGTATGATTCAACATACATCTTCAGAAGTGACCGTTATCATGGGGTAGTGTAGCAGCTGCGCGTAAGGTCTCTCCTAATTGGTCACTGCAAACAATGACATGTCATTCTTCCCATTGTTTTAGTATTGTTTGGGGTTAGGGAAACGCACCATTGGTGACTTCTCTTCCGAGCAGCTGCTACATGACCCTTATCATGAGTGGTAACTAAATTTAAATAAAAAAAAGTAAGATAAGTAACTAATTAACTTGATTGTCATTTTTATGCTTATTTTTATTCGCGTACAAGCACTCGATTGTTTTTTTTTATTATTAACACCTTCTTTTAATCAGTTATTTTTTATGTGACACTCGGTCAGCACTCGTACCGTTAACATCCGTCGAAAGGCCCTTGGACACCTTATGAAGTTTACACAAGATAGATTAAAGTACACATAGCATCAACCCCAACCCAAAAAAGGAACCTAACCAGTTTCTAAACAGTGCTTAATCCTAATCAGTAAAGGCAGTGCTTAACCCTAATCAGTAACGGTAGTGCTTAACCCTAATCTGTAAAACGCAATGCTCAACCAGCTAATCCAAAACGATAAGGAATACCACGTCGTGTAAACTTCATAAGGTGTCCAAGGGCCTTTCGACAGATGTTAAAAAGTGCTGACCGTGTTCACTCAGTTTAGTGGCAGTTCCTACTGTTTGAATTTTGATAAATTTCGTGACACAGATCTTTAATTAAAGAAATAGGTAGCATATTTGGCAAGTGGTAGCCTGTGTACAGACCGCCCCCCCTCCCGTCAGGAAAAAATCGGGGGGGGTGGGTACACAGGCTTGCGAGTGGTTGAGTTGCTAGGGAAAATCGCGATGACGTTAAAGAAAACTCGACTATAGGAAATATTTTTTATTGCCATCACTGTTCAGTATCTTAAATTCCCTATTACCGCAATTTGACCACACAGGAAAAGGTTTAAACCGAGAGCCATAATGGCTCTTGGTTTAAACGATGAGTGCCGTTTCTGCTTTGATAAGTGATAATCCGCAAAGCTCAGTCAAACTCAGTTCAGAAAAGGTCGAGGAAAGTGGCACGCATATAAATAGACATCGATCCTCTATTTTCACGTCATTTGAGATATTACATTCACAGATAAAGGCTAAGCAGGGTCATTGGTTATGTTAAATCCGACCGACATAAATCCTACTTTTCAACTGACACAGTCCTGTTCAGATCTCCTCACCCCGTCAGATTCGAGGTGGCACTGTGAAGTTTGGATGTTTGAATTGCTGGAAGCTTTACGGATCGAAGAATTATCACTGTGTTACACAATCAAACTGTAAGTGAAACTTATTTTAAAGTATTAAGCATTCTCTGGATCAACGTCAGTAGGCAAAATGTTGGACAAGATTCGGTATAAAGGGAAAGTGAAGTCAATTGCAGAGATACTTTTGTTAATAGATTACATTTCCCTTTTTTGTAAGAACCAAAAATTTGAATACTTCAAACGAATAGCAACTAAGCATTTGCGGCTTTGATGTGCTCAAAGTTTATTTTTCTTTGCCCTCTACAGTGCATGCACTTTTAAAAGCTAATTACTATACATAGTGTATATCTGACAGCTTTGACTAAGAGATCTATGAGCACAAGAGCCACAGGCACATTTGACTACAGCTTAACAGGGAAAATAGATGGCGAATGGGTTTATTTCGTCATCGTTTGGTCATTTCTTTTTTCTTTGATCCCTTTGCATCAACACTGAATTATCTTGCTAAGTAGGGTAAAAGGTGGAAACAGAATAATGTAACAAGTTCTTTACATTAAACGTGGATGAAAGCTTGTTTGTTTGCAACTGCTACGCAATACTTTCGAAGTAGTCATAAGATTTCGTTATTAACATGAAAATGCATTTAATTTCAATTAATCTGTGGTTTCAATCAGTGCTACTCGCCCTAGGGAAATGGCGTGTTCGATCACCAAGCCTAAGGCCTGTTTCAAACGTCGTGCTACTGCCGTGCTAAGCTGGCTCGACTGCAGCACGACACTAGCACGACTTGGTTTCAGACGTCGAATTTAACTCAGTCGAATAGAACGGCTGTTCCCTAAAACAAAACACAATAATAAAGAAACGGTTCAGGAAACTTTAAAATGTATTCTAATGCGTTTGCAATTTATGAATTGAGTTCGGCACGGCGGTAGAACGACGTTTGAAACCAAGTCGAGCTACTGCCGTGTAGCACGGCAAGGCTTGCCGTGCTACACGGCAGTAGCACGACTTGGTTTCAAACGTCGCGCTACTGCCGTGCTAAAGTCGAATTTAATTCGATCAATTGAGTTCGGCACGGCAGTAGCACGACGTTTGAAACGGGCCTAAGCGAGGTATATATAGTCTTGAGAAAAGAGCGAGGTTAAAGGTATTAATTTTGTTCCCTTGCAAAGGGCTAAATTAACCTTTGCGTCGTTCGATGGTCAAGGTAAAATAGAATAGAATAGAATAGAATAATTTATTTAATGTCAAAGACGTAGGAAGTGTTTGCACAATCTTCCGAGCCAGAGTCTCATGTTAAAAACGCTCGACAAACTAAAAATAAAAACGGGTGTCTGTAAAATGAGGACCGGATACCTGCGGATGGCGGATGCGGATGGGAAAATGCGGATAGAAAAAGGGTATAGTGTACTCAACTTACAGAGAGAATATTCTCAGGGTAATCAAATCAAATTTAGGCGCAGGTGCGACCCCCATTAATTGTTAGTACAATCCTGTCAAGCTTAAGTTTACAATTCTTCTCTTTTTTTAGAACAGCCGTTTTATGAAAATTATCCGATGTTAGATTCCCGTGATGCAAGACCCTTCACCCGCCAAGATGGCTTACCGTCAAAGGGCCAAAGTGTGGCTTACGGCAGTACGAAAATTGAATTTTTAATATTTCTAAACAACCGAGTATCCTTTGCCTCTGCTTTGTTGTCAGTCCAGTTCAAATCAAATAAAGAATATTCTGTAAATTCCGTGTTTTAGAGTATTCCGTGTGTTCCATATTTTACAGTATTCCACGTATTCCGCCATTCCACCGAATAGGGTAACCCAAATATCGGGGAGGACATCATAAAAAAAGATAGGAGACCGGTAGGATTTTTAAATCGATGAAAGTATACCTCACTCATTTCGCAACTTCATTTTATAAAATGCTTCATAATTTGTTTCCACAAGAACATGATTTACGATATTTAGATCATAACCAATGCACTACGCACAACTTGTCATATAACATTGGACAGCAAATCATGCACTCAAACTCTTGCGCAGTAAAGTTACAGAATGAAATTATTTTTTGCTGCACTTAATCACATTTCTTTACAAGTTCTGAAACCTTGGCCAAAAGGTCTCTTTTTGAGATCTCTAGATTTGTAAGGTATTTCGAAATACCCGCACATGTCTTTCAACATACTAACATTGAAAGATGAAAGCTTGTTGCTATGATAATATTGACAATGATTGTAAACATCAAATGAAATTGTATTTTTTTTAAGCCCAAATTTTCTATCACCTCTTCAACAGCATGGACTACTAGCATGGCGTTGCCGCTCCAACTTTGTCACCTTCTTTGGGTCTGCTGACCCCTAGACGCGCTGACCCGTAACGTCCGTTGCAATGTATGTAACGAAATATGTGCAGCCCATATTCAAAGTACTTGGAGACTAGCTGAGGCTGAATTCATCATCATTTATAGGAACAACATAAAACTGATTCACTTCACGATTTCTGGTGAAAGAAAGACTGTTTTTCTTTTTTCTTTTTTTTTTTCTTTTTTAACTTAATATATTTCACGCATTTGTTTGGATTCCGATGCAGCTTGGACAAATGAACGCTGTCACGCGACAACATTTCCAAGAGTCGACTTCCCTTAGGAGATGGTAATTTCGAGTTATTTTCTTTTTCTGCTTATCTTTCATTTTCCATTCCCTTTTAATTCTATATACTTCTATTTAGGATGCCTTTGAGCGCCTGTCAATAGGTGGAAGGTGTTGACAGGCCAAACACGACTCATAAGCTCGTGATAGTGTGATACGTGACCTTATAGTTTTGCTCTAACGAGGATATCTCCCAGCGATTTTCCTCTTTTATACGAAATGATGAACGCCATACGCCTTCGTGTCGTGTAGCGTTACATGCGCAGTTATTTGACACAGTTAATGTCAAATCAACAATCGAAATAAACTGCAACTGATGCAAATCATTTGAAATGTCATGTTTTACTCGCAGCCCCTCACGTTCTACTGGAAACTACTAGTTATAACTAAAACAATTTAATAACGAATTTTTGCTTAATTGTTGCTAAATCTATGGATCATTGAGATCTGTTGCCCCGTGGTGCAGGCTTTGCAGTCCAGCTACTGTCACTGCGTGCTACAGCAGTGGCGCATCTGAGCCAAAAAGAAACACTCATCCATATTTTTCGGAATTAAGATTTCGGAATTAAGATTCCATAGACTTTTTTGGGAGAGTTAGTTGCTATCTGGTTAAAAGACGTTCTCAGTAGAGGTAATATTCAGCTGAATAATTGCTGTTTGACTTTCCAAAGATTCCTTGAAGGTCTGGAAAACAGTCGTTTCCGGGAAAGTACTTGTGTTCACGTGATCTTAATATCTTCTCTTCTTCCTTGGAGCCCCACCTCCTTCAAAGGTGAAGATTTTTGTGGAGGAAATTAATATCAATTGTATCGCACTGTCTATGCGTCGCCCAACCAGACAATATTATAGAGAATTCGCCGTGAAAAAAAGTGCAATCGTGAGGTAAGAAATACGTGTCTATGCATTCATTCATAATTTAGCTCTCTCAAACAAAATACATGTACGTCCATTTGTAAACAAAAGTTGTTATGGCATAGCAGTCTTTCTTTCAATAGATTAGTCATATTCTAATTGGTATGCAGTACTACTCGATAAATTGCAAGTTCGATGTTCGACTGGCAGGCTACAAGACGAATTAAATTCCTAGAAATCAAGAAAACGTTTCTAATAGAATTGTAGGATTAACATTCAACACCAAGTGTTTATCTAAAGAATACTATGTACATTTCCAACGTTGTCGTACTAAAGTGCATATCAGGGGAGAAGGACACCTCTTGGAACCAGTTTTGGCTTTCTACTGCTTAGTACACTACTATTATTGCGTCCTTTAATTGTTCAAGAGGTACACGGAGATACTCCGCACTTCGCATGAGAGGCATGCCGCACAGAAAGTTTTCTGTTGACGGAATAAAAACAAATCTCACCGTAGCCTAGGTAAGAAAGAGTTTAGTTGAGCATTATAAGCCAACACTGTTTCTCCAAGTTTAATGGCAACAGAAAACTACTGTCTCTTTGAATAATTGCCCTAGCACAATTCACGTCGCTTGCTTTATTGCCAACAAGCAGCCTCAAGAAGACGCGAGGCTGCGAGGCGGCAGCCTAATAGAGCCGTGGGTGATTGTTCCAGAGGCAGAAAAAATCTCGAATCAATGTAACATAGGGTGATGCAAGGCAACCATGACGTAATGCAGAACAGAGAATGCATTGGAGGGTTGCTGGATGTGTGCTCCTTGCTTTAAGTTTGCAATATTTTCAATGCAATCGAATTACGGTCGAATGACGTTCGAATTACTGTTCAGTATTTCATGACATTTCTAAACAAACTCAACGTCGCGCGCGTATACATGTAGGTAAAATCTTTGCTCGATGGCACTTACCGATAGCTATAACTAGTTTTATTTACGTACATTGAAGCAGTTACACTTTTGTGGAAAAGGAAAAGATTCGTCAATTCACTGAGTCGACTTCCAGGATTTCTGTTATTTAGAAATCCTAGTCTTGTTAACAAACATTACACTGCAACACTGTTTCCAAACGAAAACGAAGATTTGAGGTCACTGGTGAATAATATGAAACTACACTAATTATCTGCTGTACAATTGCTGATAAAATAGCAACCCAAAAGCTAGAGGTACGCTTTTAAGATTAAAGTGATGATTTGCAGCGGTATAATACGTTTTCAGATTTCTTTTAGAACAATGATTGCTATCGGTTTTCTGAGAATTCATACAGCGTTAACTCGATTACTAATAGCCATTACGTATACACTTTTGGAAGCGATCAATATAAGCATACAGTGAACAAATAAACTGGACTAAGTGAAGACAGCATTCAAAGTTTAGTGCCGGAGTTCTCTACAAATACGTATGTGTGAAAGGAAGAAATCTACAGCGTAGCAGAAGTCTCCATTCTGCGTGCAAGGTCCCCACTGCTTCCTAAATAATATAAGCGTACAAACATTTTCTTGATTTGTATTTTTTTTCTCTCTGTGCAATATCTCTCTTTGCTTTAACGTACACGAGTAGGGAAGCATCATTTGAGAGTATCAAATCTTCTATAAACGGCTTGAAATTATAAAACGAAAACCGAAAGTCTTGTTACATCATTTGTTATGTTTCTTTTGAGCTATCAGGGCTTTTCGCCAAGTGGATCGTAAATTTCCAAGAATACGAAAACTCAATGAGATCTTGTTTCGTTTTTTGCTGGCAGTAGTCATCAATATAACTTGAATGAATCGAATCGTAATCATTATGACTTATCCATACAAGACAAAAATTAATGTGGATCTGAATAACCATCCGAATGAAATGCTCTTTTTAATTTATGAGGGCACTCTTTATGTCATTCCTCAGTAGCCGGATTCTAAGAAGACTGGGGACGGATTCAGTGAAACAGGTTAATGAACAAGTTTCCTTGAGACGTCGCTATCGTTGTTTTTGTTTGTTCGTTTATTTTTTGTCTGCTTTTTGTATTCTTTGCATAGTAATCCATACTCCTGAATATACTTTGCCAAAAGAAGAAATAATCTTCGAAAAGAAATCATGTTGAGGCTTGATAGTAAAACATCTGGCCCTCGCTTTATCCGCGGGCAACGTAGACAGTCTTCGAGAGGAAGGCTATACAGTACGTAGCACATGTGTTAGCCTCATTAATGAACATTAAAGTTGGTTTTTTTTCTCCCTCTTTAAAAGAAGATAATTGAACATATTGTGTTCAAGATTTTTAGTTTTAAATACTTTTTTATTGTAGTTTTTAATAGTTTCTCATGCTTTAGTCACCTTTAACATAACTTTAATATAATAATATTGTAAAGCGCAACCGAATATATTCATATAGAGGTTTGCGCTATATAAATGTAAATTATTATTATAATTATTATTATTGATATAAAAGCATATAATCGTGATTCAAAATAGGTATCGGACTTTACTCGATCGGCTAAATTCCTTTCTCTGACCCGGCGGCCCTTTTACAGTGTAGCTGCTGATGACTGATGTAGGCATTGCCTTACACTGGGATGTCGCTCATTACGTGCTCTATGTTTGACCTGGTTAAAGAAAGCTACCGTAAAATCTTGAAAATAAGTCCTGGGGATTATATTTTTCAAAGACCCTTTTTGAGGGGCTTATTTTTGGAGGGGTTTATATAGGGAGGGAAATTTGCGTTACAACAATAACAATTTTATTCTAATTTATGAAAAATACAAAAGTTGAATAGTCTGCCCCTAAACTATAAAATAGCTGGAAAGCTAGTCGTGGCGGGGCAAGACAAGTACATCAATAACACAATTATCTAGTAAAAAAAACCTTAAACTATTAGAAAGCCTTGCAGATTGCAACTAAAAATAAATAAAACACAGAAGTTAAGTGACCTAATTAACACAGCGCTTACTGACGTACAATGATAACACAGAAAAAGAAAAGTAGACATTAAAACCTTTAGCAAGTGTATCTACGTACTATGTAACTACTTTTTTAATAATAATGGATGGGATTTGAATATAGTCATCCTCTCTTTCAAAGATATCAAATAGCAATTTGCGGAGAATCTTTTGAAAGCATTCTTTGGACGATCCGTTGTATAGCGTGGTATCTTATTCCACAGCTTTACTCCGAGCCAAGAGAAAGAATTGTTTTGTATTTCTAGTCTAAAACTTTGAACATAGAAATGACTTTCCAAACGTAGATGGTCGTGTATTGTATGAGTGAATATGAGACGTTTTCTGAAATAATGTTGCTGGGGCTTTATCATTATTGATATCGTGCATTAAGCTTGATACGGACTCATAATAAAGAAAAGTTATTGGAAGCACGTTAGCCTTGAGAAATAGTCAGTCCGCGAAGTACAGAAACGAAGATCTCTTTTCTGAAGAGTTAGATTTCATTAAGATTAGTCTTGCATGCCTGACCCCAGACAGCAAAACCATAGGTTAAATAAGGATGAATTAGTGACTTATAGATATTCAGCGAGGTACAGAGTGGCGTAGCTTTGCATTTATCCCAACATTTTTACTAATATTTGTAACAATAGAATCAATGTGGTATTTCCAAGAGAGATTCTGATCAATAAGAACTCCCAGGTATTTTATGTAGTCTATGTAAATTTAAGACTCGAGACGAACATATTTATTCTCTTCATTATCAAACATGCGAAGTTTTGGTTGGCAAGCAAGTCGCTTTAGGTAAGGATGGAAAATTACAAAGTTGCATTTCTTACAAAATCGGCTGGGCTTATACTTGGAGGGAAATATGTGTCTCAAAATCGATTGGGCTAGCTTATAGTTGGAAAGGAATTTATGTATAAGTGTTTTGCACGAAGTTTTCATTAAAACACGCCGTGAGAACGTAGATCTTCCCTGTGCTAAAAGATGAAACAGTTCATTCTATCGTCGCAAAGACAATAATGAGGTGAAAAGCGGGGATCACCAGAAGGAGTTTGGTGCAGTAATGGGATACCCAAAACAACTAAAAAGCTAAACTACAATTGTTGGGTGACCGTAATTATGATAATTAATATATAGATTTAGCCAGGGCTAAAAGCGAAGCTCCTATTAACTCGAATTTATGATTTAAATCAAACAATAAACTTGTATTCCACAATTCAGTTAACTTTAGAACACATTCATGTGACTAATTTGAGGGAACGGTTAAGTGATTTTAGAGAACAGTAATTTGCAAACAGTCAAAGCTAAGAGTGAACTTAATCTTACATCGAGTTGATAGCCTTATATATGTACACCCAAAAATAGCAATCATCTTCGATCACATTTAAGAGCGCGGACTCTTGATCACAGTAGATTAGGCCTGGAAAACAAATCAGGCGGAATTTTTTGCGTTCAACAAGTTTACTTTACAAAATCTTGCCAACAAGTCTGGGGACGTGTAAACCAACCTTTTATACTTTTTATACATCATATCTGAGGTGAAACAGTACCATGAGGCGCTGTTTTTATCATACAGACCTCGGAGAGAATGCAGTATTTCACAATTTTGCAATACAAATTGCACTCGCTCAATATTCAGGACGATCGAAGCACGTGTGGGCTTTTAGCGAAACCGTTAAAAAAATTTCCAAAATCACCTATACGGCTAGCCAGTTCTCACTTTCGACAAGCGCCAAAGTCGACTGTTGAAATTATGATTAATAGAGTTATACGCTTCAACATAATAAAGAATTAATTATGTTTATTTTTTATTTAATGTTTTTATCAGGATGTGTAATCTTCAAAAGCGTTTGATACGCGCGGCATTTTGACTACTCCTGCATGCAAGCGATGTTCATGAGCGACTGAAAACAAACGGCACAGCGATGAAAATTGCAAAAGAGACTACCAACAATCAACGAAATATTCTTTGGAACGTTTTCTTTTTATTCGCGGTAAGAAAATGACTAAAGGCTTTTTAAAGTTTTATAAGCTTATAATCAAACCTGATACTCGGTCAGATCATTGTCTCAAATCTTACAATTAAAAACGTGCACAAACTAAATAGCCGCATAAACTACGCTCGACTTCATTAAATTAGATATAAAGAACAAACGTCAAATAAATAATTACTCAGGCTTACCATTCGAGATGCACTGAAAACTATCAAGTAAGGCCAGAATCATTAAATTTGTGCGTGATCGAGTGTTATGCTTCTCCTAATTTCTGTGTCTCCGCCGATTCAACAAGCACGATTGACGTTAGCATTAGCGAAGTTTGATAAACTTTGAAAGTTCACAGTTAGCTTTAACATGTATACCTTTTTATGTAAACAACCCGTACATGTATGTTAAATGAAAGAAACACTGTAAAGTGAGGGGGTAAAGTAAAGTATTACGTAGGGTTTTAACTATTTAAAGGTCAATTTTTGAGCTTCGTTATTGTTGCCAACGGCAATGATTTTTGGATTTTCCGGTTCGGTAAAATTAGTCACACTATATTTTAGAGAGCAGGAGGGATTGGGGGGGTGCGTGAAAATAACGCTATTGTTTCCTGCTTAGAATGGCTCACTTGCTTATTTTTATTCACAATGGCGGAATTTAAAAAGGTACCATACAGCCCCGACTTTAAAAAGGTACTCATTTTTCTTGTTACGAAAGTCTTCCAAAAGGGTACAATGTTCAAATGAGTAACTGTTTAAGTCTTACATGAGATGCTACGTCACACAGTAGTCAGCGACAAGCCTGGTGGCCTAAGTGTGCAGCCACCCCCTCCCCCTGGAAAATTGGCAGCCCAGTGAAAATCGACTTTTGGAGATTCTTGTTTTTTAAGTAGTCGATGGAAAATACCTGTGGGTATTCTTTACACTTTTCGAGGTCGAACTAATTCCTTTTTTAGAGCTTGAAGAAAGATACAAATTAAAGGGAATAAATCTTGAAACGTATAACTATTTTCATCTAGTGGCAAAATGCGTTTTCGTGTCGACCATAAATTATAGCTAATCGTCTATTGATCATCTCTATCAGTCTCGGTTGAGTAAGGCCCGTTTATCTCTATGGGTTTCTCTTAAAAGCTGTTCGCTGCCTGTTCTGGTTAACTTTTCGTTTTCATGCAGCACAATAATTCTGTATAGTCTATTGTAGGTTGTTATTACTACCGCTGCGCACGTATTCCTTGCCTGCAATATAACCACGTGTTTTGAAAACAGAGATTCCTTTTAAGTTTGTCATTTTGGAAACGTCTGCTTATAATCAGTCTGTACGTTTTCTTGTATTTCGGACTTTTCTTTTTTAACCTTGAACACTGAACTCATCGTAAACTTATATATCGGTTTTCGAAAACTTAACTCTGCCATAGGATACTCGGTATCGAATTCATTTGGACCTTCTTGAACTTCATTGTAAATTGGACTTGACACAGTTGATTTGCATCTGGATCTATAGAAACGTGGAATGTTTGTTCTTTATGGAATAAAGATAAGGTTTTTACACGCGGAGTTCGAGTGATCTATAAATTTGTGTTGCTTATTATAAAATAACTAACCCAGTGAGCCGGCACTGATTGGCTGAGAGGTGTTTTCCCAAGAGAGTATGTAAGGACATTTGTGACGTCACGATGTTCTGCACTACATGTAGATTTGTGCTTTAAACTCGACAAGTTTCCTTTATTACCGTCGGGTAATACCGAACATCCCTCTGGCCTTCGAACAAGGTGCCAGACTTTTCTGGGCTTCCGTCGTCTTAACTTGTTCGACATCGGATGATTGATAAGGAATGTCAACGGGCTATTATTTCTGGTAATAGAAAGTAGCCCGCACTTAAGCCTGCGTGAAAGTCGTAATTTAACCCTGGTTAGCAAAGTCTAGCAAGCTGCGCCGATGTCCTTGTTCTGGTCCCCCAAGGGATTTACCGGAAATGCGTTTCGAATTTCCCTTCAAGTTGATTGGCACATTGACAATGCGTTTTTTAAAAGGGCAATCATAGCGCGTACTCAAATCCAGCCTGGTAGACAGTTGAGGCCCCAGAAGGAGGGTTTCGGCGCTGTTTCGCAGATTGACTTAACCAGAAGTTTAGTTCCGTCTGTGGCCCAGGCTACTCGCACTCGGATTGATTAAGATCGATTTTCCGTAAATCACACTACTGGCGAATGTGGTCTTGGTGACCTTTTTTTATTGCCCGCAAACACTTCGTGTCACCGGCAAAGAGAGTAACAGATATTGAGATAAAGCATTGGCGTATGAGAGCATTGGCGTATGAGTTGCTCCAGAAAGTCTCCTGGAGCAACTTGCGCCCTCCAATCTCCACAACTCCATATACGTACGCTAAGCATGAACCCCTTTTTTATAACATAGTTTACCAAAGACGTTTGTTTTTTGATAAACTGCAAAATTCTCTCAACCCGCGGCACAGAAGAAAAAACGCTTCTATTGACTGGTTCAAACGCGCCACAATGCAATCGTCTATTTTTTTGACAGAAAATGCTTCTTCTCAGTCTGTTAACGATAAATGGAACCTAATTCAGCAGAACTAAAGGCATACATGTAAAGTTAAGATACTTAAGTGTTCGTAAGAATGCGTGTAGTATGGTTTGAATCATTTAAACGATTTGTGTGTTTTTGCTTAGCGAAATCCAGGAAACTTGTTGCTTAGCGAGGACGACTGTCATCTTGAGTTATATTCTTTTGCTAACAATGGAGGAAGTCTTGCATTTACTGGACATAAAGGCTTCTTAAAATTGCATAATTTTTCACCATTTCCGCATAATTAACTTGTTGTTTTCAAAAGGATGAACTAACGAACGCCAGACTTTTTAACGACTCGGGCTCTTATTAATAATTTTCACTTTTGCTGTTAGTTTGATTCGCTAGAAAGTTTAATTTTGATTCGCTAGAAAGTTTCAAAAATGCTAAGAAGTTCTTTATCATTATTCTTTATCATTGTCTTTGATTATTGGAGACTTTGTTGAACACCCCAAAATTCGAGTTTAATAAACACAACCGGAACACGTCATCTCATATACGCACGGCCGTAGCCGTGAGTTTATAACGATTTTTTAGGAGCACTCTTCCTGTGCTAAATGTATCCAGTGCCTGTCCTATTGCTACGTTGTCCCAAGACGAATTTGTGTTCAAGGATATACACTGTATATCTGGTTCATTTTGTTCTGAAAGAGTTGTTATCGATAAGTATCAACAAACCTTCTGCCCCGTGCGTATTCTTAAAGTCACGCGGTGCAAAGATGTCTATTCCAGTCAACATTTAGACCTGCTCATTCAAGCTATACCGCTCTTTTGGATGTTAGACAATAATTCTGAAAAACATTGATAAAAGAAATCTCATCAGAGCCGGGTTTTTGATTTTATAAAGGTTTATAATATAACTGAGATAGTACGCGTGATCTGATTGGTCAAAAACCTATGGTTTATTATACCGGTAAACCCATAGAAAAAGGCATCCGGACCACGAGCCATAAGCAAAACCGGCTATTGATCTGCAAACAATGATTTTAGAAAGGCTAAAAAACAGCACAAGTTACTTACCCAGCCTTTCTTAATATCAAAAGCGTTCGTTTCCACATTTTATTACTGCCAGAGCTTTTAAAGTAATGAAGTACAAAGCTGGAAAGCGGTTTACATTTCACGACGATGCCAAATCGCAGAGAAAGACAATAACTGTGTGAATTTCTGGTGTAGAAAGTCTCCAGGAAAACTTAACCATGTGCCAACCAGCAACAAAACGGATAGTTTTAGCATTCTTGATTCACTTTATGTAAAAAAAAAACACCTTAATGAAAGAAATTGTTCCAAAAAGAGATCTCCGATCAAGGTATAGTACAAAATCGGCCGCTGCAGGTTGTAAACAAGCTGCCAACGATGCTGCTCTTTGTTGTTTGGCTGAACTGAGTTTTGAGAAAGTTCAGCGCTTTTAAATCGTGAGTCATGATTGACTTATGATGACTTTAGAGAGAAGACATGACTTGATCACGGTACTAAAACCATATTTTTTACCTAAAAGACTCCATTCTACTAAAAGTTTTTTTATAAAAGCATTCGGCTCGTGATTTACAAGCTTTTCGAGTGTTCTCCCAACATCCCAAGTGGGTTATCACGCTGGTAAACCCATAGAAAGTGTGGTCTATTGCTTAATTATGACATTCGGGGGCCCGAACGTTTTGCTCGCGAAAGCGCCATGTTGAATCTCCAAAAGAGAGGAGGAAATGACCACCGAAGGGTTACTATTTTTACTCCCCCTAATCTTCCTCTGTCATAAAATCAAAGATGGCGGTTACAATAATAAGAGCATAAACTAGCAGCTTTCACCCGCCCAAAGTACACCTGCACTGCAGGCTATTTATGACATGACTAGCTACGCAAAATACTTTCGGCAAGTCTGAGCTTTATTTCACTGGTAGGAGAGGTCAAGCACAAGTAAGGCTGGACTACTAACTTTTTAACAGAACACAACCTGTCGCTGTTAAGGGCATTCTCTCGGCTTTAATACTTGGGGTACCCCAAGACTCTGTCTGGTGACCGTTATTATTCACGGAGTAGTCAATCGATAAAAATCGGTAGAGAATCAAGTGATTTTTATCGATTGATAAAGGAAATCAATAAAAAGAATTATCATTCGATGCAAATGTTTCTTCCTTTTCATTGGCCGAGAGCCCATCACGTGACCTGCAAATAACTGCCTACAAATCATGGTGTGCTCATGCGCAATAACGTTCAACTTTTTTTGGCTGCAAATACTATTCTGCTCATGCGTAGATGAAACCACGCTTGCTCCTTGCTCGTTTATGTGATCTCTGTCGTTACTCCTGGAAGGCAGCGCGCGCTAACCGCTTTCCGAAGATATCATTTATTAAAAAACAAACTCAGGGATCGAATGATAAAACAATTATTGAACTCGGTTATCGCAAAATATCGTGATTCGTCAGTGTCTCTCAGATCAATTATTTGCCGAAGCCGAAGGCTTCGGCAAATAATTGATCTGCTCGAAACTGACAAATCACGATATTTTGCTCAGCCTCGTCCAATAATTGCTAATTGCTGTGTCAAATCGATATTATCGATTTTTCATGGCTTTAACGATTTATAACGAAAGTCCACAATTGTTGTTTTTTTGGCGTGAGTTTGATAGTACAGCTAAGAAAACACATCCTCGAGTAACAACTGATCAGCAAACATGAAAATGAGAAATGTGGAAACTATTACACACACAACTTTTTCTCTAAAACCCTCTATTTTGTACACTCACAGGCAAGTATCACGAGAAATGTATCCTTAAATAAAGATTTCCTAGCCTAAATTTCAGACATTCCTTCTAGTCGGGATTCAGACGAAAAGATTTTCCTCGATAGCTTTTCACTGTTTTCCGTATCAATTGATAAAAATTACTTGGTTGCTAACAATTTTTATCGATTTCAATTTTTATAAAAAGTGATAATGTTTGATAAACAATAAGGTGATAAATGTTTGATCCAATGACTTTCAATTGCCACACAATTGTCAATAAATTTTACCATTTGCATGAATTCGGTTTTAATTTTTTGATGAACGGATGAACAGATTTTTCCTCCGATATGAATCGACCAAATCGGTAAATATCAACATAAATCAATAAACGAAACGACTGCGTCATCGATTTCTACCGATTGATCGATACAATCGATATCAATCAAATCACATTTACCGATTTTTATCGATTTATCGATTGGCAAATCGATACCGATCTTTATCGATTGACCACTCCGCTTATTCACCATATTTACATGTACTAATGACTTATTCCAAATGTTTTCCGCCAATGCAAAATGGCACGGCTCATATGGCGATAATACTGCTCTGATTTTCGCAGAAAAAGATGTCCGGACTATTCAGATGCCAGTCTGTATGAGAGACTAGCTCAGTTAGATCATTTTATTCCAGCTTTTGGTCCGATACCTGTAGATTTTAGTCCAATTCCATTTGAATTTTAAACCTATTTACCATTAGCCTTAATTAATTTTTTGTAATTAGAATTTGTTTTAATTGTACTATTTTTCTATAATTTTAACTTTTGATAGACAGCTTTATTGAAAATAAGTATTAATTTTTTTAATTCTCTGCTAAATAAGGTATCTATCTATTTGTGTATTTATACATTCATTCACGTCCTTATACATTCATTCACGTCCTTATTCCAATGCTTTAAAGCCTTAACTTGTTTCAGTCTCAGTTTTTTCTATTAATAGAACAATTAAGCTATTACTGCAACTGATTAAAACCAACATTTCATTTTCATTGAAGATTCCCAATATGGCAAAGATGAGCCCTGACGATGAAGTAATTAACGGACTTGGTGCTAAAGCTATTGATGTCACAAAAGAATGGGTGAAAAGCCTCCGTAATAGAGTTTCGTCCCTCCAGGAACTTGCAAGGCTGAGCTTGCAAGAGCTGGAAGACTGCTGCAGTGGAGCCGATGAAAGAGAAATGAAGAAAGTTTATCAACTTGTAGAGGAAGCAGAATCAACCAAGAATCTACTTGCTGCCATTCCAAATGACGACCAACTTATTCAACAAGCCATGGAAACAAAAGCGGCAGACTTGAAAACGCTGAAGAAAGTCAAAGAGTTGATGAACGAAGCAAAAGCCATTGCTAAAGATCAATCAGAGTCAGCAAAGAAAACCTTAAAGAATCTCACCCACCCAGTTTGCATTGCGCACCTTTGTTGTTGTTGTTATCCGGGATATGCTTATAACGCTCCCATATTTGGTCAAAGATAAGACAGGTCCAGACAAGCGTGAAAGGTCACATTTGTTATGGAAATTGAAGGAGACAGTGAGCGTGATTTTTCATCGCCGATTAGAACCGTAAACAGGGCTCATCGCCGTGAAACCACTGTGACCGCCGCAGTCGCTGCTTCAAGAACCAGCGACGCCAACAGCAATCGCGTGGTAAGAATCCGCTAAAACTAAAAATTTTGTATTCGTGTCGTTTCAGTTAGCTGTTGTTACTGCTGTGACTAACTTTAGCTTTACTCGCTGTAGGTTTGCACTTGTAAAAATACTTGCAGCCGCAAGAAAAGTACAAGGCTGTCCGTGCCAATATTTTACCTTGATGCACTTGAGGTGAAGTATTATCTCGATGAGCGTGAGGAGATCGATCACGCTCTCGTGTAAGTTGCTGGTGAAGAAGTGCCTTCGCAAAATCATTATTCGAGATTCCGTTTAGTCCAAGGGCCTCCTTCCGTTCAATCCACATATTGTATGCGGATTCCCTGAGTTTTAGGCGTTTGATGTCTTCTGGCCTTCTTGGACGGCCCCTAGCAGGACGGCTGTCCGCCATATTGGCCGACGTTTCTACGAACCGCTACAGAAAACCAACTAGACAGTGCCCTTTGAAAGAATTTTCTTCCACGAATGCGAATCACAAAGATAGTTCAGAAACTACAGAAAGAATTCCAGAGGAAACAGGACCTTAATAACGCCTATAAATTGTCGAAAGAAAGGAGGGAATATCAAGGTGATAAAACTTGGATTTTCGGGGGCCCTGAAAATAGCGAATGAAGAGCGTGAGTTAAGCGTGAGCGCGCAATGCAAACTGGGTGGGTGAGATTCTTTAAACGAAACATTCGCTTTGATCATGAGCACTCTAGAGCTTCCTATAGATTGGGTACGGGAGGATGAAGTAAAACCAGCTGTATTGTTTCAGTATCTGGATAAAATTATTAAGCAGTGTGGCGATGTTTTAGAGTCTGCTGACTCATACAAAAATGAAGTGGAAATCGTCACTAGGGCCAGCGCTGGGAGAACCCTTTGTGGAATTTATTACTCCAAATACGAGTCGCCAAAGCCAGCTGGAATTCCTTTGCTTCTTGTACCAATGACTGTGACCTTAAACAATCCTAACAGTGCTCAAGAAGTAAATTACATGAAATTCTCTGCAAAGGGCATTGCTACAGACTACGTACGAACAGTTGAGTCAACAAGCACCAACATTGGTTTTGGTGTGGCTGGTTTCGAGGAGTTTCTCGTTGGGGAAGTGCAAAATGAAAAGAGCCATGAGGACAACAGTCACGTTTCTCAGTCTGCAAAAACTTCCAGCACCAGTGCATCTGCTCTACAGTACATTCGCATAGCCAAAAGAGTTTTCCAAATCGAGCCACACCAGTTACGCCTTTCCTTGACTGCTGAGAAAAAGGCCAAGTCGATTGTCCAGGATAGAAACCCCAGAGCATTGGAGTGTGAAAAATCTGCTCGCACCTTTATGGAACGCTACGGAAGCCATTTTCCAGCTGGGCTGCAGACTCTGGGCGGCGTGTTTTTTAACATTGTTGATGCCGAAAGTAAAAGCACCACAGATATATTCAAGCTGACAGAGGCTGCCGTTGCATTTCTTGGTGGAGCACTGAGGATTGGAGCCAGTGGTACTGAAGAGCACACAAGCAGTGGAGAAAACAGTGAAGACAAAAATAAAGCCATCCAGAATGAGATGTTTTCCCCTTCTGTAAGGTCTATAGGACCCCTAGCAACAAATCCGGCTACTTTCCAAAAGCTGCTTTCTTACAGCTCCACTTGGGCTTTGATTGACCGTGGCCCTAGCACAAGTTATATACCTATCTGGGAGTTAATTGAGGATCTTGGAAGTGAGTTCAGGGAAGCAGCTATAGCCCTCAAGGAAACGTGGCATAAAGACGAAGATGTAAGGCAGGAAAAGTGGGAAGCGGAGCGAAACCAATTAAAAAAACGAGAAGAAATTGAGCAAAGACGTAAAGAAAGAATACTGGCGGAAGCAAGAGAAGAATTGCTGCGTATCGGGGAAGAGCATCTTGCAGAAAGGGTGAGAGCAAATTAAACTGGAAAGCACCAGTGTACAATGAGAAATGATAACCTTGATTGTTGTATATAAGATGTACAATGCAATACTATCTAACCGTAATATAACGTTACTGCACACCTGTTTCACACACCTGTTATGAAAGATCAAATGCTGCAATTCCCTGGCCACTAACATTGATGAGACCGACAGAAACCTTAACAGGCGACTGGCTGAGCCTAAACGAGCGAACAAGTAATGTTGATGTCAACAATCACATTGCTGAACACCATTTACAGACAAACCATCGCATCGACTGGACTCATTACTGAAATGTATTACCTTTTCTACAGACTACTACCAACGTCTTACGTTAGGAAGCTGGTTTACTAACAAACGCCCCTGAATTGAAGTCGGAAGTTGGCGGAACCGTACAAACGACTTATTGACGGACTCCAACAAAACTCAAAACAATAGAGTGACTGAAAAAACCAATAATTTGACTAACAACAAAGAGATTGTTATAACCTTGACAAAAGACGGATCAAAACTCACCACTCACATTTAGAGTCTTCATAGCCAATAACACCATGACTTAACTGACAGAAGACCAAAAACAACGCAAATTAATTGGGCATTCAGGTCAATACTGAGGTTTTTATACCATTGACGTGATGCAACTCACTTTGACCTTGAAGATGACTACTGCACAGGTTGTTGAAATGCCAGTCACTTTTAAAAATAGTCCTATTCAGGACTTAACACTCACCCGGACGATCATATTCCACTTGCTTATGACATGACTCCCAAGTTCAAACCATTCACCGAGTTTGTTTTTAGAATCTATAAGCTAGGTTTGGACATGGACCTGCAATCACAGACAAAAGTAGTTGGGAAGGTTGTGCAACTTAACAGTAGTCCATTTTAACCCTGAAAAAAGGGAGTTTTATCTTTTGCTAAATATCCCCCGTCCCCCCTATTCAATGTTGGGGTATAACAGAACAATTACGCGCACAAACATTAACGTTTTGATCAACATTGGGCCAGGGGCGGGGGGAGGAAGGAAAAGAAGAGGTAAAAAGCGCAACCTTCCCAACATTTTTGGCGATGATTGTAGGCTATTGTAGAAGAAGAAGTATTAATCTGTGAGTTGTCGGAATGTTGACATCGTCACACTTCTTTAGAGATTGCTGTCTTTTATTGCTAAAGCTGGTGGTGATGTAAACGCGTGCTGAAGAAAGGGGGATTTTTATTCGAAACTCTTAAGTTGAAGATCAACCTTTACGGCAGCTTTACGCACTTCCACGCGATGGCATAAAGGTGCGTAAAAGTTTGCCTCTGAACTTTACGGAACGGAACTTTAAGGAATCAGGTAAAGATTCACTTTTCGTGCTGTGTATAATAAACATATTGTATTGTACACTCCCGAGATGTTAAGAGAGAGTCTCCCTAAAACCGGTCCACTGCGTTTCGGGTCGGAAAATCGATTTCCTTTAAACTTTGCCCACGAATATATCTTAGTCCAAAAGTAATTGAAACCGCATTAGTTTTTGAAAATATTTCAAAATAAACTTTTTGGGGAGGAAAATCACTTCAGTACCAGGCGGCCAAAGTTTTGCAGTGACAAAGAGTAAAAATAGCGCATATTGCCGAGTTCACCACTTCAAAGTCTTGCACTTTCAACGATTTTTTTCACTTCCTAGGATTAAATTGGTCCTTAAATGATGTAAAACACACAATTTTGGTCCTTCAAAAGCAACTCATGTCTACTAAATATTTTTGATTTACACCCGCTTTGCCGAGAGCGGGAAAGGTCTGAAAAATGCATATTTTCATCCTAGCACTGTGCAAAATCCCCACATCACCTAAACAAAATGTCTTTTCAGACCAACAAAGGGAAAGTCCAAAAACATAGAAACATAAAAATATATTGTGATTTTAACGATTTATCAGCACAGCCGATCGACGAAATATGCCTATTTTCTGTTATGACTATTTACAATGCACGATGGAAGGTCTTAATCCAAAGCCGCATTAACACAATAATTCATTAAATGTACCAAGTATTTTAAACTTTTTGTGACTTTTGACACAATAGAACATCATTTAGGAAAGGATACCCTTTAAGCCGAACGCATTAATACTAAAAGTGTACCTGTTTACAGCGCTTGATCCGATCGAGTCGTCTCCGCTGTGTACACAAAACTGACATCACATGAGGGCGCTTGTCACGCATTCCTACGTGTATATCTGGAATCGTTACGCTGCGAAAACATTTTTTACGCTAGTCTGACTAAAGTTAAAAGGCAGGGAATAATCTTATCAATAGAGTATTCTATTATATTTATTGTTGTTTCGTTGACAAGCTACAAATTCAAGAATCGTGCATGCATAAGTGCCTATAGTGCATTAACAACCCGGGGGTACTGGGGTTAAAGTTTGCTGAGAATGCGCCGCTGGCCTCTCAGAGCCCCTACCCCATTATAGTCTATTCTGTGGCCAATTATAGACCCCCTCTTAGCCACTTTTGGGTAAATATATAATTTTCAAGATCCCAAATTAGTCACTACCTATTTTTATGTATTGACCCATTTTTTAGATTGAACGAAGAACACTTTACTTGTCTCCTGCCGTACAAACATTCTGGTACGTTTGCTAACCCGTAAATATGAAGAACTGTTTTACTTTAAAAGATCCGAAAATGTGCGACCCCATTCTTTGACTAGTAACTCTGTTGAAAATGTGACCCCATTATAGTCAATCCAGTCGTGAAAATGCGACCCCATCCAGCGGCACATCCCCAGTGGCACATCCCCAGTAGCCTCTTATAAGGAAGTACCCCCCCCCCCCGGGTTAACAATAGTCTAGTGGCTCGCAAGCAAACATCCCCCTTGCTATTATTCTACATTCGAAACCAAGTTATTATACATTTGAAATCAAGATGGCCGCCTGTTAGAGAATATGCTTGATCCCGACGATTTTACGGAAAAATAATGGACTGTGAACTGGAATGGTGGTTTACCTCGTTTAGCGCTTCTGATTTCTTTCCAACTCACTAATATAGAGATTTAGACAGGGCTAAAAGCGCAGCTCTCGTTGATATACTTCAAGTTGCACTCCAACAAAAAATAAAATCGTGTGATGCTAACCTGCGACGGCAACGAGAATTGCAAAAACAAAAGAAAACAACAACAACAATATGTCTAATTAGCGAACTTAGCTTTCCGCCCTATCGGAAGGGGGTGGGGTATACAACAAAGTGTTATACTGGGAGACTCCTCCCTGATCGTCCAACCCATTATCCTTTTGTGAGATTTTTGACTGAAAAGGTGCCCCTTGAGGGGCAGAAAGCTCACAACGCAGATCGCGCACGAATGTTTACCAAAGCCGAGTGGCTCAAAAGTACAGATTTAACGATTTTTGTCACAATATGTTTCTAACAAAATCATTTGAAAAAAAGAAAAAAAAGACTATACATACGAAGACGATGGGGAACCTGGAGAAAGGAAATGGCAGCGAAGCTGTGATGGAAACAGTTGCTGCCAGACGTCCTCTGATGTATGATGAGTACAATCTTTGCGAGATGGCTCACGGAAATCAACTCTTTCTCCTTCAAAAGCAATTTGCTTACTAGGTAAACTCGTTACAAGCTTTTTGAGTTTCCATTTGGCACAAGAACCTTGAAATCTGATCTTCTTCAAAAGATAACTGAAATGATTGTAGAGTGCTCTTGTGTAGTGAAAAAGATTGTTGGATAAGACGCAAGAAGAAGAAGGAAAACGGCTCTACCCCGGTGAGTTTGTACCCTACTATTACTATTTTTCTTCCGCGGGCTCACTGTGAATTTACTGCCCTTCAGGAAAATCGCTAGCTTGATATGGGCATTTCGGCAATAACGGTACAAGAATTTGAAAATAAGGCATTATTAATAATTAGCCACTTTTTGTAATAGAGAACGAGTATTAGCAAAGCTCTCGCGCGTACGAAAGAAAAAATGATAACCTGTAGATGCGAGAAAATTTGGTAATCACGTGATCGTGCGTACCAGTACACTGACGCTGATAACAGAGAAAGAGCTAGAGGGAAAGACATTCCAAAAAACACAAAAAACAAAAAAAAAAGAAAGGAGACGAAGTTCATTACGGAAGAAAAACACATGAAAAATTCAAAGCTGCGAGTGAGAAAAATGACAAATGTTAGCGGCCAGCAAGGTTAAAATGAGCAGTAGTGAAATAAAAAAAAAAGTGGAATGTAGGCAAGATCGAGTTCCTGATTTAGGAACATATACGATTTTTCCTCCATAAAAAAATGCAAATAGGAAGTTTCGGGTACGTTGAAGTCGTGAAAAACATTGGCAAAGAAATGTACAAAAAAATGTGCTGCACGTGCAAAGTCGGTTTTATTTCGCTTTTAAGCCCTATTGATTTTTTTTTTTTTTTTTTGCTTTTTGCATATCTCGTTGCCGTCACCGGTTAGCATTACACCGTTTTAATTTTTTTTTTTTTCTGGGGTACAATTTTGAGTATATAAACGACAGCTGCGCTTCTAGCCCTGGCTAAAAGTACTAGCGATTATTAGCTAGTGTACAAGATATTAGTCAAATCAGAAAAAGAAGGAATAGAGTCAAAATCGAAAGCGCTAAACGAGGTAAACCACCATGCCACTTATAAATGCAGGGTAACCTAATTTCAAAGATACAGTATTTTTTCTAGAATAATAGCAAGGGGGATGTTTGCTTGCGGGCAACTAGACTGTTCACTGTCCCGTATCTTTCCGAAAAATCGTCCAGGTGTGCGGCCTTCTTGGGTCCGCTGCCCAAAAGAAAGATTTCATAGTCATCCCCAGGCTAAACCCGGTACATTTGACACCAAGATGGCCACCAGTTATGTGCTTGATCCCGACGATTTTACGGAAAAATAGAGGACTGTGAACAGTCTAGCGGGCCTTCTGCCAGCAAGCACACTCCAGCTCTATCCCCAGCCCCACCCTGAGTCGGGGAGCTTGATAAGACCTGAAAACAGGTACTCGTCGTTTTAATTCCACGGGCTACCAGAAATATGAAATATATTTTAAAAAAATAATAAATACAAACATAAACGACACACATAAAACAAAACAAAGTGAAAGTTCAAAGCGACAACCAATTGTTTTATAAATGCTAACCTGAATGGACAGGAGGCTGTTCCTGGAAAACTAAAAAGTTACTATTGTTAATGCACTAGGCACTTACGCATGCATGATTCTTGATTTTGTAGCTTGTCAACGAAAACAGCAATAAATATAATATAATACTCTACTGATTAGACAATTTCCTGCCTTTCAATTTTAGTCAGACTAGCCTGAAAAATGTTTTCGCGGCGTAACGATTCCAGATATAGGAATGCGTGACAAGCGCCCTCATGTGATAATCAGATTTGTGTACACAGCGAAGACGACTCGATCGGATCAAGCGCTGTAAGCAGGTACACTTTTAGTATTAATGCGTTCGGCTTAAAGGGTTTCCTTTCCTAAATGATGTTCTATTGTGTCAAAAGTCACAAAAAGTTTAAAATATTTGATACATCTAATGAATTATTGTGTTATTGCGGCTTTGGATTAAGACCTTCCATCGTGCATTGTAAACAGTCACAACAGAAAATAGGCATATTTCGTCGATCGGCTGTGCTGATAAATCGTTAAAATCACAATATATTTTTATGTTTCTATGCTTTTGGACATTCCCTTTGTTGGTCTGAAAAGACATTTTGTTTAGAAGATGTGGGGATTTTGCACAGTGCTAGGATGAAAATATGCATTTTTGAGCCCTTTCCCGCCTACGGCAAAGTGGGTGTAAACCAAAAATATTTAGTAGACATAAGTTGCTTTTGAAGGACCAAAATTGTGTGCTTTACATCATTTAAGGACCAATTTAACCCTAGGAAGTGAAAACAATCGTTGAAAGTGCAGAACTTTGAAGTGGTGAACTCGGTAATATACGCTATTTTTACTCTTTGTCACTGCAAAAATTTGGCCGTCGGGTGCTGAAGTGATTTTCCTCCCGAAAAAGATTATTTTGAAATATTTTCAAAAACTAATGCGGTTTCAATTACTTTTAGACTAAGATATATTCATGGGCAAAGTTTAAAGGAAATCGATTTTCCGACCCGCAACGCAGTGGACCGGTTTTAGGGAGACTGCCTCTTAAATCTTTGCATATTCTTGCTTTTTTCGAATTCTAAAAACAATGGAAATTGTTACAGAAAACGATTTAAGACGAAACGCCTGCATGTGAACTTTTTTGGGGTCACTGTTTTCACGCGTAAACCGCTTCGGGAAAACACGGCGGTCAACTTCCTGTTTACTCGTTGCTGATAACGATGGTAAAATGAGTTGTAAAACGCACTGTTGGTAAAATTTCCGCTTAACGAGAGAAAGCGTACTGTTCAACCACGTTTTCCGTGTGCTGGAAAACGTGAAGTAAGCAGCATATTTTCCTAGTGTTAACGGATTGTGAACGCCGAGTTTTCCTTGTGAATTCCGAAATGAGAAAACGGATCGTGAACGTGGCATTTTCAATACATTAACCGTTTGGTAAAATTACCAGAAAATAGGAGATTTTTGGCCGTGATAGGTTTTATCTGTTTTAAAGGGTGGATGTGTGCATTATACACTTAATGTCAGATCCCGAGGGAAACAGTTAGTTTTGTTTTCCCGAGAGTCCTGATGTTTCTCGGGAAAACAAAAGTAACTGATTTCCCGAGGGATCTGACATTAAATGTTTTGTATTGTTTCTAGACTTTCACTTCAACAGCAACAAACGAATAACCGGAGCGAGCCAAAACAGTGGACTCTTAAAACCACTGAATGAATGATTTACAAAGTACTTTCCTTATATTATCAGCATCTTTTTCCTCCACAGCTGCTGTTTCTCTTCTGGGATGACTTTAAAAATCGTTGCTTTTTAGCTTGAGGCTTCGTGTTTGTGTCCAAGTTGTTGTGTTCATTTACGAAAAAGAAAACTGGCAGTGTTTTTCCCGCTTTCTGTCACACCACTCTCACCATGCTTTGATCACGTGCTGTAATGTAGCCTGAGCGGGATCCATTGCTTAATGTATCACGATCGGGATACATTTGATTTTAGTCAAGGCCACGTGTACAATAATTAACCAATGGCAGTTCCTGTTTAGTTGAGTGAAAGTCTAGGAATATAACAGTTAAGAAATATTGTAAATGATAATTATTCTTATTTGCATGTTATAACTGTGATGAAGAACAATATTTGTTGTGTATACAGAAGCGTCTTAACTGGTTTTCTCTTTAGTAACCTTTTTGGTAAATGCTAACCAAGTGGAAGGCTAGTTTTCTCAAATATTGATAATACACAGGTTCACTAATTGTTTTGCTCCTTTTTACAGGAACCTGGTCTTTGGGAAGGTTACTTTCCAAAAAATGGTAAACTCATCTTTACTGAAAACTGGATGAAACGAGAGGATGCTTATGAAAAAGGAATTGAGAAGATCATGCAGGACCCACATCACATCATCTGTACAATAACTTACTGGCTACTTCGAGGTTATTCATTAAAATGCTGGAGAGCCTCAGATGATGAGCCCATCGTTTTTGAAAAAAAATTTGGAATTTATCGTTTGTTCTTCAGTGAGTTGCTTTTTAAATGGAAGGACATTGTTCCTAAGCGCGGGTAAGAAGAAGTACACACTTAGGCCTACATTGAGACCATTAGTCTCTGTTACAAGTAGTTCGGGTGGTTAAGGGGATTAGGGGGGCGTAAGACGATTTCACCGTATTTCGACAAACTCCATATAATCAGTAAAAAAAAAACATGCACTGTAACAATGAGCTACACATACCAAGGAGCAAGCAAGGCTGTTGAAAAAAAAAAATGACTAAAAATTTGCCCAAAAAGGGCCTGTGCTAAAGCAGCGACTACTTGATAGTGTAATGTTGACGAATTAGGCGAAATGAACAACCTTTTTTCCCCTTTAAATTAAGGGTAAGCTTAGCTGGTGATTTACCAGAATGTTTTATAAGCTAAATACGTAAGTATAAAAAAAGTTAAGTCCGTGAAATTGCTGTACAGCCGTCGTTTGTGTTAAGAATATCATCACGTACAAACTCAATTGTTTAGAATAAAGGCAATCTTTGTATACTCTTTTAAGATTAAAATTTTATAATTTTAAAATTTTGTGTAGTTCCTTTCTTTATCGCCTACTTTTATTTCGATCTGATTACTACTTGTGGACTTCTTCGTGGGCCGCAATGTTGATGTTATAAAATTGTCAGCTACTCATAATATATAGATTTAGCCAGGGCTAAAAGCGAAGCTCCCATTAATAAATTTATTATTTAAATCAAACAATAAACTTGTAATCCACAAATCAGTTAACTTAAGGGGAAATTCATATGGGAAAGGCTAAGTGATTTTAGAGTGAAACATCTTACATCGAGTAGGCCTATAACGTATATAACGTATATAATTAATCTGTCCATCAAGCAAAGAACTTTTCCTGATGATCTAAAAATCGCTAAAGTGATTCCTATCTTTAAACAGGGATCCCGTTCCGTGACTGTGCGACAATTATAGACCAATATCAGTTCTTCCAGTATTAAGTAAAGTTTTTGAAAAATGTATTTATAATCAACTTATATCTTATTTTTTGTCTGAAAATATGATTACTCATACTCAATATGGGTTTAAGCCAGGCAGTACCACTGTGGACTGTCTTGTTGATCTCATCGAAGAAATCTCTACGTGTCTAGATCAAGGAGATTATGCTGTATCAATATTTTTAGATTTGAGTAAAGCATTTGATACCGTCAATCATTCTATTTTATTATCAAAGCTATTGTCCTATGGCATTCGAAAACCTCATATCGACTGGTTCAAATCGTATCTTAATAAAAGAAAGCAGAGAGTTTTTGTAAATGGTAACATTTCTGACACCATGCCAATTACTTCTGGTGTACCCAAAGGATCAATTTTAGGACCATTTTTATTTTTGATATATATAAACGACTTTACTCAATCTTCTGATTTTTTCTCTATGAGACTATTTGCAGACGATACCTCTTTAACAGCTTCAGCTAAAACTATAGATGAACTCTTATTTGAGATAAATTAATTTTTATGAGAACTACCTAATATTTATGACTGGCTATGTGCAAATAAATTAACCTTAAATCTACGAAAAACTAAATATCTTATCTTTCAACCTCGTCAGAAAGTAGATTATGATTTATTTTTTCCGCTATCGATAGCTGGACAATGCTTAGAGCAAGTATCCAAAATTAAATGCTAAGGTATCTATATTGACAGCCACCTATCCTGGCAAGATCATATCGACTATGTGTGTGATAGAGTCAGCAAGAGTATTAATATTATGACAAAGATAAAAAGTTATCTAGGTAATCAATGCTTAACTAGTATCTACTATTCTCTTGTTTACCCATATCTCATATATGGTAGCTTATTGAGGGGAAATAATTATGATAATCTATTATCACATTAAAACAAAACAAAACATAACAATCATCTTCGATCACATTCAAGAGCCGTAATGGTTCTTGATCACAGTGGATTATACCTGGAAAAAAAATTCTTGGAAAACAAATCAGGCCGAATTTTTTGCTTTCGACAAGTTTACTTTATAAAATCTTGCCAATAAATCCGGGGATATGTAAACCAACCTTTTATACTTTTTACACATCACATCTGAGGTGAAACCGTACTATTTATCATACAGACCTCGAGCGCAGTGAACATTAAAAGAGTTACGCTTCAACATAAATAATTTATTGTTTTTTTTTTATTTAAGGGTTTTATAACGATGTGTAATCTTGAAAAGCGTTTGATACGCGCGGCAAAAAGATGACTCCTGCAAGCGATGTTCATGAACGACTGAAAACAAACAGCACAGCGATTTAAATTGCAAGAGAGACTACCAACAATCACTAAAACAAATATAATTCGGTTAAACATTTACAGACACAACAATTTTCATTCACGAAGATAAGTATTAAAGCGTTTCGAAAAATCCTGAGTCTTAAAGCTTAATAACTTTATGTTTTAAGCCGGCCTCGCGGTGTTTGCTTTTCTCAAAGATGAACTCGAGGCAAGAAAATCGCTCAAAGTTTTCTTTCTACAGCCAAATTTATAACTAAATATTCTTCGGAACGTGTTCTTCTATTTGCGGTGAGAAAATATATCTAAAGGCTCTTTTAAGTCCTGTAAGCTTATATCAAACCTGATATTAGGTCGGTTTATTGTCTCAAATCTTACAAACGTCAGTGAAACGTGCATAAACTTGCCGCATAAATTGTGCTCGACTACATGAAATTAGATATAAAAAAACAAACATCAAATGCAATCATTACTCAGGCTTACCTTTCGAGATGCGGTTCGTAAAAGCTATTAAGTAACGCGAGAGTCGCTTGAGAATTTTGAATCCTCTTTAATACGCATCAAGCAAGGTGAAAAACGAAAACGATGCCATCCGAAATCGGATTTCCGACTTTAACAAGCGACGCATCTCTCAACCAAAAAACCAATGAACAAGCTAGCCATGAATAACAGACTTGATAGCAGCTGTATTTTATTTTGTACATCCAGTGGAAAAAGACAGTTAAACACATCACAAGTTTACACAAAACTCTGTCAGCTTCAGCTGTCAAATTAAAGTAAACAAGTTTCAAGATGCTGCATAAATTTTCCGCATGAACTCACCTGTCAAATTTTGACCAATCAGAGCATAAAAATTGGGCGTAGAGCGTGACCAACGCGTGACCTTGGTGAGAAAAGGTCTTCCTAGCCTGTATTGTTATATAACTTGCTGAATTTTCGCGACCATGGTTAGTTTGAAATCAAACTCTTAATAGGGCGGGGTCATCATGATATAAACACGGCATATTTCATATAAATTTAAAAAATAATAAACTTGAGCCTGCGATCATCTGAAAACCAGTAACTTGTCAGCGGATAACTTCAAAAAAGTACTCGACCTCGATGGGTTGACACCTGAGCCCGCGATATGGTCAGGTGATACTGGTCAGTGGATACCTTGTTTTGACAGCTGTCAATTGACCACAATATTGATGTGCAGTTTCCTCCTGGGCTTCCTGGGTTCCCAAAGTAGTTAGAAAGTGTGAAAGTAAACATTGGTTTTCCTGTGGTGCGGACGGACGGCGGGCGGGCGGGCGGTCGGTGTACGGTCACGTGATTACCAAATTTTCTGGGATGGGTAGATTACGTTAGCTATGGGGCTACGTCCACGCGCGCGCGAAGCGCGCGCGAGAAGCTCCGCTATAAAGAGTTAATCATTTACTGAGAGATTCACAAATACTGAGCAAAGTTGGTGCATAATGGCTATTGTTCTCGGGGCATTTTACTTCCAGTCGAACTCGAAACATAGATCTGTGATATTACCGGTGAAGAGTGAAGTGATGAATCACTTTCAGTGGGTTGAAGTCTGCGCGGACTTTCCTTTGTAATGAATACCGAAAAAAAGGCCATACAAGCTATTGCTTATTCTGAAATGGAGTTTGTAGCGCGCTCTTTACTCTGGCAGGCGTGACCACACAAGCGAAGAAGTCGGTAAGGTCAGTTACTTTTTTCCTTTAACTTTTCAAAAAACATCTCGCTTAAATCGATACAAATCTTACCATGCTTTTACAACTGGGGTCGAATAAAGTCTGAAAACTCTGCCTTGTCTTTTACAAAAAAGTTTGACATGTGCGAGCTGTTAAAGCTTACTTATTTCGTCACTATTACGCGGTAAACGCAAAACGTAGTAGCATATTATTTTTTTCCAGCCCTGGGAATCATGCATACTAAAAGACTTTTTTAAACAGCGGTTGTAAAATCACACTTTAGTCCCATGCGCTGTATGGCTGATTCAGTTAATCTTTACCATCCGGCTTTGCTCTGTTTGGATGATGTGCGCCGTCTGAGGGTTAATAAAAAAATAGGGAAAGATTAAATCAAAATGCATGAAAACGCCTTAACATTGGGCTGAGAAAGATTGTTTTCAAACTATTAGGACGCTATTAGATGAAGCTTACGGAGATTTGTAACAATACAATACAATAAAATGCATCACGGTACAATACAATACAATACAATTCTTGTGTTTAAAGTCTAAGTATGTGGTTTAAAAAAAAATCATCAGCTACTTCACAGGTATGCCACTATAAATAAAATAAAAGAAACAAACTGGAGACTGGACAAAATTTTTATAAGACAATAGGAAAGTCAATTTATAGAATAATATATAGATCATACATGTAGCCATCAGAAAAAATCATCAGGGAGAAAATTTTAGTCCCTGTTTACCAAATCACGTTCAAAGTAATATCTTATTCGGCAGTCTTATTGTCCAACAGAAAATACTGCCATTTAGCATGTACTGAGGAGTAGAACTGAAAACCTGAAACAACGGTAACCTATATCTGATGGTCCACTCATTTTCGTAACCCACGGTCTAGACGATTAGACTTCTTTCACAGTATCCTACACCAGATCAGGTGCTATACGGGCCTGATCGTCGTTCACGTCTGAAGAATAGATAGTTCTTTCTAATAACATTCATCCCATGTAGTAATTTTTGGCCGTGGAATACTGACAATGCTCGTGAAGAAAGAACATGTACGTTGAAGAATTTGAAGACAGCTCTGATGTAAATATTGTAATTACCTTTACTTTCTTTCATTAGTTTCCTTTGGAGTCTTTGGATTTTTCTTTGGCTTTTGTGGTACAGTGCTCTTTCCGCAGAGCTTCTTCAGTCCTTCAGTAATCTGAAGTCACAGCGACAGGCAGTTAGAGAAGGAAAACGAGAATAACAGAAAATAATCACCTATTCCCATCTGTTATGTACGGAGCCGATCGAGTAAGTGCCATACAAATTTTGTGCTCGACTTTTCCTCTCTCGACTTTTTTCTCTCCTTGAAGTTTTTTTCCCGACTTTTTTCTCGACTTTTTTCAGCGCTGATCACATACACCAAAGGTTCATTCATGGGTAGAAGTGCTAAGAGACATAGCCTGGTTTGATTCTTGGCTTTGTAAGTATTATATTTTATGCAGTATTGTTGAAAATGTAATACCGTCCAGTTTGACCTCCGTCCCTTCTATCTTACAACAAGGCAAAGCTGAGCTAGGAAAACTTATGAATGTCAGGTTGGAAAAATTAAAACTTTTTCAGTCCCAAAATGTTCAGGATAAACTAATTAACCAAAGTGTCTACGGTGGAAAAATAGCTTCCAACTTCATCGACCAGCCGATGCTTCATCACCTCAAACCCAAACACCCTGCACTCAGCTCTTTGTTGTTATTGAGTACATTGTTTTGACAACTGCTCTTAAAGTTAATTGTTAATTTATTCAACTCAGTTCTCAGTTAGTAGGCTTGTGTGTTAGAAATACATTTGTGGATTTTAAGCTTGTAATTTTCTCTAACAGTTCCGTTCAAGTTTCCATAATACGTTGTCTCAGACGTTCTCGCCCTTTTTATCCCGCTCTGTTAGTCCTTATTTATGTTTTCGCTTTACTGTTCGACCTATAAATCACCGGTGCCATTTTTAAATATTGATGGCAATGATTAATTCTCTCTTGGTATCCATGATAAAACGATGACACTTTAACTCTAAAAAATCAAACAAAACAAATTATTCGGAGAAAATGGGCGTAACTTTAAACAGAATAACAGGCGAAAATGTAACGTTCATTTATCCTAGGTATCATGCCCCCTACTTTCTCTCACCTATGGATGCAGACCCTTGCGGGGTCGGATTCCAACCCCTCCATTCCCTACAACCATCTCTGACATCTCTATTCATCGACAATAACCTCCTGAGGTCACTACGGTTTCCTCGCCTCCCAAGACCACGAAAACTACCATGGTCTTCAAAATGCCACATAGTTTATGTAAAAACAATGGGTTAACCCGACAAGCAGCAAGATCTCTATGAAATTCATTGCCAAATAACATTTTCTGGCTCAGCATTGACTTGTTGTAAGACAGGAAGGTATGGAAGTCAAACTGTGCGGAATTACATTTTCAGCGACAAATAAAATAGTTGCAAAGCTAAGAATCAAACCAGGCCATGTCTCTAAGCACTTCTACCCATGAATGAGCCTTTGATGTATCTGATAAGCGGTGAAAAAAGTCGGGAAAAAAACTTAAAGGCGAGAAAAAAGTCGAGAGAGGAAAAATCGAGCACAAAATTTGCATGGCACTTACTCGGCTCCGTAGTTATGACTACGTGACATTTACTCAGATCGCCAAGAATTTTATGCAATATTGTGGATTGATCTATATGTTATCCATGCTATATGTTAGACTTACGATTAAAGTAAAGGTGGGGATACCAGAAAGCTTCAAAGTGGGATGGTACCGCCACAAAATATCAGGGTCGAGTCACCTAAAGTTGAGTTGACCATAAAATTATAGTTTGGCATGAAGTTTGAGTTTGGCATAAATTCAAGTTGAAACGCTCCACAAAAGAACAAGTTTAGGACAAACTAAAAAATTACCACTATATCCGTACAGGTAAAGTTGGCCATAATTCTTGAGTTCCGCATAAAGCTCGCGGAGAACACTCCATAACACCAATAGTTTAGCATAAATTGTAAGTTTAAGATATATTTTTAAAATATAAAATAGCTTATAATAATGTCCCAATCGGCGCCCCATTAGATGACTCCTTGTTCTTTAAATTCAAAGGGTAGATAATTTATTAAATTTACATTTTAATTTACATATTCATGATATACATGGCAAAGTTAGAATAAGCTGTCAGGATCGAGTCCGTCTTGAGGAGATTACGCATGTTATCATTTTAGATGCGCATGCTCGTACCATAACATAAAGGCAAAGGGTAAATTCCTGCTAGTATGTAACTTTTATTATTTTTAAGACACTTTTTTACAAAAGATATATTTAAGAAATACTTTACGACCAGGAGTCAAAAATAGAGCGGCTAATTTAATTAAGTTTCTTATTGTCCACAGCAATAGATAACTACCGCTTGTTTTCTCTTGTTGTTGGTTTTTATTGGCGTATCGTCCCTTGAGGTTCGCATAGATTAAAGCCCTTTTTATGACTTGCACAGATATGTCATATTCCATTTTTTTTTGTTATTACTTTGACAGGAAATATAGCTGTCACAGACTACAAACTTAGACACCGATTTTGCAAAAAAAAAAAACGGAAAACTATTTTCAATATAAGCATCCCTTTGCCTAACGAAGAGATTTCCTTTCCATCAAGCCCTGCTTGAATCAATTGATGTCCCACTAGTAAAAATCACTGCCGGTGCTTTGACAGGCCTGTTGCTCCTAGGACTGACCTTGGAACGTGGAATGCTGTGGAAAATCAAAAGCAAATACTTGAAAGTACCTCAACATTAATTAACTTCCTGAAATTTTGAATATTTCTTTACATTAACAACAATAAATCCACCGCATTGTCTGTAGTTTTTCCAAATGAACGTCAGTTGTCACTGATTAGTTGAACGATTGTCCCTTTGTTAATAAAGAACGCGTATAAAAGCAGACACGAACATTATTTTTGATTATCAAGAAGTGGTGTTCGGCGCAGAGTCGTGTAGTTGCCTTGCACTTCTCATATTTAAATCCTTTTATAGAGTGTTTTCACTCACGTGGCCAGCATCTATGTAAATATGCTCGAACAAAAGAAAACGTTTGCATAAGAAAAGAGTTCAACTCCCAGAGGACTGGTTTGGGACACCAACATGGCCGCCGTTTCATTGTTTTGGGACACCAACATGGCCGTCGTGACGTCATGTGAAAACACTCTATACCACTGACTTAGTTTCCGTAAGGGATAACTGCTAAGAAAGGAAGTCATTATCAGCAGGTATGATTCTTCTTCTGATTTCAACTTTGTATAAACCTGTCTGACTAGTTGAATAATTCCGCACCAACGCCCACGGCTAAATGGTCTTCTACGTAAATTCCTGCTTGTATGTAACATTTACTATTTTTAAGACACTTTTTTTTTTTACAAAAGATAACTCACCCTTCGTTTCCCTTTTTTTAAAAGATAAAGAAATACTTTATGATCTAGAGTCCACAATAGAGCGGCTAATTTAAGTAAGTTTCTTATTGTCCACAGCAATAGATAGCTACCATTTGTTTTCTCTTGTTGTTGGTTTTTATTGGCGTATCGCGTTTTAAGGTTCGTATAAATTAAATCACTTGTACAGATATGTCATATTCCATATTTGCTATTATTTGACAGGAAATATGGCTGTCGCACACTAAACTTGACACAGATTTTGCAAAAAAAGCGGAAAACTATTCTCAGTTAAGCATCCCTTTGCCTAACGAAGAGATTTCCTTTCCATCAAGCCCTGCTTGACTCCATTGATGTCCCACTAGTAAAAATCACTGCCGGTGCTTTGACAGGCCTGTTGATCCTAGGACTGACCTTGGCACGTGGAATGCTGTGGAAAATCAAAAGCAAATACCTGAAAGTATCTCAACATTAATTAACTTCCTGAAATTTTGAATATTTCTTTACATTAACAACAATAGATCCACCGCATTGTCTGTAGTTTTTCCAACTGAACGTCAGTTGTCATTGATTAGTTGAACGATTGTCCCTTTGTTAATAAAGAACGCGTATAAAAGCAGACACGACATTATTTTTGATTATCAAAAAGTGGTGTTCGGCGCAGAGTCGTGTAGTTGCCTTGCACTTCTAATATTTAAATCCTTTTATACCACTGACTTAGTTTCCGTAAGGGATAACTGCTAAGAAAGGAAGTCATTTAGCAACAGGTATGATGCTTCTTCTGATTTCAACTTTCTATAAACCTGTCTGACTAGTTGAATAATTCCGCACCAACGCCCACGGCTAAATAGTCTTCTACGAAAGGCTTGAGTTCATTCTTAAGTGGAAAATAATCGGAAATATTAGACATATTAGGACTAATCAGGACAATTCAGCAGAATTCTACATGTTTTCATATTCCTGACATTATACTCGGCGGGACTTTTTTATACTGATTACAAAGAGTGACAGCTTTTTCGCCACGTAGTGCGACCAGGTAGCATATTACGTAACGCGAGAAATTCTAGCAAATTAAATAGGGCAGAAAACTCCCGACTTTCGTATTAATCATAGGATATTGGAAGATCCAAACACAATAACTATTATATAAGAGTTTAAATGATGGAGGTTGAACAAGATTGTATGTGTTCTTGCTGTTCCTTTATTGTTACTAACCCTTAACTTTGAACTTACGAAGCCAATGTTAAAATGGAAAACAAAGTGCAAGAGAAAGCGGAGAGAGGAAGTGAAGATCAAAGAGGTAATTTTCATAATAAAAAGTCTATAACAAGCGTCTTTTTTACGATAAATGGGTGCCTACAACTTTAAGTAATTGACAGAGTGCTTTTTGTTTTTTCTTGAGATATGTTGTAATTTTATCTATCCTATATTCGAATAAAACTATCTTCTTTTAATTCTATAAAAACACCTTCTTTCTCTTTCTAATAAGTAGCCCTTTCCCAGTGCGTTTTCGTTGAAAAATAAAATCAAACAAATCAAAGCCAAATACAACACCGTCTCTTACTGGTCGTTTCCTTTTGCAACTAATCAAGCGCCGGACAAAAGAAGCTAGGCACCACGTTTGAAATAGTACCTTTGAGCCTCCCTGATGAACCTTTCAAAAAGGGTCTCCGGGCCATAAACTGAATCATAAGCTGAATTATCCTTTTGCAACCCGAGGAGATAATAATACTAATCTTCGTATTTGCTATGTTATTACAGTTGAAATCAAAGGAAAGAAGTGTTTCTCTAAACCTTCGGTAAGAGTTGCAGCAGTTGTGGTTGGTATAGCCCTGGCAGCCGTTGTTATTTCGTCCGTTTATGCAGCAGGTGTGTTTGATTCTGGACCCGAGTTACCAGAAGTAATGGAAGGAGAGGCCACCTTTTCATCTAACGACGGGGAAGGAGAATTTTTCCATGTGATCATCGATTATAAAAGGAAACTGATTCAGCTTACTTCAGTGGGTTATCTGCCCTCCTCGTTTCCACTATCGGGACGACGGCTTATGTCTTTTGAAGAAAATGATACAGCAAATGGGACCAATATCAATGCGACCAAAATCGTCATACAGGATTACAACACGGTAAGGTACACATGTTTTAAAAACAAAGCAAATTTGTTGTTGAAGACACATTTCATGAAAAGTGAATTGCTGCTTGAAATTGTTATATTTTTCAAAGGCCCTTTTTCAGGGGCTTATTTTTGGACGGGCTTATATTCGGAGGGGCTTATCTACGGAGGGAAATTTGCGTTTCAAAATCGATTGGGCTAGCCTTATAGTTGGAAGTAAATTTACCGTTTTTTCTTTGTTTTACTTTGTATTTGAGGGCAATTTTCCAAGTACAAGCCCCTTGGGGGCTTATATTTAGAGGGGCGATTTAACGGAGGGTTTTTTGCGTTACCGGTTTGAGGGGGCTTATGTTTGGAGGGGCTTATACATGGAGGGGGTTATTTTCGGAATTTTACGGTAATCCAGATAAAAGGGTCCCTGGTAAGCAGAAATCAAGTGCGAGACTGTCAGCTAGAATTGTTTCTTAGTTATTAACTGCTGGAGCGAATATCGTACATGTAGGTTGGCCACCGACTATACTGATTCAAGATTTATTCCAGCGCCGTTCTCGCCACAGTGAATCGTCGGTGTAGGGCATTTCTGTCTGACGAGGGGTTAACTCATGATACTATTCACGCAGCCCAGTTCACCTCGTAACAGACTAAATTGTTGACAACATATTCTCAGCAGCATCGCGGTTTCTTTAGAAAAACTAAATCACTATTTAACTAGGTTCAGGACACGGTGCTGTTTCAAATTGATTAAACGCCATCTACCCCTAGCTATTTTACGGACTTTGATCTTTAAATAGAAGCATATTAAATAATATTGATTTGTCATCAACAATTGTCAGTGGCGGATCCAGACCTTCAGATAAGCGGGGGGTGGTCATCCAGACCCTGAGGTAAGGGGGGACCGGTCTTAAAAAATTCTCTTTTGGCCCTTCGGGCCTCAGTTTAGTCTAAAAATAAGGGGGATGGGTCCCCGGGCCCCTCCCCTGGATCCTCCACTGATTGTGGGGAATAAACAAACATATCTACCTGTTATAATGAAGTGTTCATCGAGATTTAGTTTTCCTTTACATGTCAGCAAAAAAAGTACTTCATCGTTCCAGAGCAAGGAAATTCCACCACTAAGTGCATTTACACAGCTCTTGAAGGAGATATGATTCCGAGGCATTTACTGAAACATGCAACTCTGAAATCGGTAAGCAGTGAACAAGTCGAGTGTATACTCTTAACGAATGCATAATCCAACGAGCGCCCAAGTCAATCCAACAACAACAAAAAAGTGCTTAGGAACAGTATTGAGACTATTCAAGATCTATGTTTTGGTAACAAACTGTAAAGAAGACGCTGTGACCGACAGCGCTTCATTTCTTCCCCCTGATTCTTTTGCTTCTGCATACTTCCGTTTAACTACAGGTTGTATACGCTGAGAAATTTAATTCACTTTTTCCTTATTTCGGTTTATTTTTTAACAAAGGAAAATATCGAAGGGAATTTGACCCACGTTCTTTTCCAAGTTGATAATGATACTGAAGTGGACGTTTACCGTGCAAGAGGACTTCACGGAAAGATATACGATGTGAGTAACTGTTGACACGAGAGATCAAAATTAAAACTCTAGGCTGAGTATTTCTCTTTTGTTGTTTCTTTTTTGTGAACATGGCAGACGAGCGACTCGTTGAACTGTTTATTACTTTCTTAATATCTGTCAAGTTTCTTTTCAACTCTTGAACGCCTCATCTCGAGTGAAATTGATCATTTGATCCTGGAAGTTTTGTCTTCAACTCAAAGGCGGCCGGGGGTAGTAAAATGAATAAATGAATATATATAGAAAATAAAGAAAGAAAATAATTTATTCATAGGAAGTATGAACTTGTAAAAATATTGATCGTCTTTTTCTTATCTAGAATTAAGATTTTTTTAAATTTAGCTTTTCTGTTAACTCTAGATCATATTCTATTGTTTGCTTGCTAGATTTATTTGCATCTTCCAAATGGGACAATCCATATGCGCTCTAAGGAACATGAGATGAACTTCACAGACTATAAGCAGCTAAACTGCTACAAATACATTGAAGAAAATGATACAATCGAGGAGGCTTTTTACCAATCCAATGATTCAAAGCTTTGTAAGTATTAAAATACTGTCGTTGTATTTCCTCCTTAGATCTGTAACAGTACCATTGACTGATGCCTAATAAGGACACAAATTACATCTTTCACTGTATATTCTCCGGAGGTAATCCTTATAATGGCTTATACGGGGAGGACCCTTCCGAAAGAGGTACCTTTTCAGGCTTGGAAAGGATACTAATTTCACTAGCTGAAGTATATGAGAGGATAGGGAAATCTGTCGTTTGGTCTGTAAAAGGACGTAAAAGAGCAAACAGAAAGATTTTATGATGGCTGTGAAAAAGGCGAGAAAATCTCTAGATTTTGTGATTTATTTAACAATTAATGAATGAGGATGAGTATCTTATGAAGAATTATGGAGATCGAGGAGAGTGTTCTCGGCCGAGGCGTATAACACACTCCGAGATCTCCATAATTCTTCATATGATACGAAAGCCGAATTCAATAATTGTTTTATTATTCATTCAAAAATAATTAGCTAAACCATGCTTACCTCCATCGATGTTAAGTTCATCTTCGATAGTGCACGCTTAGGGTTGTTCAGCTCCGCAATTATTCTCCAAATAGCAGATATCGCCCTTCGAGTTGTCTTCTTGCTATTCTTGCCATGTTTTTGTTATTATTTCTCCAAGTTCTTACTCTTGAAACGAGTGAAAAGTCCGCCATTTTTGTTTTCACGACCAAAAACAACTCAATCTCGTCCCCAGGTCTTCTCGGTAAACAGTGCATTAACCTGCAAGAAGCTGCACTTCTGACGTCATCGGTTGATTAATCGCAAATTCTTCCAAATTTGGTCATTCGTAGCTGGTTATGGTGAATTAGGCGTGTGCTTTTAGCCAATCAGAATCGGGGAAGATTTTAAATGAATAATAATAATATTTGAAAGACAGTGTATTTACACCAGTTAGTTATGTGAAATGGGTACCATTTGTCACTAGATGTTAAACGAAAGGGATACATTCGGTAAATGGTATATTAAAGGGTAAGGGGTTGGACCTTGGGCAGAGCTTTTGTTGAGTACCCCCCAGGGGCGCGTTATAGTATTCGCAACTTAACTAGTTATTAACAATCCAAAGACGAACTCGAGTTTTTTATCACCAAATAGCTGCGAGTGAGCCCTCTAACTAATTTAACAAACCTTGCTAGCACTTTTTTTTCTACGTCTGTCAAATAGTAAGTAAGAAGTACTTTTTGGCGCTTTTTTATCAATATTTTCGGGCAAGAGAGCAAAGAAACCGATAACTCTAAACTAAAATGTATTTTGAAATACTACATGTTTGCTCCAAAATTTCCAAATATAAAAAGGCAATAGAGTTTTAAAAAACGAGGAAACTGGGATTTTAAAAGTCTGCTAAAAAGTTCAGCTTGGTAGAAGAACTGGAAGAGAACGGAGCGGGGTACAAACTAAGTAAACAAATTTACATATACAGATCTGTACTTAGCAGCCGAGTACGTAAACGTAAATGGAGCTCTTGTTAAGGTCTTCATGATCTGGCTGAAAGAAACCGTGAGAAAATTGCCCCTTCCGTAGCCAAGTTATAGTCATTAAAAAGTTTAAAAGCAATAGTTTTGCAGCTGCAGAGCAGTACCATGCAAAGTGATAAAAATGCATCATTATGTAAAGAACTGCGGCAAAGCAGAAAACAACGCAAAAATTTGAAGAATGGTTTACATACAGGGAAACTTGCCATTTACATGAGGAAACCGGAGATTGGGATTGGAAAATCAAAAATTTGTTCCATTCCGTCGTTTGGAAAGAACATCGCGCAGAATACCTATCATTCTCGGTACATTTACTTCCAGTTCAACTAAGTTTGTAGATCTGTCATATTACGCGAAATCATGCAGAGACTCTATGAAAGAACTTCAGCCATTGGTTACCAAGAATGCACGACGAAGCTCATTAATACAGTTGTATGTTGTGGGTGGCAAACTAACTATGTGGGCTGTCGTTTCAGTTAATCCAATTTCTCTACTCTTTTGAGTCTCTCCAGCTTATTTAGATACTCTTTGAAGCGGGTACTTCTCCCACGAAGTCAAATTCAATTGATAAATGTTTACAAAAGAGACATTCAACCGGATGATTTGTGTAAATAGTAAGCACCCAGTTATCCAAGTATAGCTATAGGATTATTTTTCACCCTTTCCATTGGCCCGATTTACTCGATGTCTATGAGCTGAAAGATATAGCAAGTTAGTCAGCGATCAGAATGCGGGTTTGCGTGCGATGGCATGCTAGTAGAATTCTCACACATGACTAATCTTCGCAGTTATCTTTAGTCACAGAAAGCCAATCATCCCCTGAGTCATCGATAATAGAGAAGAATCTCCGAGATCTGTCTACCAACTTTACGCATCAAGCAAATGATAGTATTTCCTTAAGCAATGCCAGTCTGATTCAGCAGCCTTCGTCAGTCGTTAAACGTCGTCGACGCGGGATTGGGTGGCGAAACGGTGGTTTGGACTGGTGGTACGGAAACTGGTGCGGGCCTTACCAGGGTGGTTATGAAGACAACCCAAAACCTCACTGTCGATGGTTTTGTTCGCAAACGAAAAGCTATGTAAACCGCGCTTGTCGTGACTGTCTCCCGCCCCAGGATGGTTTGGATGAAGCATGTATGGAGCATGACAGGTACAATATCTGGTAACAATTAATGTCACATTATAAGTCGAGATTTGGACTGTCTGGCTTGCTGTAAAAGGGGGCGAAAGATGAACGTCACTTAATTCCATAAAAAAAAGTCTGATTCTTTGGGTTTTGTTACCGCACGTTCGCAAAATAACTCAAGATTAACTTAACGATTATAGACCAGGAGTAACATGAACTCAAACAAATGCAAGTGACGACTAGCTTTATTATGTAAACATTGATTTACGCTATCAGTGTGGAATTTTCGGGACCGAATCGCAGACGTACATGTATCCTCCAAGAAACGTCCCAAGTGGCAGGGAGCGAGAGAAACGGTCGTATTCGCAAGCTACAGGGTTTTATATTTATTAGAGGAATGTTATAAAAGTGATTTACAGATAATTACCCTTATAACACAGGCGGTCCAAGCTCAGTATGAGAGTTTAATCATTAATACATGTGTTTTCATATTGCGTAATCCTTAAAATGGCCGTCAACATAAAAGATTTGTGAGGGAATTCAGGTAAAAGTTCAAGAATACAGATACTCGCTAGAATTTTCAAGAAATACCCTTTACCTTATTTACTTTACTTGTTTTTTTCTTGCTTTGTGGTTATTTTCCCGATTTCCTTTGACCCCGAGTTTCCGCCCTAAAAGAAAGGACTTTAAGATAAGGTGTATTTTATTGAAAATTCTAGCGAGTATTATCTTCTTCAATCTTTTAGCTAAATTCCCATACAGAACCTTTGTGTTTACGGGCGTTCTAAGGATTACGCAATAAATCACATGACATGTCTTAATGATTAAACTCTCATACTGAGCTTGCGCCGCTTGTGTTATGACACGATCCTTAATCTGCTACCACTTAACACTTAAAACATTGGAACGTTTTACGAATATGGCTAAGAAGACTTTTAACGCAGTTTCTGCCTCCTTTCAAAGATGATTTGCGACAATGTCGTAAGGCCAGTGATTCAAAAATTTACGAGCGAACACACTCATGTCTCCCTTGAGTAGTGAGTTCCAGGACGGAAAGAACGCCTTTAAGAAGAAGTTGGCAAAAATTTAAGAATAATCAATTCGTCACGCTCAGAGTAAACCCATTTAATTTCTTCAAAAAATGTGTATATAAAGTAATTTACACTATTCGTAAACATTAGAGACTCTCGAGCAGACTGCAAGGTATTTTGTCAAGATAATGAAATTATGTCGATATGTATGGGCTTTTGCATTTGCATTTGCTGAATGGCGACTTGTGTAATCGTTAAATAAAAATTGCCAAGACTTGGTCGGGTAGATTTTTCCCATGCTTGAAGCAAACAAAGGTTTTGTTACGTTATCCCAAGTGAACTAGTTTCAAATAGATCGTCAGATGGCTGTCAACAACTTTTAAAATCCTTATGTCACCTGGTTCCCATGTCCTATTTCACACGCCGTGAAAATCTTATTCATGAATTAAATGCATGTGATTTTCGACGGTTGTGACATGTATACCTTGTTACCTCTATCTATGACTTTTTTTTCTATTATTAGGTGTCTCGTCAATCACGATAGTGGTCCTTGGTGGTGCCAGCCAATCGGGAATCGCTGCAAGTGTGATACTCCATTTGTATGGAGGGCCTACCATCAAATCTACGCGTGTTCATCTTGGAGTTGTAGATCTCACGCCTTGCAAGTCTTTTTTACCTTTTTGAGCCTTTTGTCTTGTTGGTTTCCCATAAGGATCTGCTTTCCTTGGATTCGGTTTGTTTGTGGATGTAAATGGTGCACTTGTCCAAGGATAATATTCTACTGGAAATGCTTTGTTTTCAAGATGTGTGCTTTCTTTGGTTCCGGAGTAGTTTCTCGGTGATCTTCCTTCTCGTAAAAAGACATTAGTTCATAGATTAAAATGATAGGTGAAAGAAAATAGTCAAAGAAATTGTAAAGCCGGATACGCAGCACATGTACAGATAGCTGCTGGTGGTATCACTATCAGCATGTGTTTGACTTGTTACTTTTTGAGATTCTGAAGCCCTCTATATACTATGCTGCTTTGTTTACTTGCATTCAACTTAGAAAAACTTTGACCCCGCCCTTAAGAGTTTCTGTCTTATCAAATTAAGAGTTTTTTACTAAATTACTTCTTTATCAAACATTAAGGTCATCAGAATGAAGGGAATAACTGCCAAATCGAAAATTTTCCTTTGTTTAACAAATTATCCTCATCAGTATTGTAGGAAATATATGGGTAAGACTATCCTCTCATATCATTTTATCACGTTAGCCAAAGGCAGTTGTAACAAAAACGGTCATTTCTTTAAGTTCCGCAGGTTCCGCGGTTCCGCCGTCTGCAGTTCCACAGATTAGTCTTGCCCATATGGAGGACTGTGTTGGGGATGGAGTTCGGAGGGTCAAACAGCTGTAAGGTGTTTCTTCCAAACCGTGATGACTTAAGTCATATACATGCTAATCTTCGCATCATCTTTTAAAACGGCCTTTTTAATAGTAATATTAGCTGTCCGAATAGTTTATTAAAACTAAATGCATGTAGATTTTAGATTGACAGCCGTTTAACTCTTCAGTCGTGTAAGAATCTTGTAGTTAAGAGTGTTTACATAAAGCCTTTATAAGTCAATGATGTTGTTGTTCTTCTGAGTTTGAACACATAGAAATTCATCCTCATCGCAAGGGGAGGTCATCACAGCGCAATTTGGACGTTCTGTTTAGCCTGCGTAGCTGCCGGTTTCCACGGAGCGTGGTAGGAAAAACTTCAGTTACGGAAAGTCCCGAGAGAAACTGGCGTCTCCCATTTCCTTTTGAGGCTAAGCTGGTTAGGATAACTAGGGAACTCAATGTGTACATCTAAGGCCGGATTGACCAAGCCACTTACGTGACAATAGGCCATTCGCGAAATTAAGAATAAGCATCACAAGTTATAAATCGAAATGTTCCTGACTCATTAAGGCCTAACAATCCGATCTTTCTTGACAGTCTTACAACTTAAAACAACGGAGAAAAAAACTAACGAAGGTGACACTTGAAAGTTCCAAGAACTGATACACATTCGCCCTCTAAGAGCCCAACCCAATTGGCGGCACTTTCCACAACGAATTGGAATTTGGAATGTTGGTTTTGAGGAGAGGGAGGGGGATTCTTACTAGGCCGTTGTACATTATGGTAACATTTTTAGCTCATGGATGACGTAGTCATGCCATGGGCTTTTGGAGGCACTCGAATGGCACTCGATCACTCACTCACTCACTCACTCACTCACTCACTCACTCGATTTTCATTAATTTATTCATTAAAGTCAGATTAAACACTTTACTCTTACCTCCCCTACTTAGTATTACTTTTGTTTCAAGTGCCTTTTACGCATATGTTTGGAATATTCTAGAGGGTACTAGTAAGGTGAATTTTTTTCCCGATACTTCAATTTGTTTAAATGGAAATATTCTATTAAGAACACTGATAATATCATCCGCAAGAAATGGACTTAGAATTGTTAAAAGGACATTGAAATAATTGAACGTGGATCATTGTTGTATATTTGGACGAATTGTGCACTGTTGTTCCCGATATTACACTTGATAAGGAGAAGATGCGATCAACAGGAGTGTGAAAGAGCTATTGCAGCCTGACGATGGGATTTCGTTCAGCGAAAAGCGAATAAGCCAAACAGCCTTTTAATCACTGCAAAAAAACGTTCCTCGTATTGTTAAAGCGACATTGAGGAGTATCTATTATAGTTTATTCAGTTATTTGGACGAATCCATTCAACCATATGTCTTCGTATGCAAACAGGGAATGAATTAATGTTGTGTCAACTAGAAGCACAGGTCAGCCTGACAGGTTTTAGAACCAACAAGCGTTACGCTATTTTGCTTGAATTCTTAGGTGATCTTTGCCTTAAAGTGGGCTTTTGTTTGTCGGGTGATTCCATTTAGCTTTGCTATTAATGTTTTGTCTACAAGAAATGCTGCGCTGGTATAAACAAGTCTCTAGAACATTCAGAAGGAGAAGGCAATCGGATACTTCGATTGCGTTCTGAAATTACTTGGCTAGGTCAGAGCACGTACTGCTTTGAGCTTAATCCTTTTTATTAAAATAGTTTTTAGGTCGTGTTTATCAAAAGCGCGTTCTAAAGCAGTTCAATTTAGCCATAAACGCCTGTATTCTTTATTTAATATAGCTCGTACTACATATACTAACCGTTACCTACTTATCATATGGAAACATTTATTTAAAAGCATCGCACTTTTAGGAAACCTTCGAGGTTCATTAAAATAATTGTTTAAAACCACGGTTTAAAGAAAACTCGTGCTTATGTAAAACTTGGCTATTTTACAAGAAAGTGCACTGTCGTTCGGAAAGTGTTTGACAGTCACATGAGAAAGCAAATTATTTTACAACTAAAAAGCGTTAATAATTGCTTTTAAAAGTGATCTTTGCTTTGTAAGTAGATAACAAGTTTCTTGAATATTCAGGTGCACATGCAATCGGATACTTCGAGCCACGCTGTATTTTGGCAAGTCCGTACACAATGGACCGTTCAAAAAGATTTATATGTTTTTCTTTGATTATTGAACTGTCTTTTCTACACTAATTCAATTCATCCATGAGCTCGCTCCTAGGAGCCTTTGATTTTTGGAGAATTTTAGTGAGGAAAGATAATTGAAGAGAAATGAAGACTTAACAAGCCAAATTCAAAAAAAGTGTCAAATTCACCCTAATGCAGCCTTGTAGATGATCTTTTTTGCTGTTTTGAAACTATTTACTTGTATACACTGTTGTCGTGCCACTTATACATTTTTGTGGCTACTGCTTCCCTTTAGGGAAGGCGATAACCACTATGTCATGGTGTTGTGAGTAAGTCCATAAGTCCTTAAACTTGCACAGGAAGCCCACTATCTTGGTCCGGTTGAAATTGTGGCCGCTTTAAAAAGCGGTTAAAAAATTCTTCTGACGATGCTTTTCGACGGCAGAAGTGTTTTGCAGAGAAAATGGAAGTGATTTGGACCAAGAGCTATAAAATAAGAGCAAAGATCGTTGTATAAAAACATTTGTGATCCGTCTGTGAAGTGCTTCTGCCCCACAGTTCTTTTTTATCGTACCTGCATGACGACCGTGCAGTACGTGGTTTGAGCCCTAGCAGTGATTTTTTTTTCTTTTTTATTCGCCCTCTTTTTTTACGGCTTCTTGTTTTTCTTCTAATTCCTAATTTAATTTTCTACAGCGCGGTTAGAGGTCTTACCAAATTTAAAACACGCAGGAGTCTTTCAGTTTAGTACGATGGTTAACTTGAATTGGGGACTGGAATGCAAGAATTTTTTACTCTTCCAGACGAGAAGGTGAGCATTTGCTATTCGACTCCCCAAGATCACGGGGGATATACAAATTCCAGCTGGCTGGAAAGTGCCGAGTATGAAAGTGAGGAAATGCCATGCTTGCTACTCTTTGAGAACCTACATGAGCCTAAAATGGATGTGATTTTTACCATTAGCTTCAAAATAGCAGCGGAAATCGAGATAAGAAAACATGTGTTTGCGTCCTACTTCGCAGATGATTTGTACCGGCTTTGCATGGCATATATAATGTTCTTTTATTGCCGTGAAATGCGTTTACATTGTTTTCTTACCATCAATAGCCCGGTTAATACGGCTCCAAAAACTTTACAAGGCGTCTGCCGACGGAAGTTTCGTGTAAAAGATATCACACTAAAGCGTTTTCGACATGGTGGTGTAGTGGAAAGGTGAAGTCGCGTGGTACCGAGGGTGCCGGATTCAATTTCTGCTCAGTACCCTTTCTTTTTTTCTCTTCTGTCGTTTCCTAAAATTTACATTCCGTTTTTACTGCAATATGTTCCACAAAACTAAAAAAAGTAGCCACATATAGTCTCAGACGGCCTTTTATTGCTATCCTTAAACCTCCTTGAAAAGTTTCGAATTAATAAAAAAAGGCCTCTCTATGACAAGCGTTATCGAACATTTTAGTGGAAATAATGGAACATCAAGGTGGTGCATTTTAGTAGGGAAACAAAAGCATAATGTACAGTGGCCTAATTATATTCTTACACGTCTCGCCGTTCTGGTGTCTCTGAAAAGTCATAGATGCAGACATGCAACCATACATCACAGTCTCCAGTTGAAGATATTGCATAACATCAGTGTCGTTAAGATATACATACATTATAAGCAATGCAAATTTTCTTGGAGAGTTCAGCATGCTAGAAACATCAGAGCTGGTTTGCTTAAACACATTATACATCGCCTGTGCTATATTATGTTCAAAAATATCAAGATCTTTCAAACAACCATCAACACATGAACTTAAAGGAAACAGAAAGCAGTCACATATAAAAGCCAGCCTAGAAAGTGTTGGTGAATGCGTGTTCATAATCTGGAACAGTCTTTACATTGCTACGTTACTTTGTGTACTTTGGAAGTTTACGTATCAGTCGCAATTCGCCAACATCAATTATCTTTGTTCTTGGTTCGTGATATTTCAATTGGTATTCTATTGCGTATTTCTGCTATGTTACGTGGCGTTCATGGACGGGATTTGCAGATTTATCAACGACATTTTCTTTCCTATGATTAATTCCCTTTCGTGGATAATTTGCATAGTCTGTCTGTCACAAGAGAACGGCTATGTGGAATTTCAAGACATTGGATACTTTACTGTTCATATTCTTCCTGTAGTTGCTACATCATTCTTCGAGATTTGGACTTACACGCCCAGAGGGACCAACAAGCTACGAACAGTGTGGACCATGTACTGTCCAGGGTTGTTTTTAACTTTGTATGCAGTAAATAACGATCAAGTGGAAGTCTATAAGTATTTAATTAAGCCTCCCAATCCCTGGTTGGTCGCATTTATTGGTATATTTTCTAATATGAGACTTGTTTTCTTTCCTCTTACGCGTTGCACGTTCAACTATGGTGCATGAATATTTTCTCTAAGGAAACTAGAGCTGATAGTGTAAAAAAAAATGTCTCGAAAACTTTTGAGCAACGTCCTGGAGAAATTAAGATATTGTTTTTAATAAATTTAAGCCAAGCATTGAACGATACACTCAAAAAGGGTTACCGCTCCAAATGTCACCTTTTGAATCATCTAAACAGATTTACCTTTGTCAACGCAAGTGAAGAGTCAGTCTTTTGTGTGTTTCTTTTGTGCACCTCATTTGTGCGCCTACACAATTTCTATAATTTGAAACTGACATCATTATTCATAGATTCAACTTAACATTGTTATCAACTCGTCAGGTAATCCACGGCGAATTTCCATTTTTTTTCATTTCAGTAGTTTTATTACTGATATTGTGTTTTGTTTCTCCTAGTATATTAAAATTGTGTTTATTGTGTTTTTGTTGAAGTGACGGAGTTTACTCCTCTAGGGCTTCTAAGAGTAAGGTCGTTGTAACCACTGTTAATAGTTAAAGCAGCATTAAAAAATGAGGATTAATTCAATAATAAATCCAACAGCTATTTCGTGGTGGTCATGGTAACTGGTCTGCTTTCACAGAGATATGTAGGGTATACAAAGGTACTATACTGTCTAGACTCTTTATGGTCTCAATGTATTCTTAGAGTGATCTGAAAAAATAATGTGATTTAGCTGGATTAAGATGAAACGCTGTCTACTTTTAACCCTGATTAGGAACCTCATTACAAAGAAATGTGTAATTTCCAGTAATTGACTCTTGCCTAAAAAGCAACTCTTTTTAGTCGGCGCCATTGCATGAGCAACACCTCAATTCATCAAATATTTCGAGCTTCAGCTGACCTTTTTACCTCCTATCAGACCACTTTAGATCATAATAAACGTCGCCGGCTTCTTTTTCTCCACTGGGCAAAATAACTTATTTCGGTCCAGTTTAAGCAACATTAAATAAATATTAAATTTGAAGATAGTTTTAAGTCAGATTTAAGGATATTAAACATGACTTAAAAGCAAAGTTTATTTTAAGTCATGTTTACGTTTAAGTTAAATGCATATTAAAACTAGCTTTATATTTAAGATATATTTAAGTCACTTTAAACATCCCTAAATTACTATAAAGATTTAATTACATTTAAGTCTTCTTAAATAGGTCATTAAACGGAATGAAAGATTTAAGACAAATTAAAGTCTTCTTAAATATACCATTAAATGGACTGAAAGATTTAAGACAAATTTAAGTCTTTAAAAATATATCATTAATTATAAACGGACTGAAAGATATAAGACAAATTAAAGTGTTCTTAGATATGCCAAAAATTTAATACCAGATTAAGACGTGTATTATTGATTTAAAGGTAAAAAAAATATTACATCATAATTATTCAAATGATAATTTAATAATAATACTTTTATTATTATTTATTATTATTAAATCTTTTCCAGAATTTATTCCAAGTCCATTGAAGCCTCTTTTAAGCCTAGCTAAGTCTGCTACACACTCTTTTCCCCAATCCCTTACAAGAAATTATCCTTCTCCATCCATGCATACATGTATTGGCCTTTGGCTTAACATTTTTTGCCATTTTGGAATAAGGTACACAAAAATTAAAATGGTGCCAGCTTAAAACGAACACTGAAAACACTTCTAAATTGTTCAGCTAGAGGAAAAAAGGAGTGCCTCTAACAACCTAATTTTTTCACTATATAATATTAATCTTTTCACACGAAAGTAAGAAGAGTTGAAGACTTACAAGTCAAGGCATGTGTAATTGAAATGACTTTCCACAAGTATCACACTTATTGCTAAACACAGAAACCGGAGTTTCTGAACTGAAAGAAAAAACTTCATTGTCTGAGTCAAGCGAACTCATCTTGATCGTCTCCTTGAACGAACGCGCGCGCGAATGCGCGAAAAATATTCTCCCACGCATGTGAAATCGGATATTGGTGACGTTAAAGGTACGTCAGCAATAGAACGCCAATCAAATGTCCACAGCTACAAACGCGGTATGTTTGATCGCTGTTTTGACAGCGTCTTCATCAGTTCAATTCGAAAAGTTGTGCTTTTCGTTGCGAGCTTTTGCCCTGGTTTTTAGTATCGTATTTTACAACCGAATCATGGCTTCGTGCAGTCCTTCTCAAGAAAGACAGCTTGTGCTTATCGAAAGTATGAACAGGAGATTGGATTCATTTTTGGAGAGCCTTCAGCAAGAAAACATCAAGTTGCGAACTGATCATGGACTCTCAAAACAGGAGAGACTATAAATACAAACGCGGCTCAAAACGTAAACGTACAGAATCCAAATTAGAAGTTCCTGTGGATTTAAGGGTAGGTTTACGTACTTATTTTATTGCTTTGATGTTAGAAGAAAAGCTTTTCATCATGAGAGATCAGAGTTTGTGCTTATTCTTTAGAGCTGACCGTGTGATAGAGTGTCTTCCAAGGCGCCGACATGCCTGTGTCGTCATTGATCTGTGGTGATTGTTAGCTCAGGTCTGAATTGGTATGGGTGAAATAACATATTTTTTAGTCCTCAAGGCTGTGCTCAAAGAAACTTTGAAGGGAGTCCATTGCCATGAACCTGTGAAATACAGAGTGCCCATAGAAACCTGAAATTTTCTAGTCACTCAGGAGCAAAAGTTAGTTGCCAGGGGTGACTATGCACTACCAGAACACTGCCTTGGGTGTTTTCACCTTCAATAATTGTACAGTTAATATTATAGTTTAAATAATTATTTTTATATGATATATTTTTCAACAAAAACATCAATTAACTTTAAAAGTTGTTCATAAAATTGGAAATAGTCCACTGTAAAATGTCATTGATAGGCTTCAGTTAAATTGACCTATTACATGAATTAGGTCTTGTTTTAACTGGGGATATTTTACTGAGCCTTCACTTTGAAATTAACATACTGTTTTTGGCACAGTTCCCAGTCAGAGGTGAACCAGGACATCTTGTCTAAAATAAAAGAAGTTCTAAAAAAAGAGCACGGAGGAGAAAATTGCCCATGGACTGATCTGCAAATGGAAGGATTGTTTTTTTTACCTGAATCAACTCTTATTAATAAACAATTAATGAATGAGCCTGAGTATCACTCTTATAAATAAGAAATCTCAGCAGTTTTTTTTATAAAATGTTGCCTACTTTAAAATTTCTTTTTGCTAATTATTGGTCTTTACGTCAACAGCTCAATTCCTTCGTTACTTCAGAATGGTAAAGGAGAAATGTCAAAGACTAAAAAAAGGAAAATATGAAGAGCACAAGCAGAGGTGCAAAATGAGTAGACGTCTCACAAGTGTAAGTATAAGGAAGTTTTTTTTCCAAACATCTGAACATGGTCAAATATAAAAACTTTTTTTGATAATTATAAATGCAGTGGTATAAAATTAATAGGGACACCTGTATGTACTGGACAGTTTTTCATGTCCTTATGAAAAACAATGTATAATATGTTTATAATGTCATAATGATATTTATTGTCAGTGATACATTGTTTTTTTTTCCTGATCTTACCTGTATATGGGTGAGGCCACTCTTATCCTTAGTTATTTTATTTTTACCTTCTTGAAAAAATTCCATTATTACAAACATAAATTGATAGATTATATTTATTATTGAAGGACTGCAACACCATTATTTAGTTTGATTTTTGTCCTTCTTTATGTTTTTATTAGAAGCTGGACAGGCGATGTGCGACTTTTGAGTTTATAAGAGAATCCTTATCCTCGAGCCAGAAGCAGCTTGCCCCAGAAGTGCTCTATGTCAAGTACATGAGCAGTGAGGAGTCTGCCTATGAAGATGAGGAAGATCCCATCACTGGTGAAGTAACACACAAACTAAAGGGTTATTAAACAAGAAGCTCTCTTGAGAGAGAACAGCCCTGACAAACTTAAAAAAGCAAGCTTGACAGAGCTCATTATAGAAGACTCAGCAAGACTGGCGGCAATAAATATTTAAATGGAAAAAAAAGGAGTGTGGATGATAAGAAAATTGATATCTACAAGCCATAGGTTGACTTTCAAAAATGCCATCTACTGTGGCTTTGTTAATAGGGTAGCTTATATGATGAACAACACATATAAGTACTAACTTTGATTTTCAAAGAGAAAGAAACTTGAAGAAAGAAAATCAGGCTTGAGTTTGCAATATTCATTTGAGAAATCTGGGATCAGAAGAATGGAATAACCATAAAGTTTGTTTGAGATATTAATCAAGGTTCAACTGATATTTGGTTAACTGTACAAAACAAGCTGCAAGCTGTAGTCATTGATTACACTTAACTTTTCTAAATTCTCAAGTTCTCAATAATAATTGTTTAATATTTATTATTATATATATTTATAATTATGTAATATTTATTATTATATATTGTGTAAATATTATATGTCAGATTTTTGCTGATTACAAATTTTTTAGTAGCATTATTGATTGATGTACATTTAGCTCTTTTGCGCGCAATCCACATTTCAGCTATTTCATAAGTTTTGTTTCCTTTGGCATTGAAGCATTAATAGCCCACCAAACAAACCTATGAGGCATTTGCTTTTTGTTGTTGGTGTTTCCTTAAATGGATTTAGATATCGTTTTAATATAAGAAACAGGACTTTTTGTCTGGACTTTATTTTATAATTATAAAATCAACTCTCTATAAGAGTCAGACACCTTTGGGACTGGCATTACTAACTAGCTGTCTGTCGAATAAAGAGAGTAGAGAAGCGGAGACCAACTCTAGATGCCCGTCTTACCGAGGTGTTTGTCTTGTAAAGGTGTCCGGTACTACCAGAAGAAATGAACTGTTTTGAACCATAAGAAATGTATTGGAGACGGTAGTTTTACCAATTACAATTCTTTGTGCTGTCGTTATTAGTGTTAAATATATTTAGATTTCTGTTTTAGTGTTTTCTTAAAATTATGTGCACTTTGTATTTTCAAAGGCCAATGAATTTCGTTTAAGTAATTTTTTAAAAAAGAATTGTAACCATCTCTATTAAATAAAATAAAGCGAGTTGAAAGCGGAAAAAAACTGCTTGTCTTCATTGTGTAGGGAAAGGGATTGACTTAAAAGGGATAGATTAATTTCATTTTTCCAAAAGGATTTTGAAAACTACTTAACTTTTCGGGAGCAGTAACTCATAAAATAGTACCAGACAAAATGATCAGGGCCATACCATTCTTGAGCCCACTGGAACCAGCCGATTAGTTTAAACTGTAGTTTCTGAAGTCCAATTAACAATTCAAGTTCAAGTCCTTTGACTTTAAAAATCAAGTTTTGGGCATATTTAAGATTGATTATTTTTAGCTAAAACCTTGAGTTTAGGCTCCGTTTAAGTATGGTTTTATAGTACGCTCCTGCTTAAACTAAACGTTTCAAGCACATTTAAGCTTAATTTAATGCAACCAAAACAAGGCGTTTCACACAATTAAACAGCTGATTAAACCTACCTTAAACTTTAGCCTTAAAGCTGCTTTAAGCTGGGTTTACGTTAAATTAAAATTTGGGTTTAAGGAACTTAAACGTCCACTTAAACTTATTAAACCCAAGTTTAAGACAAGATTAATTCGTGTTTAAGAACACTTAAATTTCATTTTTCTTCTTGTGCTCCTTCTTTCAATTCCGTGAAACTTAGTAAGTAACCCACTTATTATTATCGTTTTCCTGCGTGAGTGTGACAAAGCCTGAGTAAATCCATTTTCATGACATTCTGACTTTTTTAAGAGCGCCTTTGTCACAAATATAAATCGTCGGAGTCTAATTGTCTTCCATAATGAAGGAAGTTGAATCACTAATTGCAGAGTAAAATATTTCTTTATTTTCTGCCGGTCATGAAGGCAATTCATCTAGTACTTTCGGAAATTTTGTGCGACTAGGGACGAGTCAGGGAAAGGCGGTTAATGTGAGGTAAACATGTACAAGATATCTATATACTGTCTTTATTGTCTTTCAAAATCTATTCTTAGATTGCATGGTTTGAGAGAAATGATCTTTTTCGGCTGCATTAAGATGGATCAATGTCTAACTTTACCCGATTTCTTGTTGCGCCTCATATGCTATGTAAACAGTAAACAACAGAACTGTTTTAGCCCACGTCCTGCATCAGCAACATCTAACTCACACCTCTCAAAGTATAACGAGCTTCAGCTGATATCACTAGCCTTTTGACCTCTTTTTAGAGCACTTAAGCACTTACACAGTTAATAATAGACACTGCAACCTTCCTCTTCTCCTGCACTTTTTTTTATAAATCAGTGGAACTTAGTAATCAACCAAGTTATTAGCGTCTTCCTGAGTGCTCAAAGACAAAGCCTTTTGTACTTATGCATCATCAGTGCATGGAGTCATAATTGTCTCCTACGATAAAGGAAGTTGAATTACTTATTAATGAGCGCGACGTATTTCTTTTTTAACCCTTAATTCTTTTTAGATGCTCATGTATTTCAAGGCAACGACAGTTGTACAGGTAGATTCTTTTAGAATATATAGCCTTTATTTTTTCAGTGGAACTTCCAAAACATCCCAACATTGTGGCATCTTATACCGATTAGGAAATTATTAGGAGGCCAGGATACAAAAGCCATGCCTTGTCATTGTTACCTACTGATGGTACAAAACATCAAACAACTGACATCACTACCCAAGGCGAATTTACACCTGGGATTCTTTACACTAAGAAAATGCCACCCTCACTTTAAAATGAAAACGACTGAATCGTTCTAGTTATTAAAGTTGGCCTCTTTTTACAATAGCATGGAAAGGAAGTAGTCTCCCGCCAAGCTACCCGAAAAATTCCCACGGGCTTCATCACAAATAAATGACATTTTGACCCCTTTTCAGAGCAGTTTTGCCATTATGTGGCGAACTTTCTCTTTTTCCTTTGTCTAACTAGAGCACATCATATTCTGGGGAAAGAAAGTAATTCCTGCCAAATGAACCGATTTCTGAGTTTTATTGTTCAGCCACGTTATTAATTACCCGCAATTATTTTCTGAGTTATTAACTTTTTCGGAGCAGTTTTGACTGTAGTTGTCGTTTGTCACATCCTTCAGGTCCACCTCTAACATTTGTCTTTGCTTTCGCGTTTACCATATTATTCCTTCCTTCAACAATTAATCTCGGAAGAGGTATGTTGCATTTTTTCAGTGTCATTTGTAATGAAAGTACACGTATGAATTTCACTAGTTGTAGAAAGACTTAACTTACAAGAAACTGAAAGTTGGCCACGTCTGTTGTAACTGGATGGTTTTAAAGTAAATCGTTGCAACTTTTAGACTTCATTGAGATGCAAAGTAAACTAAGTTGGCCTATTCGAACACTTCTTACCAGGATTACAAAGAGTATTACTTTGCCGTTGTTATAATAGACTTTAAATATATACCTCAGGCCACTTATAGCTGTTTAAAGCATCAATTGTCTTTATTTTTTTTTATAACTAAACATTATATTGGACATCTATATGAACTTTCTCAATCACTGCCTCAAATATTGCAAGGGATGGAAAATACAATTCAGAAGGAAGTGGATAAGGAAAACTCAGATCAAGGTAATTTCTCTAAAATGTATCTCTCCATTTCTCCTCGTCATTAATTTGATTTGTTGAAAACGCCTTAAAAGTATCTAAAATATGTCATTACCAGTATCAGGCATTTGGAATTTTAAGTATTTAGTTAGCCTCCTTTGAGCATTTAGCATTTAATCACGTCTATATAAGTCATCTTTCGAAATCTTTCTTTAATAGAGATCAGGGTAACAAACTATTTATTTCTTCTCTTGAATCATGGCAGTTTCATTCAAGCGGAAGAGCTGCCTATCGAGGCCAGCTGTAAGATGTGCTGCACTTCTGATCGGTATAGCCCTGGCAGCCGTCGTCATTTCATCCGTTTATGCAGCAGGATTGTTTAATTCTGGCCCCGAATTACCAGAAGTCATGGAAGGAGAGGCCACGTTTGTAACTGACAATGGAGAAGGAGAAGTCTTTCATATTGTCGTCGATTACAAGAGGAAACTTGTTCAACTCACCTCACTCGGCAATCCTCATTCTTCTTCGCCAGTATCTGGACGACGACTAATGTCATTTGAAGAAAATGAAACTACAAACGGCACTAGTATCAACGCAACAAAAATCGTCATACAGGATTATAACACGGTTAGTTATAAACCACCTAACAAATTCGTTGCCAGCTTTCAAATTCGAATTGAACTGTGCCAACTTCTTAACCTTATAAGTGTATTTATGATATAACTATATAACGAGCTTTCACTATTTTCCTTTCTTCACTGAGTTCATCTGAATAGGATTTTGTTATCGTCTTGTTCGAAGTGGTGCTAGGCAAAAACAGATGGACATGTTCGGGATGTTCTCGCTTCAAAAAGAAAACAGATAGACTACAACCTTAAACTGTCATCATCATCTTGTATGGGAGGTCATGTTGGAGGCTGAATATCTGTTCAGCAAGTCGCTATATTCAAGCGTCAGCATATGGCTATGTTATTTTGACCATTAAGGAAGACTCTCTGAAAGTTTGGTACGATTAGGTTGCTGGGAGGTTCTGGCTTTTCGTCGATTTCTTAAAGTAGTCCTGCTCGCTTACGTTCGTAAATCCCGAGGACACGCGAGACTTGGTTTGAAACTCTCGCCTGCATATTAATGAATTGAAACGGATCAAAATTTGAATAATTATCTCACACAATGTTCCCTCAAGCATAAAGAAAGACGCGGCGCTAGCTTTTTAAATGTTAACCTACTCGTTGATTTTAAAAAATGAAATGTCATATAACGGCCAAGAGAGAAAAATACTCTTTCTTGTATTTACTTCACCTCACTTCGTCTTACAAATAGAAAAACTCTTTATTATTTTTAACTCCGCAACCAACGCAATGGAAACCAATCGAGTAAAAGAGCGCGACTTCTATGAGCTGCTTTGACCGGTTTACGAAACTGAAACGCAACGATGGAATAGAGATAAGTGTTCCGCTCATTTCATTTGCCATTTGACAAATATTTGTCTGGCCGTCGCACGCAGTCAGATCTAATACACTTTACGCATCAAACCGTTTGATTGACAGCTACCGATTCTTTTACGAGAGTAGTCGGCATTTAGCTGGCTTTCCGAAAGCTTATTTATTCAATTATTATGCTGCGCATTGAGAAACTGGGCACTGTAAGTACATGTCGCTCAAGACAATAGAATTCTGCGCGATGCTGTATATGTTGAAATGTTTAATGGTTTAGGTTTTTGTCCCAGATGTATAAGAGAATGTTTTCAAGAACCCTCCTCTACGGTGTTTATAGATTAGCGAAAAGCCTTCATACAGTTTCATACAGTGTGCAACAGTGACAATAATAAGTTAGAAAGGGGGAAACTGATCGAAAAAAAATATTTTCCCGCACCTATTGGTAATAGCTCGGTGTTACCAATAAGTGCGGGAAAATAAATTTTGAAATGAAAGCGCCTTTTTTTCTACGTTTTTATAAAAAACAGGAGAGAAAGTACTTCATTGTCCCAGAACACGGAAACTCCACCACAAAGTGCATTTACACAGCTCTTGAAGGAGATATGATTCCGAGACATTTACTGAAACACGCCACTTTGAAATCGGTAAGACTCAGGCTCATTTAAGTAGTTCCAACAATTTCCCTTTAAAAACCCAAAGCTGTATTTCTTCTCCTTTTCTTTTTTCTTGTATACTGCAAATAATTAACAAACTGAAATATTTGAAGGCGAAAAGCTAATGAAAGCAATGTGTGATACGCGCTAATCTGAGTGATTGAATCCGTGGTTTCAGCACGTATGCCATCTTATTCTCCATTTCCAAAAATTTTCGAAATGACCATGTAGCAAATCCACGAAACTGCTTTATTGCTGATTTTGAAACGTGCTCAGTGCGATGATATCACCTTTATTCAACTTTTCTATCTGAAAGGAAAATGTTGAAGGCAATATGACGCATTCTCTTTTCCAAGTTGACAACGACACTGAGGTGGACGTTTATCGTGCAAAAGGGCATCATGGAAAGATATACGAGGTAGGCCCATTTATACCGCGAATCCAACTTGTATGAAAAGCTAGTCTGCGCAAGATCCTCATATCGAGTTTTGCCCACAAAATAGATTTCGCTAATAATTTTTCTGTGGACTCCTTTTAATAATAAGCATATAACAAATATGAAACTAGATTGGAGAAATTCGCTTCTGCAAAATTTTTTTAACGAATTTTCTTTCGGCACCAAGGGCCAGAGATGCGTGTGAAATATGCGAATTTTGTCAAAATTCAACCGATTGTTCCGGACAAAAGAGTGCAACCCAAAGCTTCCAATTTACTAGTTAATTTAATTGAGCCTTTATCTTTAAAATAATACAGGTCAGAATCATCGACATCTTTTCGTTTAGAAAATCTGAGGAAACACACTAAGCCCCTTTGACCCATTTAGCGAAACATGCGATTTCAGCCAAATTCAGTGGATTAAATCTCAAAAGCGGCTCACACTTACTGGCTCTCTTGCATATCACTGTGTAGTTCAATCCTTCAGCTACTAAATCGTGTTAAAAGGTTTGGCGGCCATTCAGTTTCGGTCGAGGGGTGAGGGACGAGACTTGCCTTACTTGACCATTTCGCCTGCGTTTCTTCATCGCGAATTAAGTCCAGAAGGATTGTCAGATAGAAAGCGAGAAATCGGGTAAATGCCACTCGAAAATTGCCCATTCCTAAAGACTGCATACTTTAAATCCGGCACTGTTTTCCATGTGGCTATGGTTCTAACCCAACGACGAAGGGATAGAAGACGGAAGAACGTGAACTTACTCTCCGCCATGTTTTTGTAGAGTTTGCAGAATGTTAGGAATCTGGAATCAGGAATCCGGAATGCGGAATTCGCAACCCTTTCAAATGACACCTGTTGGAGCAGTATTTTATAGTTTTATATTTTTTTTTGTTAGCCGAAGCTCAATTCGTATTACAATAATTATTTTATCTTCAACTTTACATGATATTGAACAGAATGTCTCAGAAACCGTGGCTGATCAAGGCATTAAGGAACCCCTATCGAGCTTAGCTTTTTGCTGTTATTCAAACGTGTCCTCAGCTGTTACATAAAATAATAATTATAGAAAATAAGTTGTCAAAACAGCAAACAACTATGTATAGTTCCATTCTTCAGCTTCTGAATCATTCTCAGACATTTAGCGGTCATCCAGTTTTGACAGTTTCCTCTGAAACCGAGGGTTGAAAGTTGCGATACTTAACACGTCACAGCTGCCCCGCTTAGATTAAAAACTTAGCTAGACTTAAAGTTCTTCAATGCGGTCTATAGCCCACTGACCACCTAAATCGCAGTTTACGCTACTGGCAAACAACCAAAATGGCACATGCACCTGCGCAGTGTTCCTTTGTCGGAGTAGCAAATATTGCTTGTGCTTCCTCGCGCGGTTAAAACAATTTTTTTCCTCTAATTAAGTGCGTTGTCCAAGTAAAGAACCCTCTAAGAAGCTGTAACCTTTCACCTACGAAGGTCACCGAATACCACCTAATTTTGGCAAGGGCGGGAAAGTTTAATCCTTGGCATGAATAAGTAGAAAAAATGGTGGTTTGCCTTGCCTATAAGCACAGTCTCGGTATAGTTATACTGGCGCCCACGTAAAATGTGGGGATGTTACTAAAATGAGGAACCGGGAGCGGGGAACGGGGAACAGGGAACGGAAGTCTGGGAACGAGTAGTCAGCGGTAACCTCCATAAAAATCCAATATGGCCGATGATCGGTGAAAGAGGGTTGTGCCTAAATCATACTAGCCTGAGATCATGCCCTCTCCCTATTAACCCTGTATGTCTCTCACGGGAAGAGGGCATGATACATTTCTTTGACGGATCACATGTAAAAATGCCGGATTCTGGACTTTTTTCTGATTGGATAGGAAACAATGCGAATGATTTGCGCCGTTTCGATTGGCCAAAATGCCGCCATCCGTTAGTTGTTGTTAATTGATTTCAGTCTGCATTTTTGCTTGCGTAATGCGGCAGTGAATACACACGCGAGTTCGTTATGAAATTTCTGCCGGCTCAGTTTTCTTGAATTTGAAGAATGCTAAATAGAAATTTCATCCGTTGAAATATTTTCCATCTCATCGTATACTAAAAATTCACCGATCATTTGAATGCAATTTGATACCGGCTACAAGTTACAGAAGCGACAAACGGGTTCACTTTTCAAATAATCAATTCATGAACGGAGTCTTGACCTAGCTTGACTGTAATTCTTCCTTCAGAAACCTTCGAATTATTCTGAGCGATCTTCGCTTTCACACCACCGTGTCAGTTCGTGAAATATGGTGCTTCAGCCTGATTTTTTTTCACTGCTTTCGGTACAGAACGAAGTCAACGAGCTTTAACCAGTAAATTCTTTATTATTTGTAGCTGTTAAATAAAGTTACGGCAGCTCCAGCTAGCAGTATTTCATCACAAAAACAACACATTTAAAATTTCTTTTTTAGGAAGCGCCATCTGAACATGGGCGAACTTAAAAATTTTCTTTTCCCTAACATTGATTTCAAAAGAGACATTATTCGCGTCAAAATTTGATTCCCTTGTGGTAAACGCTTATTGTCTAATAACATGACAGGTCAAGCAGACGTTACATTATGTAAATTAGGGGGCGGTTGACGGCTTGTTAAATAAATGTATCAGCCGTTATTTTTTTCCCTCTCGAGCCAAAGAAGCAAAGAAGCAAAAAAAAGAAAAAAAATAACGCCTGATCTCAGGTTAAAATCATACCGTCCAAAAGGACAGCCGAGAAGTACTAGGAACGAGTTTCCGATTCGGGCCGACTTCGGAAATTCTCGAAAACATCCAATATGGCGGTTCAAGCGTGGTGAAAACTGACAGCCAATGGAGCCGTTTTATCCCCAGAGAAGCGTGATTTAGGGTATTGTTGACGAGGTTTGCGTTTATTGTGACTTTTGAAGAGTTCTTGGTCTTGTATAGTAAGCAATCCATTTATAAATGTCTTATCAGTTAGTCTTGTCCCGCTGGCCGGTATTACCGAAGAAAATAATACCGTCCAACGGGACATCCTAAGTTATAGCAACATTTGTAAAGAGGTATATCATATCTGGGTTTTTTATTGTTAAACGGTGTTGTAGAACTGGATTTCTGTAGGTTTCTACAAGCTTAGGATACTCTGTCATTAAAAATGTGAATATTGTTCATCGTGGTGTCAGATAGGAATGAACGTTTATTCGTTTGTCTCACGATAGAATCGCTTTGAGATGTTGATCGCGACGTTTCGACTGCAATACTGCTAGTCTTCATCAGGCGATGAGGTCGATTGTTTATGTGTAGCTATTTATGCACGTTGTTTCGCTGTGATTGGTGTATTTCGATCCTTATTATTCCGATTAGCAGATGATGTTCCCTCACGGGTCCGCTTTGTAGTTGAACGGCTGTTATGCTTTCTGATCGTAGGCATCCATGCTTCAGGAATTTCGATTCCGTTGTCTCTATTGATGTTATTAGAATGAAGTCTTATTTGGATAGCCTCTTTGACCCTACGTGTGTACGTGTGCACTTTTATTCATAAAAGTGGCCCTGTCCTTTTGGCCGGTATTACCGAAGAAAATAGTACCGTCCAGCCGGACATGCTGAGTTTTAGCAACATTTGTTGGAAGGTATATCATATCTGGGGTTTTTATTGTTAAGCAGTGATTCCTGAGGTTTCTAAAAGGCCAGGGTAACCAAACAGGAAGGTTTTTTGTCATTAAAAAAAGCCTTGTCCTTTTGGCTTGTATTATCTATGAAAATAGTACCGCCTAGCAGGACATCCTTAACTATGTCAGCAGTTGGTTGGATGTATTTATCATTTATTTACCAATTTAAGCCTTCACTCTCAACAGAGTATTTCAGACTGCTTTAAATAATAAAAATTACAACAATGAATACAACAATAACATAAAATTACTAATCAATATGGAAGATTACACAGGGATTGCCTAAATGAACATGGCGAAGTAGATGCTATAATTTCTGGTGGAAGATTGTTCCACTGTGCAATTGTCCTAGGGTAAAAAGAGTATTACTACATGGCATGCAGGTTGTTATTGTTACATTGTAATACATACCGGTACCTTGCTCTCTGAAGGCTTTTTTCTAACAGCTGGGGACAGCTGAACAAAGATAGTTTTATTCATTCCTTGTTGTTGTAATCACTTAAGAATGTTCACCCAAGGTGGCACTCTATAGGGAGTACTCAAAACTGACAGCCAAAGGAGCCATTTTATTGCCAGGGAAGCATGGTTTTACATTATACTTCGTGATGTTTGAGATTTTCATGTTCTTTAAAAAATTTTGGGTTTTGTTTCTTGGCCGGTCAGTATAACTCAGAAAACCAAAAGGTTGGTACGGTTGGCTGTAGGAACGAAATTAAGGTTAAAAAAAACTGCCTCTCTCTGGCTGGCACTATCAAAGCAAATCATACCCTGTAGCTGAAATAGGTTGTGACAGCAGTATAATTATATCATTTTTTAAAATTCTTTTTAAATTTTATTTTGAAAGATTGTTTAAATTGTTTTTTAAAAAGGTTCATTACAATGTCCCTTATCTATTTATTGTTTGATCTTTTTTGTGACAACAACAACACCTATTCTCAACACCCCCCCCCCCCCCCCCCCCCCGCCCACCCCTTCTTTCTCTCCAGACTGAAATTGTGGTTCAATTTTATCCTTGGTCTAAATGTTATTTTCTTTTGTCTTCAACTTATTATCATACATTACCATACCCAAAAACTTACCTACCTCGGCAGTATGGGAAATTGCCTGTCAAGGAAAGCAGAGATGCCAACCTCAGTTGTAGATTCTGGAGACTCTCCGTTTTTCTCTTCCCCCTCCCCCGCCTGTCAACAGCCCCACTACCCCCACTACCCCAGCCTTACCCCACCCTGCCCCCAAATTGACCCAGCCACCTAAGGGAATTGTGTGAAGTCTTATATGAGGTACATGCTATCAAAATTCGCTTTCATTCTTTCCCAGAAACTAAAAATGACTAAAAAAGATTGAATTTTGAAAAAAAAAAGGACAAAAAGTCCATTTTATCCGGGAGAATCGGTGACCTGGAGAGCAGGAGATCAGAGTGGCCATATCCGGGAGAGTTGGTATATATGAGAAAGGTATAAAGAAGAGTGAATGCATCCTCTGGGATATGGATTCTGGGATTATTTTTGTCCAGAAATTAGGTCTCCGCAAGGCTGCTATGGTTGTGCCCTCTCCAAAATTCAGAGAAAGACCCATTTGTTGTGTAAATTGAGGCTCTTCAAATTAAGGTGCCTTTCTTTTTTTTTTCTTTACATTATGTGAATTAAAAAAAAAAAGAAAGAAAGAAAGTCACCAGTCTTTTCGCACCCAGTCTCCGCCGTTAACTCCGTGCGTTCCCTCGAGAAGTAATATTCTGGCGGGAAGTACAACACAAGAAGTCAAACATTTCTTTAGGCTGGTCATGACATAGTTAAATACAAATTTGTTATGGAACCACTCCAGGAACCTACCTACCTTGGCAGCAAGGGACATAATCACTAAATTCGTTGTAAGACGAATCGACAACAGGTCAGTGGTATTCAAGTTTATTTCTCTCCTTTGCTCCTACGTAAAGGGTCAATTCCAACCATGTGTTTACATCTTCGTGCGCTAAGCATTCCGCTGTTATAATTGCTTTTAAGAATGAGAGCTTTATCTTTTGTATTTTCAAACAATGGCTACTCCTGTATATTAATATGCTAGACAGATTTTGTAAGAACCCAATAGGACAATTGCACGATGATGTCATTTTACTACAACTACCAGAATCCTCGAGTTTGTTGTTTTCTTGTGCAAATTAAGGCTATTGTTCTTTAATCCTCAGCGGGATTGACAAATTTAAATAACAAAGCAAAACCGAAATGAATTCTGGTAGTTGTAGTCAAATATCGTCATCGTGCAATTGTCCTATTGCCAAAAATAACTTTCTGCATCTCAAATTTCACTTCTTAATGTATAATGAAGATATTTTTGGGAGAGTCGAGCCAAAATGTAAGAAAAGAAATGTAAGGTTAAAGTGGACACTGTAAAATTCGTAGTTATCTCGGAAATTGAAAATAATTTTTTTCCCTAGATTTTTTATTTTTCAATCAACCTTCATTTAATCTGTCAGAGTATGTGCTATACTTTTCTGAAACTATGGCTCGAATTTGTCTCGAGCATTCTGTTATTTGTCTTGACGGAACCTTTCCCTAGAAGCTGTTAGATCTGTCACTTTTTTCTTTTTTCTGATTCTAGTCCCCGGGAAGGGGGGGGGGGTGATTATGCAACAAATGCCTCTACAGGGAGGCTCCGCCCAGAGGTCCAACCCCTTACCCTTTTATATACCATTTTTCACGGAAAAGGTTGCCCTTTCACATACCTTGTTAAGAACTTTGTATCTCTTTTAACTGTTGTAAATGGACTGTCTTCAAATAGCAATGAATCACAAAAACTGAACTTTTTCTCGACTTTATAAAGCCACAAAATTCATCTGTTAGCCCTTTGGGCTCTTTCACAAACCCAAATGACAGATTTCCCTACCCTTTTATATACTTCAACGAGTAAAATCCCCACCCTTTCACATACCAAAAGCCTGAAAAGGGTACCCCTTTTGGGCCTCCCCCTATAGGCCATTATAGGGAGTACCCCCATGGTGATGGGGAAGCTAGGCTAAATAGATAGTACATTGCAACTGTCAACAAATTTCATAACAAGATATGCTTTGTTCTTCATTCATGGAGGAAATTACAGAAACTCATCAGTGACAAGTTCTTTTCAACATTTCTTTATTACAGAATGTACCACAGCAATTAAACTCAACTGATCACCTTTGCAATGAAGATTATTGAATGGAAAGTGATTCATTATGCAATTCCATCAAAATAAATATGAAATTTTAAGTATTATCAATCAAAACAACTTTCATACATAACTACTGTTGCTGATTAGTTTGCAGAGTACCTCAGCAGAGGGATAATGCCCAACTGTAAACAGGTATTAAAAGTTCAGACACTGTTGATGAAAAGAAGTTAGTGTCATTGCATTCTACCCCCTTAGAACTACAAGTCTAATTTGACTCTAAGACCTTGGATATATAGAGGATATTACACGGTGGCGCGAAGATATGAATTTTATTTTCAAGTGGCAAAACAATATTTTACGAATGAGTGCAGCGAGTGAGTAAAATGTTGTTTTGCCACTCGAAAATAAAATTCATATCTTCAAGCCACCGTGTAATGTTCTTTTTATTATATAGACAAAAAGACATCGACAAGGTAATAGAGGGAAATGACCGAAATTACGTCATCGATAAACTCACGTGTGAGATTATGGAAAATAAACCACTAAGGTCCCGGATGTAGTTTTTATGAATTTTACGAGTGGTATGTTTTCCAGTAAAACACTCGTGTCTATATAATAATAGCTAATTACACTCTTTTGTCTCTACTCTTTTCTCTTTTCAGGATTTTTGAAACACGATCAAGCAACAGCTATCGCAAACGTTTTTGTAATAAACTTAAAGTACCAGGGGCAGATCCAGGATTTTTGAATGTTGGGTCAATGTCCCAAAGCATGCCGATTTAAGAAGGACAATGGCTGGTTGGCTTCAAAAGGTTGGAATTGCATCCCATGATTTTCATTTGTTTGTCCAAATATTATATTTTTGGCTGGGCTGTTCTCTAGAGGGGTGGCTAGCCACTCAATCCACCCCTCCTGGATCCAAACACTTACACAATACTGCCAATTATTGTTGACAAGTGGAGAAAATAAAGCTTGAAAGCACCTCCAAACGCATTGTGCTCCTTAATAATTTAGTAACACAAGAAATCTACAGAGGACTTTAATTTTTTATTTCAGGTAATTTTCCATTTGTCATACATTACCATACCCCAAAACAAGAGAGAAACAAAAATTACCTGAGATAAAAAATTAACTTTCAACACACTATCAAAAGAGATAAACCAAGAAAAATTAAACACAAGCTTGCTGAGCTAATTGGGTGGTACTATTTTCTTAGCTTCACCATTCAAAGGGACAATACAATTTTCAAGAATAAAAATCACTCCTATACAGTTATCCTTGGATTTGAAATGTCAAACCAGAAAAAGTGTTTTGCACTTCCCCATACCTGAGTACTCCCTATAGAGTGCCCCCTTGGGTGGACATTCTTAGGTGATTACAACAACAAGGAATGAATAAAACTATCTTTGTTCAGCTGTCCCCAGCTGGTAGAAAAACGCCTTCAGAGAGCAAGGTATGTATTACAATGTAACAATAACAAGCCGCATGCCATGTAGTAATACATCCAACCAACTGCTGACATAGTTAAGGATGTTCTGCTAGGCGGTACTATTTCCTTTGATAATACATTAGCCAAAAGGACAGTGCATTTTTTTTTATGAAAAAAAAAAACCTTCCTGTTTGGTTACCCTGGCCTTTTAGAAACCTCAGGAATCACTGCTTAACAATAAAAAACCCAGATATGATATACCTTCTACCAAATGTTGCTAAAACTCAGCATGTCCGGCTGGACGGTACTATTTTCTTCGGTAATACCGGCCAAAAGGACAGGGCCACTTTTATGAATAAAAATATTCCTATAGAGTATCCTAAGCTTGTAGAAACCTACAGAAATCCAGTTCTACAACACCGTTTAACAATAAAAAACCCAGATATGATATACCTCTTTACAAATGTTGCTATAACTTAGGATGTCCCGTTGGACGGTATTATTTTCTTCGGTAATACCGGCCAGCGGGACAAGACTAACTGATAAGACATTTATAAATGGATTGCTTACTATACAAGACCAAGAACTCTTCAAAAGTCACAATAAACGCAAACCTCGTCAACAATACCCTAAATCACGCTTCTCTGGGGATAAAACGGCTCCATTGGCTGTCAGTTTTCACCACGCTTGAGCCGCCATATTGGATGTTTTCGAGAATTTCCGAAGTCGGCCCGAATCGGAAACTCGTTCCTAGTACTTCTCGGCTGTCCTTTTGGACGGTATGATTTAGGCACAACCGTGAAAGAGAACCGTCGAAACAAACTTAAGTAGTAACGTCGCTATTTTACTTGAACTAATTATGCTCATGAGGTGCTTGAAAGAATACGGAGGTAAGGACATTTTTCACCTTTTTGCGTTTTACTAAACAATTATCCTTAGGAAAAAATATGCCTCAACAGCAGTTGAAAGAAGCCAATCGGGACAAAAACTCTCAAAGCACATGTACAGCCTTATTTGGAACTCAAGCGAATCTATATTGAGTCTAGGCCACAAAGTAATGAACTACTTTTCCATGATAGATAACATGCATCGAAATAGCCAGGTAGCTTGCGTGCAGACTTCTCCTATTTCCTTTGATAGAGATGTCTGCTTTGAAAAATGTTATTGACCATGTCATCACATAATTACTAAGACTACTTTATCGGGGGTAAAAGCGGAATCATTTGAATCTTGATATTCATGATTCCTGCCGGTTTTGCCTCGATGATTCATGATTCCTTCAAGAATTTTCTTCCAGATTCATTATTCACGAAGACTATTGATCACTTTTTGACTTAATGATTTTCTCAGTGGCAACTTAGTCTCGTTTTGTATAGTTTCTTTGGCGTTCAAACTTCTACTTCATCCAGACTCGGTATCATCATTTGCTTGGTCTAGGTATGGAGGTTGTTTTTGTAACTGAAAGTTAAGCACCAGGTTACTGGAGAAACAGACTATCAGGCCCGATTCCACGAATTATATAGGGGGGTCCAGGGGCATGCTCCCCCGGGAAAATTTTGGAAAATTGAACTCTCGGAAACGCCATATCCTGCATTCTCTGGATCGAACGTAACTAATTTATACGTGTATTTTGTTGTGCTTTTCTCTGAGTCTCATTATTCATGATTCCCAAGCCGAAGTGCAAAGATTCATGATCCCCAAGTTTTTAAAACAAAGATTCAAGATTCTTACATATTTTGTAAGTATGATTCATGATTCATGATTCCGCTTCCACCCCCGATACTTTAACAATCTGGTTCTGCTTTTAATATTATTAGATCTACTACACTGCAAGCATTCACGATATTGAAGTGTTTCACTGATCCATGAAAATAAAATAATATTATTTTATTATTCTGTGATGAAACAATTTGAAACAATATAGACCAGTATAATGACCCTAATGGAACCGAATTCACTCATTTTCCTCTCCCTAATCAGTAAACTTCAACTTCGTACAGTGGCCATTTGTCTTTCTGCGAAATACCCCTGACAACCCTTTCAACCCTTTCCTGAATCAAAACCATTGGATTGCATTAAATGCAAGATTCTCACTCACTGCAGATCCTCAATTAACCACCCCCCCCCCCCCACCCCCCGCTAAGAATGAGATCCCAAACTCTTCCCTTTCTTTTGAAGAAAAATGAAAATTATCTTAAAATAATCAAAGTACCTCTTCATGGGGACAAAAGGTTTGGTGCAACTCATACCATACAATATCACTGTATCAAGTACTGTTCTCAGTACAGGAGGGGGTACTATAATGGCCTAAACAGAGAGGCTCCCCACGAAAGGGTTATCTTTTTCAGGCTTCAGGTACATGAAAGGGAAGGGTCTTTTTTTATAGTTGAAGTATATGAAAGGGACATCTGTCATTTCAGTCAGCTGAAGGATCAAAATGAGATCAGTCACAGACACATTTTATGGATGTGAGAGACAAGAAAACCTGTTTTAGTGATTTATTTATATTGTAAAGATGGTGTATTTACAGCAGTCAAAAAGGGATGCAGCGTTCAAAATCAGGTATGTGAAAGGGGTACCATTGTCACTACAGGGTATACAAAAGGGGTACCTTTTCTGTCTAAAATGGTAAATACAAAGAGTAAGGGGTTGGTCCCTGGGGCAGAGCCTCTTCACATAAAACTTCAGTGAGAACCCCCCCTCCTCCTCCCCTGTGGGTTACTGTTGCTGTAGTCTGATTCTTCTCTTTAATTTCTTTGATACTGTGCTTCATTAAATGAATTTTTATTCATTTAAAAGCTTCCATCCCCTTTTTTTAAAATCCCGATATGTTAAAAGAAATTATGCCCCCTGGAGGGGAAATAAAATTAGGGAAAATGGGTAGCAAGATCTGTCGCGTTATTTTACATAAAACATAGGGTAAGTGTAATGTGGCCAGTATACACATACAGTTGCACGTGTTTACTGAAAAACATATTCGCACTCCAATCTTTTGCCTCCCATCACTTGTGTGAGACCTTACTTGAAGGCTTGTCAACCACCTTCTAATAAGCTGCCAACCTCTGCAACATTGATGATGGGATGCTTGATGGTAGGTGCACTGCAATATTACTGAATTAATCTAATAAAGCAGCTTGACAATATTAACTGGTTAAGTCACTGACACATTCAGTTTTACACTGAGCTTGAAATATTTTTCTCCACAGTAAAAATAACGTTCATTAAAGAGAAGTGGAGCTCCCCTCTGCAAAAACATTAAAGGAGTCCCCCTAGAAAAAAAAGAGGCATCCAGAGGGCTAAACAGAGGAAGTATACTTCCCATGCATATTTTAACAGCTAGCCTTTAGAAAGTACCTTCCAACTAAAGTACTTCCCCATGTACACTTGCAACACTTAATATTGCAGCTCAGTTGTGGTTCACTTTTATCCTAAGTTTGAATTTTAATATCTTTGTTTTGAACTCATAATCACAAAATTCATATTACCGTACCCCCGAACAAAGGGAAGCAAAATTTCACCCATGGTTATAATAAAATAAAACCACCGCATAGCCATTTGCTCTGAAACAACTGTCATCTTTAAGAGCAAGGTATGGTTGATATTCCTGGCACATTGCATGTTGATATGATTAAAGTTGCCTTTTATTGATGTATTAAATAACCAGTCCTGATCCATCTTATCTTTTCACAAAATACAATTTGCACTTACTTCTCATCATAGGTTTGTAAATGTAATATTATTAGACTTACAGTTTTATCTCCTCGCCAACATATTTTAATTTGGGCCTGAAAAAACACACTACAGCTAGGAAGGAGCTCCACTAGTACTGCCACACTATTACTGTCGAGGAAATACACCTGACTGCTTCGATCTACGTTATCTTTCAGCATGTATTTAAGCCAAAACCCTACGAAACGCGTCAAACAAAAGTAGTTCATTACTTTGTGAGCTAGACAGAGTATAGATTCGCTTGAGTTCCAAATATGGCTGTGCTTTGAGAGTTTTTGTCCCGACTGTAGCTTCTTTTAACTGCTGTAGGAGCATATTTTGTTGTTCAGTAAAACGCAAAAAGGTGACAAATGTCATGAAATTATTACCTCTGTATTATGTCAAGCATCTCCAAGCATAATTAGTTCATTAGTAAAATAGCGACCTTAAGTGTTGTTTCGACGCTTCTCCATCATCGATCTTACAGATCTTACCGGGTTCTTGATCGGCCATTTTTTCGATTTTTATGGAGGATACCGCTGACTACTGGTTATTGGACTTCCGTTCCCCGTTCCCCGCTCCCCTCTCCCCGTTCCTCGTTTTAGTAACGTAAAACTGTCCGTATCCTTATCCTGGCCATGAAGGAAAAAAGATTGCACCTCACTGTAAAAAAACAATTAACTGGCAAATGGCGCATTCAAGAAATCCGCGAGATTTCTGTTACCCTTGTTCATGTGGGGTCGGGTAAGTATCTTCAATTGTTCTGTTTTTACCACTGCCCATTTTTTTTTTATTAAAGAAGTCGTTGGGCATAAATAAATGGGGAAAAAGGATAAATTAAGTATAGGGAAGATTCAAATTTTGCTTCGTTTTCTAAGTCAAGTAGCCAGAGGAGTCGCGTGTCACGCAAGTTTACCTCAAAGTGACTATTCCACAGGTTTTAAAACAATTACCTACCATTCCTAAAATAAATATATACAAATAAATGAAACCAAGTAAAGAAAAGTGTACAGAATAAAAAAAAACAGCCTGTTTCTAAGAACATATAATTATTTCATAAATGGAACTGGCTGATGTAAAAGCTCATTTGCATTTTTTCATGTCTAAGGTTTATTTGTGCTGTAGTAATTCAATTTTAATTGAATTACTACAAAGCAAATGAAGAGCCTGACCATCTGCCAGGCTTAATGTTCTAACATGACATAACATAACATTTTATGCTATGTTAGAACATCTAAATTGTATTTTATTTCATTGCAATTGTGAAAATTCCGTTTTATTTGTTTTGTGTGAGAAATATAGTACAGCTGCACTTATTAGTCGAGCGTGCTTTGAGCAAAGCGAGACTCTTAAATTGCAGTCGTTTTTTTTTGGTCTGTGGGACCTAGTTTGTAGGCCCCGCGTTCCTAGCGAAGACCGTGGAAACTGGGGATAAGAATCGTGACGACTTTCATGGTTTATTTTGGGAGATGACTGGAATAACGCGCGCAATGTTTATCACGTTTTAGTGCTTTTCTTCCATGTAAGAAATCAGAGTTTATCTTTTTCGTTAAAACAGGTTACGTTTCATGCTTATATGACATAGTAAGCCGATAAAATCGTAAGTGCAAAACAGACATAACAAAAAGTAAAACTGTAAACACGTGCTCTCTCTGATCTTATGGTAATTTGGTTCTGACCTTCACGTGCGAAAAAACGTGACAGAAAGAATGGTTGTAAACATGTGTTCCGGGTCATGGTAGCGCAGAATCTGGGGATGAAAATCGACACGATGCTTTCAATCTCTGTGAACACTTCGAAAAACAACGTACCATTGTCCGAATGTTATGTTTTGAGACGAAAAATTTTCAAAGATTAATGGATTATACGGTGATCTCGCTTACAAATCCACACACCATTCGTGGTAGACCCACACTAAAAGACGTCAGAGTTTTCGGAATGGGTCGTTCCACGAATTCTGTCGTTCTGTCGTTTGAAAGCGTTGATAACTTTGAAAGAAGTGAATACATCAGATGTTGAAACAAGGAAGAATGTTCATGAGCAGAACTTCGATGATGAGATAAAAAACAATAATAATAATAATGATAATTTCAAAACTTGTAAGGCGCAAATATCTATATAAATATATTCAAATGCGCCATAGGGGGAAAAAAAAATATATATATATATAATAATAATAATAATAATAATAATTATAATCATAATAGTACTACTAATAATAAATAAGATAATAATATAGATATGGAATAGAGAAACTAATGACCAAAAGTTAAAAAGATAAAATCTGCTAGCAAAAACTAAAAATTATAAGCTAAAAATTATTTATAATCTAATAAACTAAGAATACAATCTTATAATCTAAGTGGCACAAAATGCTTTTTTAAAAAGGTGAGTCTTCAATTTTCTCTTAAAAGTGTCAATTGAAGTAGATTCCCTAATAATTCTTGGCACGGCATTCCATAACTTAGGTGCGGCAAACAGAAAGGCCCGTTCACCGAGAGTTGCCTTAAGCTTAACGTTCGGATAACTAAGTAGGGTACTGTCGCTAGAGCTTCTTAAATTATATTTAGATACAAGCTTAGGAGTAATTAAAAAACTTAAGTACGAAGGTGCTAAGCCCTTAAAAATCTTAAAAACAATCAACAGGATTTTAAATTCAATTCTGAACTTTACAGGCAGCCAATGTAAATCTACTAATAAAGGAGTAATGTGACAATATTTACTTTCATTGCATATTAATCTAGCACACATGTTCTGCACACGCTGTAGCTTATTGAGTTGATACTCCGGGAGGCCATATAAAAGACTGTTGCAGTAATCGATTCTGCTTGTAATAAAGGCATGAATCAGAGTTTTGGTGTTGTCTTTAGATAGATATTTTCTTATGCGTCTCAGATTATACAAATAATAGAAGGCAGAGTTACATATTTTTGAAATATGAATTGCCATCGTCAGCTTGGAATCAAACCACGAACCCAAGCAAATCGTCGTTAATTTACCTCTCCCGTTAAACGGAGAGGAAATGTACGAGCAGACGGTGATTTAAATAAAAGAAGGATTTACGATTTAAGCGAGCTATTTTGTGCCCCACAAGTTCGGTACAATAATGAGCGTACACTTTATTTTAGACAATGATTCAAATGACGCACCATACACAGGATCCAGAGGAGATGTGTTTATTAGAAGATCAAAACCCGTCGAAAACCTCTAAAAAAGTGGGTTATTTTAATCGTATTACAGTTTCGTTAGACATTCTATAAACGGACTAACCTGTACACCGCAACAGATGATGACGGAAATGACGTAGTAAAGTAAATGTGTTCAAGATTAGAGCAATAAAAGGAGATGGTAAACCTACACGACTTTTACCTCATGCCAAAATGCTGCTCGTTTCAATAAAGTTTTTTCGTTCGCTGAGTAGATTATGCTCTGGAACGTTCTACATTTTCACTGAGTAAATGTGATTTTACCTGCATGTTTCACACTGAGAGATCATGACACACATATCGATTTACTGTGGTTATTAGCAGGAAGGAGCGTTTAGTTGCGTGACGACACTAAAAAACGACTGTGAAGCACACTCTTCAGGGGCACCCAACGGCAATTTTCGGGAAATATCTGTTCGGGAGACGATTTGAGATCTAGAATTTTCGGAACAGTTGTTGTAAAAGTTTTTGCTTGCCTGCCTCTCCTAGGATTTTCGAACATCTAAAGACTGGTATAATTACCCATTTTTAACGTATTTTTACCCTAAAAAAGGCCACCTAGAACTTTCGGGAGCCTTTTTCTGGCTGACATTTTCGAAAAGGTAAGTTTTGATCCCTATAATTTTCGGATCACTAGACTTTCAGCTAGGAAATCCGAACAGATGAAAAGTTTTTAGGGGATAAAAATATGCCTATATCTACCATTTAAATACTAAAATACCTTCAACAATGCTATGTTAAGTGGTTTTGAACTATATCCTCGTTGGGTGCCCCTGACTCTTTTGAAGCGTGATCGTGAAGCTTTTTATTACGCCCAAATAAGGGTTCCAATTGTCTCCAAAGTGCCTTCTAGATCTGAATAACTAAGCGACTTTCTTTAGTCCATGAATGTAATGTTTTTGTGCTATGCTCTATCACGTTAAGCCCAACTCATTAGTTTTGTTTGGAGAATCTTAAATTATTACGGGTATCGATTTACAGGTCGTGTGTACTGTTGCAATAAAATGTAATACTGAGTAGAGCGGAGGTACAAGGCAACTGTGATATCATCACGACTGAGCCATTCTTCGGTGGTGCCAACAATCTTACCTCTTGCGTCTTTGCCTGTACGGTTTGCGACTCAGTACTGGGAAGCCTTTACACAAGCGAAACCTCCTTAAGACATCGAAGACTGTTGACATGTGCACAACAAATCTCCAGTCTTGGAAGATCTTAACTTCACTGAAAACTCTGTTGCCTTCGCATAGATCTCTAAGATCTTTAAAACTCCCTCCGCAGCTAATGTTTTGATTCTCGAATTAGCAGCGATCTGTTGCTTTTGCGTTTCCGGTCTCATTCACTTCCGTCACCGAGAAATGCGGTTCACAACGAACTAAGTCACGTGGTACAAGTATCCTCCCTTATCCTTTTTTTACTCGCCACTACGCGCTTCGGGCGCCCTTCGGGCGACGGTCTTCCGTCACCCTTCGGACGACCTGCTGTGCACCAACGAGGATATAGCTTCCGGTTATTGATTTTCAAAATACCGAACAACAAAGTCGATCTGGATCAGTACAAAGCAAAGAAATCCTTTACAGTAGATTCATAAAGATCCCATTGGGCTAATTAATCGCGCTAAGCGACAGCTATAAACATTTTTCGAGGTGAGACTTTAAATAAGTAATTCATTTATTCACAAGCAACTCCTCTGGACCCTGTGCAGTAGGTCGAAAGCATAATTCAACTTTTTCACTTGCTGTAGCCCAAGCTTTTTTGACCCCTAAAAGAGACTATTTACACCCCTAAGCAAGACGACGAGCGTCCCCAGCCTTGGCCAAGTAAGGCAGTTTTCGCCACTCAAACCTCGACTGAAACTGAATGGCCGCCAAAACGTTTAGCACGATTCAGTAACTGAAGGATTGAACTATACAATGATATGCAGGAGAGCCAGTAATTAAGTGTGAGCCGCTTTTGAGATTTAATCCACTGAATTAGGCTAAAATCGCATGTTTCGCTAAATGGGTCAAAGGGGCTAAGTGTGTTTCCTCAGATTTTCTAAACGAAAAGATGTCGATGATTCTGACCTGTATTATTTTAAAGATAAAGGCTCAATTAAATTAACTAGTAAATTGGAAGCTTTGGGTCGCACTCTTTTATCCGGAACAATCGGTTGAATTTTAACAAAATTCCCATATTTCACACGCATCTCTGGCCCTCATGTGGTGCCGAAAGAAAATTCGTTAAAAAAAGTTTACAGAAGCGAATTTCTCCAATCTAGTTTCATATTTGTAATATACTCATTAAAAGAAGTCTACAGAAAAATTTGGAGCGAAATCCATTTTGTGGACAAAACTCGAAATGAGGATCTTACAGAGATTGGCTCTTAATTAGTTCATGTGCCACGTTTTTTTAACCATTTTACACCTGATAACGAGGGAAACCACGGTGTCATTCAACCGTGGCTTTCGTGACAATTCTGCAAACATTGACATTGGTCGGTCAAAAAAATAAAATATAAATAAACGAAAGCAACATTTTCTTATCTATAATGTAGAGTTTTTTTATAGTTAAACGTTGCACTTTTTTGTTTACTCTCGCTCATATTCCGCTGTTCACTTGGTAGATTTATTTGCATCTTCCAAATGGGACCATCCACATGCGTTCTAAGGAACGTGAGATGAACTTTACAGACTACAAACGGCTAAACTGCTACAAATACAATGAAGAAAATGAAACAATCGAGGAGGCTTTTTACCACTCCAATGATTCAAAGCTGTGTAAGTTTTAAAGTGCGACTACTGTAAATACTCGAATTAGCGCCTGGGGCGACAATTCAAAGGGGAGCGCTTATTTGAAGCTGGGCGCTAAATCAAGTATTTACGGTACTCGAACTGGGACACTTAGAAGAAGTTTATCCAATCAGAACAAAAACTTGTGAACTTGTTAAATTAACAGGCTAATAACATTCAAGCGTTTAACAATACAACTGCTTGTACGTTTACGACCGTCTGAATTTTCCTGTTCTTATGGGAATCTGCCCTTGTTTGTGCATGGTCACTTTGGATCCAAGAACTTTTTTTGGAATTTCTAGAGAATGCCTGAATAGCTAGCGTAATATCTTAGGCCCGTTCAAGCAATACAAATTCAAGTTTGAAAGACAGAATTGATATATTTCGCTGAAATTACACGTAAACTGTGAGCCAGAGGCTTATCATCACACTTTGTAGCATAAAACAAATACATTTTGAAAGTTAAGTAGTAGAATGTTCTAAGTTAAAAAATACATGTAACTGAAACAGGCCTTGTTCGCACTAAGGAAAATTTTGTTTGTACGAAAAAAGCCACAGTTTCAATGCACTAAATAAAACTTACGCGACCATGCAGACAGTCAGATACTTGCGATCGCAAGTGACCAATCAAAAACGAGTCATCGATAGAGAAGAATGTCCGAGAACTGTCTACCAACTTTACGTATCAAACAAATGATAGTATTTCGTCAAGCAATGCCAGTCTGATTCAGCAGCCTTCGTCAGTCGTTAAACGTCGTCGACGCGGGATTGGCTGGCGAAACGGTGCTTTGGAGTGGTGGTACGGAAACTGGTGCGGGGGCAACCAGGGTGGTTATGTAAACAACCCAAAACCTCGCTGTCGATGGTTTTGTTCCCAAACGAAAAGCTATGTAAACCGCGCTTGTCGCGACTGTCTCCCGCCCCAAGATGGCTTGGATGAAGCATGTATGGAGTATGTAAGACGAAAACTTTCTCGTATCTCGGCTGCGAACAAGGTTACAAAAACGAAAAATTGGTAACGACAAAAGAGGGAGAAGGCAGGGGAGTTCAAACGGTCGTTAACTTACTAGCAGTTGTTTATAAGTATGAAGGCCTAAGACTACTAAGAACTAACTCTTCAGAGGAGACTTTCGTAGAAAACATAAGATTATTTAAACTACGCCTTCGAGCGAGAGGCTACCCTCACAACCTTATAGACAAAACGCTTTCGGAAGTAAAATTCTCTGAAAGAAAGAAAGCTCTCAAGGATAATACAAGAGTGCAAAAACAAATATTGCCCTTTGTAACGCAATACAACCCATCTGTGCCTAACCTTAAACACATTTTAATGGAGAAATGGCATCTTATAGAATCACAACCTAAACTTATGGAAATGTTTAAAGAACCTCCAATTATTTCTTACAAGAGAGGCATTTCATTAAAAGATATACTGGTTCGAGCCAAACTGTAGTAAATCTCTTCAACACTACGTGTTGATAAGTAATTACATTCATGCGACACGCTTGCGGGATCTGTGAATGGCCTGTCACCATTTATTTACCTCGTTAACTGACTAGCAGTTGTTTATAAGTTTGAATGTTATCGGTCTGTTGACTACAAACTTCAGAATCTTTTGTTTTGCTACAAAAACAAAATATTTATGAACCTAAATCTTAGCAGAAAGTAGTATAGTTATGAAAAACATTTTGCTACCGCTCTAAAAATTCGAAATGAAAAATTAAGAAGACTTCAAGAAAACACTAAAAGCAAGAGTCTAAAAATTATGCAAAAAGTGTTAGCTTGACGTAAAAATTGTCAGAACCAAACGGGATAACAACTACGAAAACTACATCTACACTGTACTTAGCCGCCATGTGACGTAAACGTACCTACCGCTTTTGTTAAAGTCTTCATGATCTGGCTGAAAGAAACTGAGAAAATTGCTTCTTCGGTAACCAAGTTAACCATTAAAACGTTAAAACGAATAGTTTTGCAGCTGCACAGAGGTTACAAAGTGGAAAAAAAGCCGCGTCTTCAAGTAGTGAACCGCAGCCAACAAGAAATTAAAACCAGCTCGAATTGTAATAGTTTCTAGGGAAACTTGCCATTTGTACATTAGAAAATTGTAATTGGAGAATCAAATGGTTTGCACCATTCCACCGTTTGAGAAGCCTAAAAAATGCGGGCTGTCTCTCTGACTCCTTTGAGTCTCTCCAGCTTATTTTAGATACTTTTTGAAGCGGATCACTCTCCCACAAGGTCAAATTCAATTGCTGAATGTCTGCACAAGAGACTTTCAGCCGGATGGTTTGTGTAAATGGTAAGCACCCAGTTTACTGAGTAGCTCTTTGCATTATTTCTACTCTTTTGATTGGCACAATTGACATGCTGTCTGAGTCTATGTACTGAAAGATACACTATAGCAGGTTCGTCAGCAAGAATGCGGGCTTTGAGATAGTATTTTAGTAAAATTTTACTACTCTTTATTACCTATAGACACAGAAAGCGAACCATCCCCTGAGTCATTGGTAGAGAAGAATGTCCGAGAACTGCCTACCAACTTTACGTATCAAACAAATGATAGTATTTCGTCAAGCAATGCCAGTCTGATTCAGCAGCCTTCTTCAGTCGTTAAGCGTCGTCGACGAGGGATTGGGTGGCGAAACGGTGCTTTGGACTGGTGGTACGGAAACTGGTGCGGGGGTAACCAGGGTGGTTATGTAAACAACCCGAAACCTCACTGTCGCTGGCTTTGTTCCCAAACGAAAAGCTATGTAAACCGCGCTTGTCGCGACTGTCTCCCGCCCCAAGATGGCTTGGATGAAGCATGTATGGAGCATGACAGGTACAATATCTGGTAACAATTAATGTCACATTATAAGATTTGGACTGTCTCGCCCGTTGTAAAAGGGGGCGAAAGATGAACGTCACTTAATTCCATAAAAAAGTCTGATTCATTTGAATTTTGTTGCCGCACGTTCGCAAAATAACTCAAAAATAGCTTAAAACTTAGTTAACGATAATAGACCAGGAGAAACATGAGCTCAAACAAATTTTACATTTGGAACCCCATGACGACCGGATTTGTTTATACATTGATTTACGTCATCAGGATCAAATTTTTAGGGCCAAATCGCAGACGTATCTTCCGCGAAACGTCCCTAGTGGCTGGGAGCGTGGAATGACGGTCGTATTCGCAAACAACGGGATTTGATACTTGTTAGAGGAATGTCACAAAAGTGATTTACAGATAATTATCCTTATTATACATTTTACTCACTATCTGTCTTCCCATTGGCTAAGAGCCTACAGCTAATTTTGGAAATCATCGCAACCTAAAGATTAGCTAGTTATCTGCTAGCAGATAACTGACTAATCAATAGGTTGCGCGCGCAATGCATGATTCCCAATAACAATATCAATTCAGGTTCCTTGCGACGGTGTGTTTGTCGTTATTTTCTTCAAAATCATAAAAAAATTATAATATTATTATTATTAATTATAATTATGATATCCTCAATAATCAATAATCGGCTCCGCTGATAACACTTACATCGACCTTGATTATTCCGGATATCACAAAAACCTCACTCAATAATTTATTTTTTTATTTATTACAATTCATGGCAACTAATAATATTAATAATAATGATGTTAACCACACTTAATAGATTAAGCCACTCGATTTAACTTTAAATGCTTATTTCTGATACCCTGTAATAGATCGTAGAATACCTGTGATAACGTTTAAAAACCTTATGTCGCCCGGGTTCAAGAGTTCTATTTCAAACGCCGTGAAAATCTTATTCAAGAATTAAATGCATGTGATTTTCGACAGTTGTATCATGTATACCTTGTTTATAATGCTTCTACAACTATTTTTTTCTATCATTAGATGTCTCGTCAATCACGATAGTGGTCCTTGGTGGTGCCAGCCAATCGGGAATCGCTGCAAGTGTGATACTCCATTTGTATGGAGGGCCTACCATCAAATCTACGCATGTTCATCTTGGAGTTGTAGATCTCACGCCCTGCAAGTCTTCTTGACATTTTACAACCTTTTGTCTTGTTGGTTTCCCATAAGGATCTGCTTTCCTTGGATTCGGTTTGTTTGTGGATGTAAATGGTGCATTTGTCCAAGGATAATATTCTACTGGAAATGCTTTGTTTTTAAGATGTGTGCTTTCTTTGGTTCCGGATTAGTTTTTTGGTGATCTTCCTTATTGTCAAAAGGCATTAGTTCTTACATTTTAAGGGTTTAGCAATCATAAACCTTTTTAATTGTTTTTAAGTTTTGCCAAATGTAATTTTATTAGTTTTAACAAGTTTTTTAGCGCAAACAAATAATAAAGACCAAAAAGGACCTAAAATAATTCAGTAACTGAGCATGCTCGGGACACAACACATTTTCGATTACTTTTGATTACTTTTTCAGATTATGAAATCGCTTCCATGTATATGTTGTGGTTCAATTTTATCCTTGGTCAGGGTTTAAATTTTATTTCCCTATATTTTAAACTCATAATCATACATTACCATACCCCAAAACAAAGAGAAAAAAAATTTGAACCAAGGATAAAATTGAACTACAACATATACACCGTTTTTTGTTTTGTTTCCGTCACTTTATTTTTTTTTTTCGCTTAACCCTTTGTTCCATTATGAGGCGACCAGCATCTAATTTACTACATTACTGCTCTATCTCACATAAGGGTCATCAAAATGCGCAAGGTCAGTCTGTTTTCCTTGGTTTCGGTTCGTTTTCGGTGTTAAATGGTGCTCGTGTCCAAGAATTATGGTCTATTGGAAATGTATTTTTTAAGGCGTGTGCTTTCTTTGGTTCCGGATCAGTTTTTTACTAACTGTCAATTCAGGTAAAACGTCAATAAGTTTTAGGTTATAATGAAACTGTAGGTAAAAGAAAATGGTCAAAGAATTTGTGAAGCGTGATACGCAGCATATGTATCGATAGCTGCTGTTGGTCTCACTATCATAGCATGTGTCTTACTTTGTTAGATTCTGGAACCATCTGTACACCGTGTTGCTTTGTTTACTTGCATTAAGAATGAAGGGAATAACAGCCAAATCAAAAATGTTCGTTTGTTTAACAAATTCGTCGTCACCAGTATTGACGGTATGAAATATATGGAGGACTGTGTTGGGGATAGTTAGAGTTCAAAGGGTCAACTAGCTGTACAGGTGTTTCTTCTAAACTGTGATGATTAAAGTAATATACATGCTAAAACTTTGCATCATCTTTTAAAAGGGCCACTTTTATTAATAGTAATACATGTAGATTTTAAATTGACTGCAATTTAACTGTCCGTGTAAGGATCTTGTACTAAAGAGTGCTTTAAAAAGGGGCTTTATAAGTCAATGTTATTGTTGTTCTTCGAAATTTGAACGCGTAGAAATGCGTCAGTGACTTTCAAAATGGCGCGCAAAGTGTTCATCGAAGAGACGGATAAAAATTTCGATTTAATCACGGAAATACTGTTCCGATTTCTTGGATTTGGAGATTTTAAGGTTCCTATTGTCATAGAAAACTAGCCTTAAGTACTTTTTTTGAATGAAATGTCCAGTGGTGTAATGAATTTTAAAGATTCCTTTCTATCGTCGAGCAAATTTTACGGGTAATCATACCGACCGGTCACACTTTTGAGGGCCAGTGCACAGCAAGATTGAGGAGTTTAGACACAGCAATAGGAGGTTCATGAAAGGATGTATTATACTTTACATTGTGCGTATTTTCAGCTCTTCAGAGCTAGTGGAACCCTATATCATTCCTCTCAAAGTTCGTTTAGCTGTAGCGCTGAAAGAGGAAGCTAAATGATAGGTATTTGTAAGAGACTGTGAGCATTTAATCTTGTTGCTTTTAATGCCGGTGCATTTTAATACTGTATTGGGCATACACCTGTAATTCTGTAATTAAATCCCGAAAGCCAATAAAAGGTTTCGTTTAATTATTTTTTGGGGGAAAACCCAGTGAGAAAAATTCAGCTGTTTCAGAGGAGGGACATGTCTTGACAGCTTATGCTTTTTATCTGGTAGTAAGCTTGGCCAGTATGCAGATCAAGGGCTTTTGAAATCTCTTTGCCAAAATAAAACTCCGGACTTAATTAAGCTTAAAATATATATTGATCCAGGTGCATGACCAGCAGGGTCAGCAGTAAGAATAAAGAAAAAAAAGGCCAAAAGGAAAATTTGCGTTAAAAAAAGAGACCAAACCTAAAAAAAAATCGGTACAAGGAAACTCGGTACCTGAGAATTGGCTTGGGTTCCTTTAGGCAGCCTCCAAACGAAAGCATCGAAGTTCGGTAATATATAGATTTAGCCAGGGCTAAAAGCGAAGCTCCTATTAACTCGAATTTATGATTTAAATCAAACAATAAACTTGTATTCCACAATTCAGTTAACTTTAGAACACATTCATGTGACTAATTTGAGGAAAAGGTTAAGTGATTTTAGAGAACAGTATTATTTGCAAACAGTCCAAGCTAAGAGTGAACTTAATCTTACATCGAGTTGATAGGCTTATATATGTACACCCAAAAAATAGCAATCATCTTCGATCACAGTTAAGAGCGCGGGCTCTTGATCACAGTAGATTAGGCCTGGAAAACAAATCAGGCGGAATTTTTTGCGTTCGACAAGTTTACTTTACAAAATCTTGCCAACAAGTCTGGGGACGTGTATTAACCAACCTTCTATACTTTTTATACATCTGAGGTGAAACAGTACCATGAGGCGCTGTTTTTATCATACAGACCTCGGACAGAATGCAGTATTTCACAATTTTGCAATACAAATTGCACTCACTCAATATTCAGGACGATCGAAGCACGTGTGGGTTTTTAGCGAAACCGTTAAAAAAATTTCCAAAATCGCCTATACGGCTAGCCAGTTCTCACTTTTGACAAGCGCCAAAGTCGACTGTTTAAATTATGATTAATAGAGTTATACGCTTCAACATAGTAAAGAATTTATTATGTTTATTTTTTATTTAATGTTTTTATAACGATGTGTGATCTTCAAAAGCGTTTGATACGCGCGGCATTTTGACTACTCCTGCATGCAAGCGATGTTCATGAGCGACTGAAAACAAACGGCACAGCGATAAAAATTGCAAAAGAGACTACCAACAATCAATAAAAGGACAATAATTCGGTGAAAGATATACAGAGACAACAATTTTCATTCACGAAGACAAGTATTAAAGTGTCTCAGAAAATCCTTGTTTATGTTTTTCATTTTGTAAGCCGGCTTCCCGGTGTTTGCTTTTTCAAAGATGAACTCGAGGCAAGAAAATCGCTCAAAGCTTTCTTTTACAGCCAGAATTATAATACCCTGCTAGCAGAGGCTTTTTCCTTGTGTTTCTCAGCGTTGTACTGCCATTCTCTTCACGGTTTTGGCTGCTCGCGTTTTGTTTTGGTTGTTTCTGTGCCGAGGAAAAGACCTCTGCAGACAGCCGTTTGGGATTCCTGTTGAGCATGCGTATTAGATACCTCCAAGATTTAGGAGGTAATCACATGACTAAACCGGCTGTGAAACCGGTTTTATCAACTCGCGCATCTTTTTTGTACTAGTTTGCTGTGCAAAAGTGAGCCCGCTATATCAACTTGGCAAGTGCGAGTCTTTCCCGTGAAAGTTTCAACGACGCTGTTGAAAAGGCTTTAGAAGCCCTTAAAGATAGTTCAATCGAGTCTTTGACTAAATATCAATCCAAATCTTTGTTTCATGTATTGAATGGCGAAGATACATTCGTCAGTTTACCAACGGGTCATGGGAAATCGTTGATATATCAACTAGCTCCATCGGTCTCCAAGCATCTTGGTCTCCTCAGTGAAGTGCCGATTGTACTCGTTATTTCCCCGCTGAACGCTCTGATAGATGATCAGATAGCCTCAGTTACCAAGCTAGGAATTACAGCCTGTAAGCTCGATGCCTCATCTCTTGAAGGTACTGTCAGTTTGGCTGGTCATGAAATCCTCTTCACCAGCCCAGAAGTGCTGTTAGAAACCGGAGGTGCGAGAAAGTTCATTTGTATTACCGACACGTGACCCAGAAATTCCATGGTAACCGCATTTTCATCTCACGCATGCTCAACAGGTATCCCAAACGGCTGTCTGCAGAGGTCTTTTCCTCGGCACAGAAACGGCCAAAACAAAACGCGAGCAGCCAAAACCGGGAAGAGAATAGCAGTACAACGCTGAGAAACACAAGGGAAAAGCCTCTGCTAGCAGGGTAGAATTATTCGCGGTAAGAAAATGACTAAAGGCTTTTTAAAGTTTTATAAGCTTATAATCAAACCTGATACTCGGTCAGATCATTGTCTCAAATCTTACAATTAAAAACGTGCATAAACTACGCTCGACTTCATTAAATTAGATATAAAGAACAAACGTCAAATACAATAATTACTCAGGCTTACCATTCGAGATGCACTGAAAACTATCAAGTAAGGCCAGGATCGCTTCAGACTTTTCAACCCTCTCACGCATCAAGCAAGGTGAAAAAGGAAAACGATGCCATCCGAAATCGGATTTCTGACTTTAACAAGCGACGTATTTCTCAACCAAAAACCCAATAAACAAACTAGCCATGAATAATAGAAGACTCTTGATAGCAGCTGAATTTCATTTTGTGCATTCAGTGGAAAAAGACAGTTAAAAACATCACAAGTTGACGCAAAACTCTGTCAGCTTCAGCTGTCAAAGTAAACAGGTTTCAAGATGCTGCATAAATTTTCCGCATGAACTCACCTGTCAAATTTTGACCAATCACAGCATAAAAATTGGACGTAGAGCATGACCAACGCGTGACCTTGGTGAGAAAAGCCAAAAAGCAACTGGCATGTATTCCCTGCATGCCTATAAAAACTTGCTGAATTTTTGCTTCCGAGGTCAGTTTGAAATCAAAATTTTAATTGTGCGGCACGTAAAAAACACAATATATTTCATATGAATTAAAAAAAATTAAACTTGAGCCTGCAATCATTTGAAAACTAGTAAATTGTCAGCGGATAACTTCAAAAAGATACTCGACCTCGATGGGTCCACACCTGAGCCCGCGATACGGTCGGTGATACTGGTCAGCGGATACCCTGTTTTGACAGCTGTCAATTGATGACAACATTGATGTGCAATATATATGTGCAATATCAGTCTTCCTGTGCTCCCAAACTAGGTAGAAAGTGTGAGGATTGAACACTGGTTACCCTGTGGTGCGGACGGACGGGCGGGCGGGCGGGCCAGACTCGTTCTCAGTCGCTCCTGAAGCAGAACGCGTTGCATCAAGGGAAGGCCGCACGAAAATCCGGGAGCTACTTTTCTTTCGCCCTTCCCAGCCTGACCCAGTTTCCAGTTCTCCCCAGTCTTTCATCGCCTTTGAAGAACAAATTAGTAGGGACTGGGAACGAGTCTGGTTCCGTCACCCTTAGCGAATTACCATTGTTAAAGTCCATATTTTTCGATAAAAAGTGAGTACCAGAGAAAGCGTGTTTGACTTTTTCTTCTTCAAAATACTGTCGGGATCGAAAATGTTACTCTTTTAAGAATTGCGTTGCGTAGCGTTACTACCGTGTTTCCATGACTAGGGACTTTTAGCACCGACGGTTTTGAGGACGGCTACGGCGAACTAGATCGCGCAGGGACTCGGATGCCAGGCGCCAACCGCCCAAAAGCCCGCGAAAATAGAAATAGTTTACCCAACAAAACAATTCCTGTGACTACGGAGAGACACGGATACAAAACCACATAGTTAGGTGACTGAAACACAACAATAGCAAAAAACTTGAAAGAAAAGCCCTCGTCCAAACGTTGAGAAATAATTTAGATAAACAGTATTAGCGTTCTATATCAAAACGAAAACCGAAAGGACAAGCAAAATCACGTAAATAAATTAAGCTCACTCGGGATGCTTTTCGACCGACATGTCTCATCAACACCTGTGAAAAAAGCGTAAATAAAGCAAAAATATCAAACCAATTCTAAAGAAAACTGGCCTAAATTTTATGAAGAAAGGGAGAAGAAGTTGTTTTTTCATATTATGAGGCAAAAAGTCTATTAAAAGGTTAAAGAACACTCACCTAAAACTCCCGTAGTCGCAAGTACGTCAAACTACTCGGTTTGCCGTACTAGGGAAGGCCGCTACGGCGGCAAGAGACCGAGGGTGACACTGGCGCGCGCGCAAAAGAGTTTGACTTCATTTGCGGTTCCCGTAGCCGTCCTGAAAACCGTCGGTGCTAAAAGTCCCTACTGTCATTTTAACGGCTCCGTTATTAGCGCCCTGGCTCTTCAAACGTACGTTATGTCACGTGCAGTCACGGAACAGAGCACAGAGTCGCCGTCTGGTAGAGTTCAGTGTTTCAAAATGGCTGAAATTGACCCAGTTTCACCTTTTTAGCCCACTCTTTGATTGGAAAAGAAATTTTGCAATGGGAAAACCTACAAGAAGTACAAAAAAACGAGCCTTTATGCTGTAAATATCTACTTTTGTGCGTTTCGAAATTGGAAGTGTTTACACAATTACCCCCGCCCTACCATGAAAATTCCTGAACTTCGATGGTGTCTTACGGAGAGTACATTCAATAACCCAAGCCAATTCCCAGGTATGTTTTAAATGAATGTCTAAATGTGTGATTTAAATAGTGTTAAGATAATTTGGAGTTATACCACATGTTAAATATTGCCGTCGAAAATGAGTAACGAACTTAAGTATTTGTAATCCTGAAAACCTATCCCTCATTTTTGAATTATTTCAGTACGACGAGCTTCGCTATTGCCCTGAAAGTATCTTTTACTGGAAGAAAAAGAATTTTTCTGTTAATGGCAAGTGTCCAAATTTCCCCATGCGGCTTCGTTTGCGAACGGGAGGAAAGTTAATGTTAGCGAATTTCAGGTTAAAAATTAGGGCAGTCTGAGAATCCGACATCGAAAACTGATCGTCTAATTTGTCTCACAAATAACAAGCTTTCGGCAGGAACAATCTACTTTAGGTTTCTTATCTACCTAAAAGCTATCTATGAACAAAAAATGAAAGAAATTGATTTTTCAACTCTTGCCACGAAATTATGATTTTGGTCGATTTTTCCTGACCGTCGCTCTTAAGTTTTGATGACCTTGCCGGTCCCGTGAAATAAATGGCGATCCCGCAACACGGCCCTCAAAACAAATTAACAAAATTATACAATCACGGACACAAAATATCAAAACGGTTTACACAAGCAGATTATAGTAACACCAAAGCTCACACTCATTCGATCAAATTAGAGATATAAAGCGATATTTGCTAGCTTCTTAGCTTTTCCTCGACCTCTCTCGTCCAAATAACTGTCGTATCCCTTGCTAATTTGCACGAGCGACCCGAGGCTCTTGCCCGTTACTATGTGACGTCATATGTGGCGGAGTGGGTCAAGAAACTTAGGTGGAAAACAATAGAGTTACCTCCCCTCCCCACCCCCCCCGTGGTCTCAACTTATAAATTGAACAATTCATGACTCATGCACGCTTAAGATTCCGATCTGTCTTGTCAGGTTTACAACTTAAAACCAAAAAGAAAAAACAAATTAATGTATGTGACACTTGACAATTCCAAGAACTAATTCGCAATGGCCTTCTAAAAGCTCCACTCAACTGGAGACACTTTCCAGATCGAATTGGAGTTAAGAATCTTGGTTCTGAAGAAAGGGGGAAACCGAAGTACTCGGTAAAACTCTCGAAGCAGAGACGAAAGCCCACACAAAACGAACCCACTTATGGCGTCGAAGTCGGGACTTGAACACAGGCCACACATATGGGAGGAGAGAGTTCTCACAAAGGCGCCATCCCTGCTCCTTCAGTATGTTAGATGAAACAAAAGGCTGAAGGTTTTCTCAGAAATTTTTTTTACTTTTAGTTTGCAGTGCTACGTTTCATATTTCCCAGCGAAAGTCCACTAGGCGCAAACTGAAGTCTGATTGTTTCGTCGGTCTTTCACTTTAAATTCAATGAAACCGAATGACGTTATGTGTAAAAGGGATGTTCATATTTTGAAACAGTTTTATTAAAGTAGAACTCCCTGTGCCTCAGGAGAACCAAGGACAAGTGAATTGGCAACTAACGTAAATTCAATCGGAATGAGTCGCCATGGGAAGCGTTAAGGCTACAAGTAGTTAGCTATAATAATATACACAGACTTAAGCTATGATGCCCTTTCGTAAGCCAGTGTCGAAAAAGAAAGGACGGAATTATTGGGGGTCACACTTGAGAAAAAAAAGGTGCAAAGTTAGAAACGCAACGATTCTTCTTTAACCTGCTCAAAGAAAAAAGTTGCTGTCAAGTAAATCAAATGAATGACATTGAAGCTCATACTTCCATAAGTCGAGTCGACAAACCAAAAGATAGATATTCATCAGAGCCAAATGAGGAAAATGCCAAAAATGAAAGAATCATAAAAGAAATTATTATTGATTTTAAAAGCGGTAGTTTGTTTGTTACTTTTTTTATCGTTACTTGAAGGAATCAGGAAAAAAAACGCTCTATATTGTTTTGCCCGGAGGAGAATCCTCTCCATGCATTAGAGCACAACCAAGTACATATTCTATTAGGGTCGTTGCTCATTTAAATCTGAAGAACAGACAAATTTAGGGCAGAAAATGTTTTATTTGCATCATCCGCACATGACCTTCCTTTATTGTAATTTTAGCAATTTGATGTATGTAAGGAACAAAGTGGACCTAATAAAGAGCCTTGTTGTACCCAACATAACATGGTCGGCAGTGTCAAATGCCTTCTTAAGGTTTAAGGAAAATAAAATTATAAACCATTAACCATGCCTCTATTAATATTGAAACACCATTCATTTGCCATATCAAGAAGCGCAGTCACAGTTGAATAAAGCATTTTAAACCCAGATCGCCAAGGCTGAATAATGTTTTTTCCTGTAAAATATGTGTACATCTGCTTATAAATCATTCTTTCAAAAACTATGGCAACAGTTTGTAAAGAGTGGTAGTCCAAGTTTCATGTGTGTACATCGGTGGCTTACATCACTAAAAAGGAAAGAAGAAAAAAATGTTACGAATATGAATGTTTTGAAATTATATGAAGTTCAGATGTACATCGCCCAGAATGACGCAATATATATCCGGAAACTTAAGCGCACTCCGAGCGCCAAATTTGAAACGATGATCAGCGAACCGAGGCCAAAACAAAGAAAAAGTGGCCAAAGCAATTGAAAGTCCCTAGTTAACACACACGAAAAGTTGTTCTTGGCAAAAGCGACAGATTTGTAACAGAATGAACAACATTTAAAAGTACAGAAATAATGACCTTTCAGTCTCTCAAACTATGAGGCTCATAGCGAGATGCCCGACTAAAAAAGACCTAGAATCCACCTTTCTTGACCCCACAATTGGTTGTCTAAGACAAAATCACTTCAACTGAACACTTACAAAGCGTTTTCATACTTGTACACAATATTCTTATAACACGAGCGCCACGCACGACATAGCTGAAACCTGTCTGTCCACAACTTCAGGAAATCACAAAATTAACCACGTTCGCGGCACTGATAAAACGGAGTTTAAGATACGGAGACTTCGGACTACGAACTACGGCTGGACGAGCGTTGTCCTTTGTTTTTAGCACTGGGTTGCATGATTCGCGCAAATATAGAACGTTAAGATTGCACTACAGATAGTAGACTACGAGAGAAGAGGCGGAGAGGGAAACAACAAGCAGAGATTTTCTTGTTTTCATCACAGTTCACAAAAATGCAAGTCAGTTTTGCATGTGATCTTATCTTTAGAACAATGAACAAATTCTTCTATACTTGAAGGAAGAAATTACGTCGGGTGAAATTGGTGAACAAAGTTTTGGTTACAAAGGTTTTATTTTTTTCGCGAATGAATAGACTGAATACTTATGTCAAATATTAAAGAAATAGACAGAAATAGTAATAGCTCATTTATTACATTTAGAAGATGGAATTCTCCGAGTACTGATCTGATGTAGTTTGAAGTATTGAAATGCCGAATTTCGATTATCTCAAAGATGTTTACATCATTTTCATTCAGCAAATGAGATACAAGAACTCGCATAAACAAAGGTTACACAAGGGAAGACACACGTTCGAACAAACATTGAAACTTATCAAGTGCGAAGAGAAAGTAAATTACCTGCACTATTTCTCTTCTCGTCGGCCGTCAATTCGGCCGTCAATTCTGAATTCTGCGTATAAACAGATAAGCTTATTTAAATATGAGCTTAGTTTTAAATAAAAATGTGGTCACAACCTTAAGTGGTTCGAGTGGATTTTTTAAGCGTAAATCTGAGCAGAAATTAGACACAACTTACATATTTCGCTTCCCTTCCACTTAAAGCAGGTGAATTGAAAACTTTTTCACGAAAAGACGAGATTCTTGAATTACCAAGACGGCAAAATACGAGCAAAATGTTTTCCGTCGTCGCGACTAGGCGAAACTGCTCAATAACTCACCGTAGTCGCAGGACTACGTGGGAAAAATGAACAGTCACGTGGTTTTGATCATGCGCAGTAGCATGTTTAACCGTAGTCGTAGTCCATTTTCGCCGTATCTTAAACTCTCTAAAACTATCCACAACCAACCAGGCACAATGTTTCCACACTTAATACGGGCGAAATATCATCAAATTACTCTCTCTCTCTCTCTCTCTCTCTCTCTCTCTCTCTCTCTCTCTCTCTCTCTCTCTCTCTCTCTCTCTCTCTCTCTCTCTCTCTCTCTCTCTCTCTCTCTCTCTCTCTCTCTCTCTCTCTCTCTCTCTCTCTCTCTCTCTCTCTCTCTCTCTCTCAATAACTCTCGCTTTATCCACACAAATTATCACATGTAAACTTTGCTGACAGAGTCCATTTATTCAAGATTCCGGAGGTAGACGAGCCGTTTTGAAAGGGACACATGGACGCCGGCCTTCAAAACAATTTTTAACCACGTCTCTCGCCTGGTCAGAATATCAGCTTCAATTTTGCTCTTGCCGAATACATCTGACTCCCTCAAACTACTTTGTGAGGCCAGAGACTCGTCACCGCCCACATCAAAGCTCGCAATATGATGCCTTTCCGTCTCAAGCCCGAGATAAGTTTTTCACCCGTTTAGCCAAAATGAGACGAAATACGGTAACATATATATAACATAATTATACACCCGTTTTCAGAAACGTTTTCATATGGAGAGATATATAGATAGATATATACTATTGAATTCTTGCACGTGCGTCCGTGTGCATTTTTCACTTGTTATTCTCCAACTTGTGAAAAATCTCGTTTTACCGAGAAATTTTTTGTCTGTCGTGCTCTCTGTTGGAATTTGTGAAAAAAGAAAAGAATGTACGAATCCTGTGGGCAATTCGTTTCATTTGCATACTCCAGGGAATAGAAGAATGGAAAATTGGGTCAGTTATAAGTCATCTACTGTTGTCGGTACACGATGAGCTTTCTAACTACAATCCGTATTTACAATGATTCCTCGGATAAAAGAACGTTTCAGCGGCAAATCATTCAAGATTTCGATATTTATGACAACGCCGTTGAAATGAAACAAAGTGTTTTCGAGGCGACAGAATCTTTCTTTCTTTCGATGATCTTACGGAAAAATAGAGGACTGTGAACAGTCTAATCATAGCTAAACTAAATGATTTAAATCATTATTTCCTTGTTATCTTTGTCTCACCTTTTTTCGTGTAAAATTGTGGCGTGCAAGACAACGTCTCACTGAAGACAAGCTCAACTCTCGGCCACAAATATTTTCAAGATAGTCTACAGCTTCTCTTAAGTAGGCCTCTGGATGGCGCATAATATACTCCATCAATAAAAATGCTTCATCCCTTGCTATAGATGCCATGACATTTCGCCTGCCAATTTGGCATGGCCGAACATTGCCGCTTCTACGGAAACCACACAAAATATTAAAAATCGTTCTTTGGGTGACGCCTAATAACTCGGCTACTTCGCTGGCTGGTTTCCTCATTCCTAAAACAAGCCAAATAATTCGCCATCGCAAATCTGTACTGAAAGGCGAAGGCATTTTTCAAACAAAAGAACAAATCAAAACAGCATTTTCTTTTCAAAGTGAAACAAAGAACCCGACAGAGAGAAAAGTTCTCATTACAACGAGATTTTTCACATGTTGGACAATGACAAGTGAAAAATACACACGGGCGCACGTGCAAGAAAACAAAAGTATATATATATCTATATATCTCTCCATATGAAAACGTTTTTGAAAACGGCTGTATATAATTTATATATATATATATATATATATATATATATATACGTCAGTTGCCATGGTAGCAAAATCTTTGGATGACAACAAACCGATAAAGTCACTTAAAAGTCTATTCGCACTATTTCAAACTTCACCGATCTTAATCAATTACATTTAATTTGACAAATCTTTGCGAAATTTTCTTGGGGACCGAATCCATCATTATCTAAGTTTAGAAAAAGAAAGCGACAATTTTTGTGTTGTGTTCACCTACTCCATAAAGCGTGCTTGTGAAATTAGGAAGTTTCATGTCGTAGTGGTCCAACGACAGCGAAGAAATGTACAAAAAAGCGTGATCACGTGCAAAGTTGTTATTTGTTAATATAAACATATTATTTTTCGCCGTTCTCCTTGCCGTCGCCGTCTTCGTTGATTTTGTTGTCATCCACAAATAGTGGAACCATGGTAACATAACGTCACACTTCTCCTCTCTATTGGACGACGGCAGGCTTTGCCAATCGTGAGACTTGTTCCTTCATAAGGCTTAATGATGCCTTCCGGAAAACTTTGCTGCAGGCGGCCAAAAAGAAATCTAGAAAATTAACGGACCACCAAAAACAACTTCTACCCCGCGCGCTGATTTCAAATGTCATAGTGTTTTATGAAAAGGAGAGAATTATGGGAAATGATAGGTAGGGGAGAGGTGGGGGGATGGGGAACATGTAAACAACGTTTTAAACACATGTTTTTTGATCTACTGCAGCTTGTTAAGAGATTTTTGTACTGAAAATATCATTTAAAAAAAAACGAAAAGAATGGTCAAGTACTGAACAAGCCTCAAATGAGACTGTTGCAAAAAATTCCTGGAGGTACCTTTTTGCAAATCCAGACAGAATTATACACTAACATGTAATGTACCTAAATATCACCTTATATATCCCTAAGTCGCCTATAGTCGCCTTAAATCGCCTTTACTCGCACAACATTCTGACCAAATTTTCCTTAAGTCGCCTAAAATTACGGCGACTTAAGGTCCCAGAGTAGGCCTTGAAGACCTTGGATATTTTACTGTTAATATTCTTCCCTGTCGTTGCTGAATCATCTTTGAGATTTAGACTAACACTATCACCCGGACCAAACAACGAGATACAAACAGTGTGGACGTCTATATACTGTCCATCGTTGTTTTTAACTTTGTATGCAACGATCAGTTGGAAATCTATGAATACTTAGTTAAGCCTCCCAATCCGTGGTTTGTTACAGTTATTGGTATATTTTCTAATTTGAGACTTGTTTTCTTTCCCAACAGGTTAGACGTGCACAACTCTGGTGCCATATAGCTCTCTTGTAACAGCTGATTAGTTCAAACATGACTCCTTTTAATGCACGTGTGAACACTTTGTTTAAGCTTTGGGATTAAGATTTCAGTACTAACATAATTTAAGTAACATATAAAAGCTAAATGTAAAATAACAAGAAGATCCATAACAACACAAAAAGTTACATGAATATGAACGGTTTATACGCTACTCGTAGTTAAACTAATGCTACATATATTTGAAGAATATAAGACTGCTAGAATAAACAACGCTAAAGTAGACCTTCCCGGAAAGACAAGGGTTACGAAGACGGGAACTTGGATTGGGATAAGCATGTATTGATGTTCTGCACGATAAATGTGTCTATCCTTGATGTAAAATTCTTCTTTTTGTATTGCACATCTGTAAGATCTTTCGAGCTTAAGTAAGGCTGCGACTTGCCACACGGCTCCTTCAAGAACAATACGAACGCCTTGCGAAACCTTTAAAATGAAGGGGAAATAATAAAGATAGGTATCAGGATTTTTCATTATTACCAAACAAACAACTTTACAAGGGAGTGGATAAGCACTCCTTGTATATTGCTGCACAGTAACTACTTACCCTAACTACCGTAAATCCTCTATTAAGCCCCACCCCCTCTCAAATATGCCCCCTTCTCTAATAAGCGTCCCTTTTTCAGGGGAAGAAAGTTAATAATCCCCCTCCCCCAATCCTCTCTCCTCTCCTAATTATCGCCACTAATAAATGATAGACTGTATTAATCACTCACGACTGTAAAACTTCTTGTGGACTGATCCGGGATGGTTTATTTTACCAACTGGAAGTGATTAATGTATTTCTTGCTCTTTTCATTAAACTGTATTAAAAGCGATTTCGCCAAAAAGGATCTGCGTGGATGCTAGGTTCGATGAGATTGTTAGCTGTCTAATTCTAAGACATAATTTTATTGCAAAAAATCCTACCTTCTTGTCTTAAGTGAGTAAATAACAGGATTTGCCATGCTGTTTAAGTGGACGAGAAAAAACGCTAAAAAATGAGGCCAAGTGCCGTGTATTCGGGCAATATTATGTAGCAACATCGGGAAAACGCCCATTAAGAAAAAAGCAGCACATGTTAAGCCGATGGTCTTGGCGGTCTTCACGTCACTTTTAATTTGTTTCACAGTTGAACGAATCGGTGTGATACGTCGGTTGTGGGCATGCACGGTGAACCAGATAGCTGCTGCTAAGATGAGCATGACTGTGAAGGGTACCATATAACCTGGAATGATGAAATGTCTTCCAAATTTCTTTAAATAGTAGATCCTGTACACCAGCACTGGAGCGTCTCCGAAATCGATGTTCAGTCCCATAGTGAACATACCATAGGTATAGGCAGCTGCTGAAAGCCACACAAACACAACTGCTACTTTCGCCTTGTTGAGGGTTTTCCACGTATGGTATCGGAAACTGAGAACGATGGCTCCAAAACGATCCACTGCGAGCATTGTGAGGCTAAAAACAGTGAGGTACATGAACAGAACGTACAATGTCACAACGAACCAGGACAGTTTGGGCCCCTTGAGGTAGGGAACTTTACAGATGTACCACAGAATCATAAGAGGCATATTAATAACTGCGTTCAAGATGTCAACTACAGCAAGGTTTACCACCAAAATATTGGGCACTGTTCGCAGTGTTTTAAACCGGACGAGCAACAGACAGATTATGCCGTTCCCTAAAATTGATCCTACCATAACAAAAACAATCATGAAGATATGTATCTCTGCATCTTTATCAGGGCAAGAACGGTTCATAAAAGTAGAATTCATCTTTCTCCGTACAATTACAACATCTACCACCTACAATCGTCAGTATTTTAATTCAGCTTGGTTTCCTGACAGATCAGAGCCCTCCGTATTACCTCTTCTGCTTTTGACGTAGATTTGGTGTGAAGAGATAATGGAGATCAACTCCGCTTCGTATTCCGTCAAAATACTAAATGGACTGTCAGAGACGGCTAAAATAAAAAAAAAAATCATTGTTAGGTGGTAAATTGTTGCTCTTTATCAGGCACGACTGTCGCAATTTGTAATACTTCGATCGCACTTTGTACCGACCTTAAGTTATCACAGTCTGTTACTAGGAGATGCCTTTGTACGACCGACCTCCGTTAAGACATGAAACTTACTGTGACATGTCGGCTTGTTTTTAGTTTCTTCTCTGTCATGATACTGTTTTCATTGTCGTTCTATACACTTAATTGTCGTTTTGATGAGCGTTGTTTGTTGCTGTTTTTAGATAGAGGCTAACAGAAATCTATTGAAGGGGCGGCATCGATGTATTAGCATACTTTAAGAAGCTAAGCATGATCGACTTAGAAAAAGTAACAAACTATTTTTTAAATAAATGTCTGTGACAAGCAAATTTGACGGTTTTGTTTTCTTGAATGAGTGGAGATGTGAGCATTTTTTGTAAGTTACGTGCTTGATGACGTCATCACCTTTGACTCTGTTTTTGACAAGATATTAAAGTAAACGCAGTAAGTTGAATAACTCTCCACACGTTTATTACAAAGTGCAACACAGTTTATTACAATATTGAGACAGGTTACAATGTGCGATAGTACAAGCCCCAGTTTAAAAGGGGGTTAGAGTTATCCACCGATAGGAATAGAGTATTCTATCCAACGAATGCAGTACCCCGAATAGAAAAAAAAGAAAATTAAGAACCTGCAAGCGGAATAGGTCAAATAAGTACAATAAATACACAATTGAATTTCTCTATACTCTTGTTTAACTAACATTTAAATCTGTTCCAAAAATGACAGTTTATGTTTACCCCAAAATTTGAAATATGTCCATATTTTATAAAAATTATATTTAAAAAATCGTTGAGCAATTAAGATCAGTAAACATTCAGACCCCAAAATTCATGTGGTCAGTACTTCAGTTCTTCTTCTATAGTCATTTTAACATACATATTAATTTAGTATGCAGATTTTATAATACAATTAATAGGTTGAGTACCACAAGATACCTAAATAGCCTTATTTTGTGCTAATTTTCATTTACGGAAGAAACTGTTTAGGCTTACTTCATGGTAAAATGCAGGTTCTTACTCGCAGGTTTTTCAGTGCGTATTGAATAGCGCTATATCTAACTTTTGAACAAAGGGGGCTTGCCCTGTAAAACCCTTTTGAACTGACTTTTATCACCAAGAGTCTTTTCATAACTATAAAAATTATTGTGGAAACACTGCTATGTGATTGTCTACAAGATATTATAATGAGTAAGCTCCCTCTTACCAACAATTTGCTTAACTAAAAACTACATACGGACAGCAAAATCGTTTGTAACTTTCAATTCAACGAAGTTTAGGAATTTCAGTTCATGGCACTGTAGAATGCTCTCTTGCAAGTGAAAATGATTTTCATTGGAACAGTTTTTACTATCAAATTTCAAGTGTCCCTGGCTTCCGGCGTTAGAAACCTGCCAGTTGACTTATTTATATATATTTATTAAAAACTGAATCATTGGATAATGCAATTCTAGAGCTCTGATTGTCTTAGCCATCATGGTATATGAGCCGTCATGCCTTCTTCTCCAAAATGGTAACTGTACGCGTCTGCTCAAAATTAAAAACAAGCTGTTTTTACAAATAAAGTTGGGAAGAAGTCTCTATATTTTCTGGGCGTTTCTAATAAAACAATTATTCGACTCGCGCTTGTTGGATACGAGATGATTATATCCAACTCGGCGCTACGCGCCTCGTTGGCTGTCCACCATTTCATATATATATTTGGTTTGGCTTTCTTTGTGTTGAGGTCACTTTTGGAAATTGCAACACAATAGAGTGGTGAAAAATTAGAATTTTAATATAAGGAACGTGGACTATATTTTTCCCGGTTTATCATACGTTCACCGATGTATTTTCCTATTAAGATAACGATGCCAGAATATCGCTACGCAAGCCTAAATGGAGAAATAAGGTTGTGCTTTCACCTTGAAATCGAATTCGCCACAATCTTTTTTGATGAAACGACAATCTTTAAGATTAAAGCAAATCGTATTGCCATTGCGATCAAGTTTAACATAGTTAGTCCTGCGATGAAGGTAAAGGGATCTGCAAAAAAGTGTCCTGCATGTTCCGAGATTTTGTTTTGCTTATTAAACCTGTCGCTTTCACTGTATTTAATTCGTGGTCGGCACCTAGGAAAAGAATTCTTGATATTGCGACGATTTAGTTGAAAAACTTACGATTTATTGGAAAACAAGCGACGAAAACTACTTTCGTAAGTACGCATAGAGGGCTCTAAGATTAAATTAATATCTACGTTTTTACCTCATATGAAACTTACCAAGGAAACACTAATTAATATACATTTCCTCGAAACTTACTTGAATGGATTCTCGATAAACCGAAGAAAAGGAGAAACGCCTCTCACGTAATAGGTCTTCTTGGGGATCAGGATGTTGTAATGTATTAAGGCAGATGTGCACGAGATTTACAACAGACACGAACAAAATGTACAGACTTGAAATCAGTGTTTGCTTTTTCCACTTAAACGTCGCCTATTATTTACAAAGCGAACGTGTGCTGCCTATGTAAGAGCAATTTTCCAATAAAAATATTTTCATTTTTTCGAATTTACCTATTTCGTTTGCTTGGCTAATTTATTCGACATCTAAAACGCGAATTATCAACGGAAAACGGATCCCATCGTCTCCACATACATGTATCTATCTCCAACCGTTATTTGCGATGATACGAGTTTTAAGCTAAGTCATCTTAACTTTTAATAACAATATTTTTCAACATCACTAAGAAATTTACTTTCAACTAGTAAACCCTTGAAAACTGACTTCAGCACCTATAAAGACGTTAAAAGTATTGATTGTTAAACCTTCCGTGACTTCAACTTTTACCCACAGAATTCACTTAGACTGTCAAAATTAGGGAAAGCGGAAATTAATTTTACCTCGACTTAAAGGCCAATTTAAATTAAAAAAGGAGCCAGTTGAACTCGTTTTAAGCTGTCAGCTTACGACAAAGGTATTCTTATGAACGTTGCCTGAATGGTCATCATCTATTGTCCAATGAGGCCCAACCCCTAAAAGCATAAAAAAGTTATTCAAAAGTAGGAAACCATAAACAGGAACTGTTTGCATAGATCAAGATGTGGAGCGATATTACACATATCAAATATGACTAATACAAATATTAGGAAAAGACTGCTGAAATTATATATACAGTGTGTTCCTTCGCAGTTGTTTGGAAGAACGAATTCTTAAGAGGGCAGCTTAAATTGTAATTATACATGTAGATAGTGGAAAATATAATTATAATATAGCGCGCGTGCTTGCCCTATATAAGTCCTATTGAGCCGCTATGAACAAAATCTTTATTTACGCACGCCCGTGCGTAAATAAGATGACGTGAGCATTTTTTTTACCTCGCTGCAAAGTTGTCGTCTTTTAAGCTGATTGCAGTTTTTCTTCTCTTTAAAATATGGAAGAAACCAACGAAGAACTGCCTAATTTTTCAATCGGCATTGACCTTTTACGTCCTGATCCAACAAGCAGCAAAAATGAAGCCGAATTTAAAACTCGGAAGTTGCACGGTTTCATTCACAAATTTGTCGGAAGACCATCCGCAGCAAATTTTGGCCGAGAGGCATTCACTGGGAACAGAAAAGACATCAATTGGCCATTAACAAAAAAGGTAAAATTTCCGTGTTTATTGTTGTTTTTAAATTTGTTATGCACTTTTGTTATTACACAACAGGACAAAAATTTATTACTCATAAAAACAACCACTGCCAGGTCTTCTCAAGTAGCCGTAATGACCAGCCATTATTCGTAAATGAATGTAAAGTAGGATGACAGTCGTCTTCGCTAAAAAACAAGTTTTCTGGATTTCGCCGAGCAAAACATAAACATCTTCTCAGCGCCGGATCCAAACCATACTCCACGACGTCTTAAGAACATGTGGGTATTTTAACTTTAGGTGGACCTTAAGACACTTTCATCTTCGTTTCTTCTTAGTTTCAATTGATCGTTAACGAATAAATAAGCAAATTTTCTTTCTCAGTTTTACAGAAAGAATTTTCTTTCAAACTAGGCGATTGTGGCGTGTTTGTAACCAGCCAGTAGAAGCGTTTGTTTTTCTGTGGCGCGCGTTACGAGAATTTTGCATTTAATCAAAAAGCAAGCGTTTTTGTCAGCTATGTTATAAAAGAATTTGCTCATGCTTTTAGCTGTGCGCATATCGAGTTATGGATGCACTTGGGAAGTTTGGAGAGCACTCAAGAAGCTAGAGTTGCACTCGGCTATCGCCGAGTCGTGCTCTCCAAACTTCCCACGTGCATCCATAACTCGATATACACACGCTAAGCATGAACAAATTCGTAAATATTAAATTTCTTGAAGAGATTTTCAAAATTCCACTGTTTATACTCTTAAGGCCAAAGCATAAAAGTAATAAAAATATCCTATGATCGAGCTTATCAAAGTTCACCTGCCAGCTTATGCAAAAGAGGCTCAAGAAAACGGAGGGAAGGGCATTGATTGGCGTTTACTTTCCCCAACAAAACAATTTGATGAACCTATTCTAGGAACTTATATTACATTCTGTTGCTCTTGATTTGCTTTTTACCGTCCTAGGCACAAAATGCATTTTTTTCTTTTTAGTATTTAGAAAATAGGTAAAATTAAGTAAAAAAAGAAGAAGAAGAAGTAAAAATGACAGTCTTGAAGAGACCAAGAAATCACTGGTTTTTACTTAAGACTCTTCAAATTTCTAAGTATAAATATCATTCTTTACCATTATTGTTATTTTAAGTAAACCACAGAATAAACATCATTGCATTAATATCATTAACGGTCATCTGAGAAAAGAATCATGGAAATAGACGTGATAAAATGGTAAATAAAATGTAATTGATACACCACCAAGATACATTCATTTGTTTTATCTGTTCTTAAACTTGTAATTTGCAGCTTAGGAAGAACGTACACAGCGTTGCATACCTAAAATAAATTCGCGTTACTTTTAATTTTTGTCCGAAGAGTAAAACGTTTTTTACTTCAAATGAAACTATCCCTTCAGAATAGCGACCTAGCGAGACTGCTTGTCTTCCAAGCAAATATAAACTGGAGACAAACTTTTGATAAATTTAACTTTTGTCGTTAGTTCTCTGTTGTGAGAGGTGTTTTGTTCCCGTTTGCTTCTGGTAAAAGTAGCTGACAAGTAAACAAAAAATTAGAAAGGTTTCGACAGCATTTCCTTTCTTTTAAAGACGCATCTGGCACAACGGCCTCTTCCGGTGCCGGGCGCCTGACGAAATTCTAACCCTTTACATTCAAATTGCCAATGACGGATAGAAAATGAAGTAAACTATAATAGAAAGAACATAGATCTACCATTATATTTCGCTTTTTTTTTTTCGTAACCGTGAGATTATCCCTGTAATAGGTCATCAAAATGGTCTTTTAAAATAAAGGCACAAAATTCAAGCTCAACCGGCTGAACTGTCATAAACCTGTCAGTCTGAAGGAAAAAGATTAAATCCGTTGAATTATCATACGTATCTCTTCTTCGTCAAATGCTTGTAACCTCTTCCTCTTAATGACTCGGCTGAACAAAACCGCAACTTCAAAAAACCCTCTATCCTACATGGAAACATTTTGCTAGCATGGAAATAATTATCTACTAAATGGTGAGGTAAAAAAAATTGCTTGAATTAAAGCAAGAGCATAGATCTGCCATATGATTATATTTGGACATTTTTGTCCTAGCCGTGAGTTTAGTACGTAATTAAATCTGTCACTCTGAGAGCAAAACGACTAAATCCGTGGTATTATCATGCAGATCTTTTCTTCCCCAAATGCTTGCGATCGGGTGCACTCAATAATGACTCGGCTAAACAAAATATAAAGGCCGCAAACTCTCTATCCTACATGGGAACAATTTGCCCCCATAGCAGGACAATTTTCTACCAAAGGCTGTTCCCCTTAATTGACCCGGTTGAGTTGCTGAAAGTTATCTCAGACATTTTTCGAATATGCAGTCGTAAAATAAGTGTTAAAATTAATCTTTTTTTCCACTGGTTTTGATCATACAATAGTGCATCCAAGTATTCATTACCAATACCATTGATGTTCATTTTTATGTCTCAACTTTGTTAATGCAAGACATGAAAAAACGCATTTATCCAAGAGTGTTTTGGTAGGGGGTGCTATCGATTTTTCTTATTATCACAAAAAGGAAGCATTACATAAAAACCCTTGTTTCCTTTCTTGAGCCATTACATGCACCTCAGAGTTTTACCATGGGTTTAAATTTTCTGGAAATAAAATATGGAGCATACCTCTTGTTGTTGTATTTCTTGAGAAACATCGAAACTGAGTTTACCACCTTGGGCAGAAATTATTTCCGAAATTATTAATAATCATCCAGACTGTGTCACCACGAACTCGGACTTGCGCAATTATGTCTTGATCGCGGACAGCTGCATTTGCAAAAACTATGTATAACTGTTATGACGGTATTGTCGAGGAGGTTTAGTATTGTAAGAGAAGGTTGATTACAAAGTTTACTGATTTAAACGTCAGCAGTATTCAATTTGACTTAAAGATATATTCTGTTGACACACAAATCTGACCATCCCACAAGCCTAAAAGTTATAAGAAGTGTTTATTTAAATATTAATGTTATACCGGATTTCAATCAGAATGCTCAATCTAAATTCAAATGAGTTGTATCTAAACTGAGATAAAACTTTCAATTATCGTCGTCTATTATTTTACTTGGTTTAAAACGTCCCGTGGTCATTAAAGACAATATTGTTCAAGACTGCTGGCCTTGTTTCTTCTTCGTTAATTTAGCAAACAAAAGTTCTGGATTTGTAAAGCGAAAGACTGTATCTACTCATTCTTTTCGCTTCAGTTGACGGAGTGATGGACACTAAATTTTAAAACAGACCGTAATAAGATTTCAAGCCTCTTCCCAGAAAAAATTGAAAGGTTGTTGACCTGCAGAACGGATATTCGATACATCTTTCATATACATGTAAATTTCTGTCAGGGCGAAATTGTTATTTATGTTGTTAATTTACAAACATCAAGAATCGGGTGGACATCTAAGGACGTCGATGACTACAAATATACTTTTTCAATTATAAAAAGTGAAAAATGAAAAAGGCCATCAAGATTCCAATGACAAATTGATACAGAAGACGTCTCTGCCAACTCTTATCTCTGCCAACAACGAAGCTGCAAGTAATCACCATTCCCAAGATGAGTAACAAAAAGAAAGTAAAAGTATCAAATGACCCTCGAGTTAAGGACGCCAGGAAAGATCTGCAAAAACAGTATAAACTCTACCAACCGAACATCCAGACAAAAGCCAAGGCGAGAAACTAAAAGCTAGCAAAGAAATGCTTCAAAAAGTACAGCCCTTTCCCTCTGGACGAGTATAAAGCTGTGAAGAAGAAAATCAAAACAGGCAAGGCAACTGGCCCAGACGGAATTTCTCCGGAGGTCTTAAAACACTGTTATTTGGATGAAACTGTTCCTGCAGTTTGCAATCGACCTTCTTATAAACCTTGACAAGCCAGAGCAGTGGTCAGAAAGTTCCCACACCAAAAGCGGTAATCTTGGCCAAGTCAGCAACTGCAGGGAAATAAGTTTCTCCCAGATAATGCTCAAAGTCGTCAACAGAATGATATTTAATCGCATTAAACCCATCCGCTACCCGTTGCTACGAACAAAGCAGAATAGGTTCAGGCCTGGTAGATCCACCACAGCACAAATGCTGACACTAAGAAGGTTTATTGAAGCTATCAAACCAAACATTTGCCAGCAATAATTACATTCATGGACTTCAGAAAAGCCTTTGATTTTATCAACAGGAGAAAGATTCTTCAGATTCTCAAGGCCTATGGCATCCCCACACGGTTGGTGGACGCCATTGGTAAAACCTACGAGGAAACACGGGCTAATGTCTCCTCCCCTGACGGTAAAACCGGATTCTTCAAAATCACCGCAGGCGTGCTACAAGGAGAGACACTAGCCCCTTACTTGTTTATAATAGTTCTGGTTTATGTACAACGAGAGGCTATCGAGGGTCACGAGGGGAGTCTTGGACTAATAATCAAGTCTAGACAAGGACGCAAAGTTAAAGCCGTAAAAGTCACCGATCTAAATTTGCATACGACATTACTCTTTTTGGCGATCAGTTCCAACGAGCGCAAGACCTACTCAGAAATGTTGAAGAAGCATCGGTCTTCTTCCAATGGAAAGAAGACAAAATACATGTTATTTAACCATCATGTTGATCCTGAGCTCAAAACGCGAGACGACGAAGTAACTGAACCTCTTGAGAACTTCAAGTATCTTGGTTCATGGATCAGTGACTCAGAACATAACGTCAAGGTCAGAGAAGGCTTTAGCTTGAATAGCTTGCAACAAAAAGAGAAAAGTGTGGACCTCAAAGCTGTCAAGATCAAACTGTTTAGAGCAACTGTGGAGTCTGTCTTACTCTATGGAAGTGAAAATTGGATCGTGACGAAGAAGATGGAGAAAAGTGTCAATGGATACTACACCAGAATCCTGCGAACGACCCTGAATGTGCACTGGCAACAACATACGATCGAACAGCCAGGAGCTATACAGGAGCCCCCAAGAGTTAGTGACACAATCCGTGCAAGAAGATTAAGATTAGCTGGCCATTGTGCAAGTCACGATGAAAAGACTGCTTCAAAAGTGCTGCTTTGGGAACCCCAATACTACATACATTGACACTATCAAGGCTGATACTGGACTGGACAATACCAAAGAGGTAAGAGTAGGGTTGACTTTTGGCATCAAAAAGGTTTAAAGTGGTTGGAGTCAAAACTATGGTGTGTCTTACTTGTAAGTACTTTAGAGGGACCCAGTCAGCTGATGCATATGCGCATTAGATACCATTTCTTAGCTGATTTGCATATCACAAGACACGTACACGCGCGTGAAACAGAAAGTGAAAAGCACATCCGGAATATCTAAACAAACCTTGTGGAGATGAACTACAGAAATTGCAAGTCAAAATCGTGATTATAGACCCTAATTCATATCAGAGCGCTCCTTTTTTGTGACTCTTTTGTATACCATTTCGAATTCACCGATCGACGTGTCCAGAAAAAGCCAAACACCGACGAACACTTCCGATAGAGGTGAGAAATGACACGAAGCCTGAATCGCCGTAGAAGGTTCAAGGTGGAGAAGGTTCGATTTTTTAACATATATGCAACGATTGTTACTGATTTGTTTCTCTTCATATTTTGTTCAACGCAGGCGATTTTTCCCGTCCGGCGCCTACGCGTTTCCCAACTCTCCTTTTCATGTTCCATTGGATACTGTGTTTAACCGAATATGATAAAATACTGTGAGAGCGGAGCTCCCTGCGCGGTGCGAAGAACAGCGCGTGGGCGGAGCCCCATAGCTAAGTCAGTCTACCCATCCCAGAAAATTTGGTAATCACGTGACCGACCGACCGACCGACCGCCGGAGCGTCCGTCCGCACCATAGGGTAACTAATGTTTACTCTTACACTATCTTGCTAGTTTGGGAGCCCAAGAGAAAACTAATTGCACATCAATGTTGTGATCAATTGACAGCCGTCAAAACAGGGTATCCGCTGACCAGTATCATCTGACCGTACCAGAGTGCCGACCCATCGAGGTCAAGCACCTTTTTTTTAAGTTATCTGCTGACAAGGTACCAGTTTCAAATGACCTCAGGATCAAGTTTCTTTTTTTCCAGTGATTCATACCAAATATGTTGTGTTTATGTCACTATGGCCCCGCACTATTTGGATTTTGATTTCAAACTTACCTCGAACGCGAAAATTCAGCCAGTTTTGTTTTTTAAATACAGGCGGTGGAGACCTTTTCTTACCATGGTCACGCGGTCATGCTTACCATGGTCATGCTCTGATTGGTCAAAATTTGACGGGTGAGTTCATGCCGAAAATTTATGCAACATCTTGAAAGTTGTTTACTTATACAGCTGAAGCTGACAGAGTTTTGTGTCAACTTGTGATGTTTTTAACTGTCGTTTTCCTCTGGATGTACAAAATGAAATACAGCTGCCATCAAGAGTCTTCTGTTATTCATGGCTGGTTTGTTTACTGGGTTTTTCGTTGAAAAATGGGTCGCTTGTCAAAATTCGGTAATTCGATTTCAGATGGCATCGTTCTCGTTTTTTCCCCTTCCTTAATGCGTAAGAGGGTTTAAAAGGCTCAAGCAACTGTGGCCTTTCTTGATAGCTTTCAGAAACTGAATGTCGAATGGTAAGCCTGAGTAATTATTGTATTTGATGTTTGTTTTTGTTATATATAATTTCATCAAGTCGAGCACAGTTTATGAGGCAAGTTTATGCACGCTTGTAGGATTTGAGTCAATGATCTGACCTGGTATCAGGTTTGATACAAGCATACAGAACTTTAAAAAGTCTTCAGATATATTTTCTCACCGCAAATAGAAAGAAAACGATCCGAAGCAAGATTTTCTTGCTTCGAGGAGTATTTTTAGAAACACTTTAATAATTGACTTCGCGAATGAAAACTGTTGTCTCTGTAAATGTTTCACCGAATTATATTTTTCTTATTGATTGTTAGTAGTCTGTCTTGCAATTTTAATCGCTTGCCCGTTCCGTTTGTTTTCATCGTTCATGAAAATCGCTTGCTGCAGGAGTGCTCAAAAATGTCGCACGTACCAAAGCTTTATAAGATTACACATCGTTAGAACTGAAACCATTAAATAACAAAGAACAATAATAATAAATTCGTTGTTATGTTGAGGCGTAACTCTATTAAAGTTCATTCAAATACTCAACCACGCTGACAGCTCGCACTATAGTATGAGAACCGGCAGGCCGTATGGGTGATTTTGGAAATTTTTTGAACGGTTTCGATTAATCTTCCTGAATATTGGCTGAGTGCTATTTGTCTTGAAAATTTGTAAAATACCGCATTCTGTCCGAGGCGACATAAAGGCCAGGTCCGAAAACGGGTGTGGAAAATTAACTTTTTTGGTCTGGACTAGGGTCAGGATTTGGAGAACCGGGCGGCTCCTTGTTGCCTTTATTTAATCATTTTTCTTACATCTTTGAGATTTTCAAAACCAGCAAGTCAAGTGCGAGGAGGCACAGTATACCGCACTAAGGACTTAGTTCACAAAAAATGGTTAAATTCAATACGCTCTTTTTTACTATAAGAATGCATTTTATTGGAAAATTGAGGCTAAAATTTAAGATCGTTTAAGAATATTTTAAGAATAAACCTAGGCTGGGATATAATTTTGTGTTCAAAAACTGTAAATACAATACAATCATATGTTTTCAACTTATTCCATTCTCTTAACAGCATAACTTGCCAACAAGACGAAAAAACTTGTACTAACTATACTTGATACCCTAATACAATCTAAAACAGAATATCATAAGCTAATCGGCGGAAAAATAACTAAAGAATATTTAGCCTGGACCGGAAGAAAAAACATTCTTATAAAAAAAATAGCGTACTAAGTTATCGATCGTACTTGCGTTTTCAGTTCTTTCTTCAAAACACCTGTTTTTTCTTTTTCAGAACAGCTGTTTTTTGGTTGTCTTTTGTTTTTGTTTGTTTGTTTTTTTTTTTTTTTCATTTTCTCATCATTTAACACGGAAAACGAAAACATAATCCTACGAAAGACTATTTGATTGGTTGAATAAACCAAAAGAGTAGGCTTGGTTATTCATGTTACTTACATTTAAACAAAATAATTTATTCTAAACGAGTCGTCGGGAAGTTTCTAGTAAGTTCATTTCTCTCCCTTTTCTCTCTCTCTGCAATTTAGGTAAGTCCGAATAGTTCTAACAAGGCGAAATGATTATAGTGCTATAGGTTTTAAAAAACCGGCCTTCAGTTCTCCTTTTTTGCCCTGAAATGTAATAATTTTCTTTTACAATTTAACCTAGCTTTGTCCTTATAAATATTATACATATACAGCTTTAGCGAGGAATCACGAGCGCCCTAGACCCTGGAGTTTTTAGACCTTTTTTTAATAATCCTGTTAATTTATACTTGTATTATCTGTTTCAAGTCAAATGATTGCAAGGTGTACTCAAGTGCATTTCCACTATAAGCACCACCGTTTGTAGGCGCAAGTGTATGTACCTCGTTGACTTTCCCTGGGGCAATTACATGAATAATCTTTATTAATATGTGAAGTATATCTTTATGACCGTACAAGCGATTAATGAAGAGCAAGTTCGGAAGTTATCCATTGAGGGCGAGGGGTCTGATACAGGAGAGTGCGTATCCATTTCAATATTTTTCTGTAGTCAAGTGTTCTTAACAACTGAATTGATAAGACAAATTTGTGTTTTGTGGCTATGTATGTTCATAACATGTGTTTTTTATTAATGTCGTTTGTCAAACTATCGTTTTCAGCCAAACGTGAGCCTCTTGAGTGTGATTATTCTACTTGAATCTGGTAGGCCAGCGTCCTTATCTATTTTATGATACATATATCAGGCCGATTTCTTTGAAAACGAACCAAGCGAAATCTGCAGCCATTTGAGTGAAAAATAACGTCATAGTCCGAGATAGCGAACCAATCAGATTTCTTGAATCACCAAGATCTCTGAGTGTGTGTATACTAAACAATGATTATACCATGCCCTTTATTAAGTGGTCAGTGTACGCGTCAGTGTTCAAGATTAGAGACTAAATGAAAGTTTCTCCAAGGAGAAAAGACTGCCATCCGAACAAAATAGTTTTAATCTCTAGAAAACTTGGAAAACGCAATTTCTTCGGGAAACACAAGAAAGCCACAAAGAAGAAAGATTTTGTCATGAAGTTTTACTGGAAATTCATTGAAAACTACAGGCATGCCAAAATACCTTAACTTAGCAACGAAATAAGGCAAGCAATGCGCGGGGAATTCTTCTTGATTGCGAACACAGTCGCCGAGATATAGCATGAACGATTAGAAACAGCACTAACATTTCTCAATAACTAGGTTTGCAGAGGATACAGTCATTGGATTTCCTTATAACTTTGCACACAGTTTAGCAATAAGAATTCACGTTTTCCAAAAATTGACGCGATCAAACAGCCCAAGTTCGATACGTTAAAATTCTAACATGACTTGGAGGCTTGGTCATTTTTCGATAATTGGTTCGGTTTTCTTTGTGCTCAGCCCTCTTCTGAGAATCGGAGACAATGGAGTCGTGAAGACGGTGCAATTTTGTCTCTCAAACCTCGGAGTAATGTTAAAATTTTAATATATCGAACGTTGACCATTTCTGTTGTATCAAACAGCAGTTTTTAAAAATAACTTTCAAATGAAAATATTTATTCAGTGTTTCACAAACCTCATTTCTTCAAATTTTGGTTTTAAGTTTTCATTGAATGAAAAGCGATAATAACAGTATCAAAATAGTAATAATAATTGTGCTAAATTTTGTCAGATTCTTATCGGTAGTTTTTTGCCTGAAATTGTGGTTTATGAGCTAAGAAAACAGGCTGATGCCATTGCTGTAAATAGCCCGCCCTTAGATGTGTCCACACTCCACACGGATACTTGCAAAGTGATCCCTACATGGTGGTCAGCGGAGTTCACAAAATAAATCTTTGCCTTGTATTGTTTTGGCTTTTAGTACTGAAATTTTAAAACCAAAACAAAAAACCGAGAACGTAAGCGCAAATGTATATCAGACATTGATGTATCGATTTAGACTGTAGAGTAGAATTGAGTTACATATGCGTGGATTGAGACGATAAGGAAACATTTCAGCGGACTCGCTTGGGACCAACTTTACCGCCTCGCTCGCAAGAGGATCGAAATGCACCAATCACAGCACACCATTGTGATACAAAAGGTAGATCTCGTTGTCTGAAGAGGAAACACAGTAACCAAGCGAAACGTGGAAACATCGTACAAAAAACAATAAATCCATTATTTAACCGTTCAAAATTCCACGATTTCTTCAATCCCAGTAATTTACAAGACCCTTCAACCGTTTTAAATGTCATAGTCAATAAAAAGGCATTAATGGGCTTTACAGCCCAAAAAATTTCTATGTTGCTGTCGAAGCACAACTCAGTCACAATAGCAGTCCAACTATGCTGGGCTATCGCTATACAGTTATTCTATTTAACATTTAGACCCGTGGCCCTTGAGGGCGAAGGGTCTAATTGTTTTAGTGTCACTTAACTAGTCGGAAAGAAAAGATAATAACAAAGTTAGCAAATGCAAGTTGAAGAAATATTTATTTGGGAATAAAAGGAAAGAAAGCGACACGCTCGATGCGCTAAATTTGTATAAATTTACACAAGTGTCACGTTTCTTAAACACGTGATACAAATGCGTAGCTTTTGAAAATTCATTCATTCATTCAGCTGTGAAGGTGGTGAAAATCCAGCCACAACTGTTCATAGAAAAAAACATCTTTAAAATAGTGCAGTGACCCACAATACTTTTATGAGCTGCAAGGAAAGCTCAAGTGAACTAGATCAAGTTGGCGACTGATAATTGGGCCAAGTTTTCAACAGTTTGTCGATTTTCATTTCATCGCATGTAGTTGTTGTTTACGATGGAAACAGAGCAGCCATGAAAGCTAAAAGACTTTGACATCCCACAAAACGCGAAGTGGTCGCCATTGTTTTGGTAGGTTTCCAAAACCGGCGAATTTCGCTACTCGAGGACTATTACTCTCTAGTAGCGTAGCCAATTAAAATGCAGGATTTGCATTAGTCCACTAGTTGGGTGATACTAATTTTCATTATTTCTATTTACATATAATTAAAATTTAAAACAATTTTCAATGCTGGGTTGTCATTTAAGTAATTTAGGAATTTCATTAAACCATCATCTAAACCGTGCTTATTGGACCTAATAATCGTCACGCACTTTCATCATTTTGAAAAAACACTCCATAGTATAATAGAAAGCCAACCGAACCTTGTCGATAACATTTCCATTGGAGAAAAACAACTACATATTTTCTCTCATACATGCTTACTAAAGTACCGGTTTTAATGAAGGTTATAAACGATTTCTGAAAGACGGTTTTGTAAACATCAAGTAACAATTAAACAGCAATTAACCACAGTGATAATTACAGTAACTGTAGGTAATTGTTTAGGTCAACACCGAAAGCGAAAACATTTAGAGGGCAAGACAAAGCGAACTAACTACTGAGTATACTGCGCTTCTATAAAATACTTAGTTACTACGATCATGTTTAAATTTCAATTGCATTTGCCAAAATTCTTATGTACTTTCAAGTACGTTACAGAAAGTAATTACAGAACTGTGAACGATGACCGCTTCAGCCGAGCTATAAAATGTGTTAATCTTTATTCAGACTACCACAAGTCGCACGCGCCAAAAAATATAATGACCGGACTTAATTGATTTTACAATGAACTGTTATATAAAGAATTATTGCACTTCCTGCTCTTTTAATTATTTTTTGAAGTATGTGTAAGGTATAAAAAAGCAGCTTAGCTACCAAAGTAAAGTGAAATTTGAACTCCGTTTTGAATTCGCTGCAACTTCACCAATTTAAGGTGCAACCAAATGGCAATAATTATTTTTGGCACAGTTCTTACTTTAGGGAGGAAAAAGGCAAACCTACCGGTAAGTTTGTTTGAATAATGAAGAACAGAGCGGTCATAAACACAATTTCGCATTGCTTTTTAAAAGGACATAATTATAGCTTTGTTTTGTTATGACATGATTCTAGCAGTTACGAAAACGTAAGAGTCCATTCAGAAACGTTCTTACAACTTAAAGGCATATGGAGGAGGATGTGATTCCGAACCCAGTCAATAACGTTTTAAGAGTAAAACAAACGGTATTTTGCTATTGCATAACAAAAAGGTTAGTGCTTTGGCCAAACAAACCGCATGTTTTTGAATGTAAAGTTAAGTATTTAAATTTGCCTTCTAGCGGACATTTTACCTTTTAAAATTACATTTTATAATTCTCATGTTAGGGTTAGCACTGTTATTTTAGCATTGACCGCATCAACAAAGCTCGCTCTCTACACTAAACGATTCTGCCAGTAAAAGTTACTAAAGAATTAATGACATACCGTATCTTATAAATATTTTAAGGGTGCCGACGTTCTATTAGATCGTAGTTAGTGGATGAGAATGGTAATGACAGGCAGGAAAACTAGGAGACAACGATGCTCAAGTCTTTTCACGAGCAGAAGTAAACTTCAGAAAATCCAACTGAAAACTCCATAATCTCCAAAAAAGTAATTGCTGTGAGCATTTCGTATCATACGTTGGCCATGTATAGGATTGCACTAAATGAGCAGTACTTAGAGAAACAATGCTTAAATAACCTGATAGCCTAGTCTTTAAAAATGTGCTTCAGGTGGCCCGAACATGTTTAAATGCGCCTTGGTTAATATGTTTTTGAATCGCGTTTTTCGGCAGGAAAGATTTAACCGATTTCTACGATTTCTGGCATCCTTAAAAGAATGATCGAACTTTAAGAAAATGTTCTTTATCTTCTTGTAGGTATATAAAGGTTTGAGAGATCGGCATTCTTTCCCAAGGCGTCGCCATGTTAAAACGCAGACCATGCAGACAGCAGATTGCAGACTGTGCAGACCGTGCAGACTGTGCAGACTGAGTGTTATTTTTTTACTTGTACCTTAATTTTCTACCAAAAATTTTTACTATAGTTTCCCGCTTCCCCTCATTATGTGCAATGTGCATCACTATCATATGTGCACCGATCGCACCGATGTGTACCTGCAAGGGCATGGCTAAGAAAGGAGAAAATTGCGGGCTCACGTTTACCGGCAGATGTAAAGGTGCGCAGTTTCGCGCGCTTTTAGCAGCGCAGCTTCAGGAGCGTGCAAGATGGATGAAGGTAGCCTGTTTTTTTCTGTAACTGTATTATATTACCTCAATTGTTTAAGTCACTTATACTAAAACCCTTTTCCGCTTCCTACAACGTCTACGGGAGAGACATTTCCTCAATTTCCTTAATTGTTGATGATCGTCTTTGGTTTCACTTTGTAATTCAAACCGGTGACTTGTCGTCATTTCTTCAAATCTTACAGATACCGATGTCATCGTTGTGAGCTCGGAAGATTCGGGTAAGACTTTTGTTTATGTATCTTTTTAAGGGCGTCGATAAAACCCGGAACACGGAACATTCCGGAACATACCGGAACCTGAAATAATAATTTTCATGAAAAAAATAAATAAAATAATAAAATAATTTTTGTAAAAATTAATAAAAACATTAAAAAAACACGAAAAATAAAGAAATAAAGAAAAAGAAACTGGTATCATCTCCGAGTATGAGAAAACAATATTTTGTCGCAATTAATTTGTTGGGCGATTGAGGGTCCATGCAAATGACAGTAATGAGTGAAGGCTTGCTTCTAAATTCAAACTATATTAAAATGGGTCGCGAGAAGGGTAGTCTCCTTCGCAGCCGTTTTGAGGCTCGTCACGCAACGCTCCTCCCCACAAAGAAGCCAAGTCAAGCCAAGTCGGTAAGTAACCCATTTCAAGCCAACATATAGTCTCCTTATAACCGACATTTGCTTACTTGAGGTGTTTGCTTTCTTGAGGTTGACATGAGTTACTTACAGACTAGACTCTGTGAACTTAAGAAGAGCTTAGGAGCTCCTGTCTTTGGATTTTAGCGGACAATACTCACATTCGTAGTAGTTTCTATACTGTTTACAGTCAGCCTGATATTTCAGACGACTCCTCGAGTCGCAGTGGAGTTTGCGACTCGTGGAGACGGTTGAAATTCAAGTTAGTTTACAGTCCCCTCTTTTTTCCCGCCTGGTGTAGGATGGCGATCGCCGCTGTCATCCCTTGTGACGTTGCATTGTTTTTTTCAACACTGTGTGCTGAAAACGCTGTTGCCCCCAGTATTTCGAGCCCATGCCTAATTTATCGAAGACACTTGAAGGTTGGCATACGCCACTTGTTATTTTTTAAGCACTATTTTTCAGCTAAATTCACTGAATATTACAGTATCCGTGTACGTGTCCGGGTCAAACGTGAATAGAAAGGAAAGGAGCCGTCCGTCCGTCTTTGTTTGTTTGTTTTTGTGTTCCACCTTGCTAAATATATGGTTCCGTCGTGAAGTCTTGTCGCCGAGAATAGCTCAAATCCAGGGAACGTCACAAAATTCAAAGAAACAAACACGTTATTCGATTCGATTTAGCAGATAAATATAAATACATTGCAAAAGTTGTCTCTCAAATACTGTAACTTCGCCCTCACCAGTTTTGCCGTCAGAGCTGGATACCCAAATCTTTGGCCGGGTAGACTATATGGAAGCCTTGGTCTTGGCCGGCCTGGAGTCTCTTAGTGACAGGAGAGTAGGAGCTTGTAAGCGGTTTATGGCTACTGCACGCCAAATGTCCCCCCTTAAGAACATCATCCCCTCTCCTGCCGCTATTGAGTCTCATTACAGTATAAGGGTCCTACTTCCAAGACGCCAACATGGTCATACCAGAAGAATTAATGACTTTGTAACTTATAAATTTCAGTGAATGTATGTAAATAGTTAAATGTATGTGACAATGACCTTCCCCAACAATTCAGTTATTACTGCAAGTGGGTGAAATAAACAGAATATCTATCTATCTATCTATCTATCTATCACTTTGACAGCGTCGATCGCCAGTCCTCAACTTGCGACTCAGGAGACGGCTACAATTCAGGCTAACTGATAACAGTTAGAAACTACCACTGCGCTACCACTGCGCTACCACTGCCACTGCAACTATTTACGGCGAATGTGAATCTTACCCACTAAAGTCCAAAGCGACGAGCCCCTAATTTAAACTCTTCTTATTTACGGTCGCAAAGCTGTAAATGGATAACCGTTAAACCATATGGCAAACAGTTACAAGAGGTAGCTGTGTAAGGAAAGCTTGAAACACCCCCCCCCCCCCCCCCCCGCTTCTTGCGACCCATTTTAATATAGTTTGAATTTAGAAGCAAGCCTTCACTCATTACTGACATTTGCATGGACCCTCAATCGCCCAACAAATTAATTGCGACAAAATATTGTTTTCTCATACTCGGAGATGATACCAGTTTCTTTTTCTTTATTTCTTTATTTTTCCTTTTTTTGTTGTTGTTGTTGTTGTTTTATGTTATTATTTATTTTTACAAAAATTATTTTATTTTTTTATTATTTTTTTTTCTTGAAAGTTATTTTATTTTTTCATGTTCCGGGATATTCCGGTATGTTCCGGAATGTTCCGGGTTGTATTGACGCCTTTTTTTAATTCGATTCCCAAGAGTGTCCTTCTGGGCGGGTTTTCACTCGGGGATAGACAATTGTATTTGCTCCATGCATTCACGCCAATAAGTTGTAGTGGTTTGAAACCGACAATCTTGTTCGAGTATCATGGTTCTCGTTTATGCAGTTCCAGGACTAAACAGTCAATTGGTAACAAATGTATTATTTGTACAACTCGAAGATGTGGAGGAGGTTTGAATGCGCGTTCAACTAGATCCCCTGCCGTGTATTTTAGGTATATTTTTTCTTAATTTTAATTCAATATTATCTTTGAGAAGTTTCAAGTCGCTGCCCTTCTAGATCTTCTCTTAATTCTGACGCTTATGCATCAGTCAATTCCACCTGCGCCCAGGCACCCCCCCCTGGGAATAAGCCTTTTTTTTCTCATGGATGGCAAATTCCCGGGGGAGGGAGCACTTAAGAGCGGCCGTCCGTAAATATCGCCTGGGGGTGTGCAAAATGAAAAAATCGAAAATCCCCAAACTTTGTCAGAATATAGGTCTAGGTAAACTATTTCTAGAAAAATAACTTTTAGTTCGATTGGATTTTTATTTTACGCGTACGGCGACCGAGTCGGTTCGGAGGCTCTCAGATCAGTTTTCACGGGTTCAAGACCATATATTACTTAAAAATCGTTTAAAAATTAAAGAAGTAAAAATCTCTGCCTCTGAAAATCTTAATAGATAGAGTACAACTTAACCAATAACTTCGATGTGAAATTTTCCTATTCCACAGCAAATCTAATATTTTTCGGATTTTTAATAATTTTACTTATTTTACCGATTTTTGACAGACATAAAATTGGCAAATTTCAGACACAAAAATCACTACTTGGTATACGGCTTTGAGCCACAACGTACCTACCGATAGAAAGAGCAAGGTGTCTTCCTCAAATAAATGCAATAAAATTCTTGGGCAATCCTGCAGGGAAAATTTTTGAACGCCAAACAAAAGCGACCCTTGAGGTCAAAACACGCCATTTTGTCACGACATTCGAAGGGTAAAAACAACGATACTCCCGGTTAAAAAGATACCAATGCGTTTTTCCGCATGGAACTCTTTCCATTTGCTGAGAAAATTTGCTATTAAACAGCTATATGCCTTGTTCCGTGCATTTTGTTAAGAAACGTTTGCTAACAAGTGACATTTTGCGTCTTGCAATATCTATACTCTTCGTAAGTTGTCGCGGTCGAAGGCCTATTGAAACGTCATAGCTTTTTAGAACTCAAAATAATTCACTCAATAACATGGAATTGTAACTTTCTTAAAATGATACTAAGAAACCCTATTTATACACCTACCATTTTTTTAAAGCCTATCAAAGATATGCAACAGCATACTGTCTTCCCCTCCTGTGCCAAATACTCGTATGTCACCGAGCGGGAATGTCACGTTTGCGTGACACAGAACAGGAAGGGCTATGCACTTCAAACCGGAAGCTGACTGAACAATTTAAGTAGTAGGCCTTACAATTGTAAACAACAATCTTTAGAAAGGCTCTAACTTATAAGTAGTTAAAACATGAGAGAAAATAAACTGATATGACTGACTGAACACACTATGACAACCTTCCACTTCCGGTTTGCGAAATAAACTGCAAAAGCCGTGGACGAAGACCCTGCGTGATGGTTGCCATAGTTTGATCTCTAGAAAAAAAGATCTTATCAGCTAAAATATTATATTGAGAAAATAAAACTGAGACGTCCTACGACTACTGCAACGTGTATCACTCGAGTACGCGACGCTGTCAGCAGCTGCAAGATTGGCAGGAAGCTTTGTCGCTAAGTTTGCTATATTGTTATCATCCACAAAGAGAACATCTTACTGGGCTCTTCCAGTGAGACAGCATTCGGCCTTAATCCTTGAACCTGAAACGGACAGCAGAGGCGTGCAACGTGCTGCCTTTAATGTACATGCTGTTGTACATATTTGGAATAGTATCACAGGATACCTATCCATTATGGAAATGAAGTCAATCTGGGACATCCATATTTGGAATCTATCAACATATGATACCCAAGCGATTAAAACGCAAGAAATTTTCTAGTGAAAGTTCTTGCCAATTTCCAAAGAAATCGTGTTCAGGTATCAATTATTTATGAATGTAATTTCATAAAGTGAAAATATGCTAAAAATGTGCTTACTTTGAGAGTGGCTCACTCAGCGAAAAGCTGCTCAGAATCGAAAAAAGGAGCTCAAAACGTACAAGTTGCTTAAAAGTTACCGAGTAGAATCTGTCTAGGCCTAGATTTAAATTTAGCTGAAACTTTGTTTTTCTTTCGGTTGTGTTTTACACTTAGCGTCAGTAACATCCGTAACCCCAATTCCACACCCCGATTCCCTGCCCCACCCTACCTCCACACGCGCACAAGCCGTGAGACACAGTCTCTCGTTAGCTTGAATGCCAGGAGATTTAGCAGTAAGGCCATTCAACTACTCAGTCCCAAAAGGATACATTTTCTTATCACCTTACCAGATTTTGTGTTATTATGCAATGAAATTGGAAGAATACTGTGCTGTGGAATGTTAGAAGAGAGTAGGTGGACATGCTTAAAATCTCAGTAATTAGTTACAAGAGCACGATTTTACGCGTTCATCGATCAGTTTTCTTCGTTTTTCTTCGTTTTCCAGATCAGCATATCAAACGCAACATTGGCACGCCCAACGACACGGGGTACCCAACAAAGTTTTATACGGGGAGTCACTGCCCTAGGAATGAACCCATTACCAATTTATACACCATTTTTGACTGAAAAGGTGTCCTCTTTCGTGTACTTTCCATTAAAAAATGGTGCCCCTTAAAAAGTCTCTTTTCTTTGCATCCCGCTTTGAATGCACTGTCCCTCTCTTTTTCCTATTTTTAAACCATATGAATAGATGACAAAAAAAACCAAGATGTTTTCTCTGCATATATTGTTTTTTAATCCTTCCTTTTGGGTCCTTTTCTAAACCTTTCATATATACTTTTAATATTAAAATCCGCTATCCTTCAACATATTCAATTTTTTAAGCAAGGACCGGATCCTAATAAAGGATCTAATCAGCAATAAGTGAAAATATAAGACAAAAAAACAAGGCTGATTTTACAGTCGGGAACATATAATCTTTTAACCAATATTTCGGAAGGCACGGCCTTCCTTATTCAGGGTCTTACATATAATGAGACGTTACATTAAGTTATATGTAAGACCCTGAAGAAGGAAGGCCGTGCCTTCCGAAATATTGGTTAAAAGATTATAATATTCCCGACCGTAAAATCAGCCTTGCTTTTTTTGTCTTATACACTCCAACATAACTGAAACCTAAGCTACCCCTTTCGGGCGGAGCCAGTTGTCGTATACGCTATTATCATAGAGAGTTACCAGGGCGCTCAACTGGGGAAAACTTCCCAAAAGCCTTTGCTTCTCCTCAAGAAACTGATATTTTCTCTTATGTAAGTTAGGGCGCTGAAAGGTGCTTATCTACGCATCCTCAAAGTAGACCAAAAAAAAGCTGGCTTTCGAGTGCTTTACGTTGGGCACACCCCCGGGGGGCTCAGGTGGCATACCGATAATGCCAATCGCTGGCTGTGCATAATTTTTTTAAATAAAGCCCAGTTTTGGAAGTTAGGAAGTATTGATCATCGAAACGATCAATTATATTTGCCAATATTTCGGTCTGCAACACAAACCTTCAACGGGGGATAAAAAAGAACAAAAAATGAATACAGATGCAGTTTATCACGTTGATTTATACCACGGGGCTCTAATGCCATTTTATTTTTGTTTTCTTTCTTTCTTTTTTCTGTCACTCTTCCTGCCGTAAGGACCAGTTTACTGTTTCAATTTTAAAATTTGGTCAGTACTAAAGATGTTACTGATCGAGGTCTACTAAAGATCCCGCTTATCCTCAATAGTGTGTCATCATGGTTTTGCCTTCACAAATGTCCGTGGTACATACTGAGTTGCCTGGGACAGGAATTTCATCTCGCAGTCTTAAGTAGTTAATATTAAGTATTCCGCCAGGTTGTCTTCGATGTTTGTACGAATTACATAGGAAATTTACACCTCCTTCCCTCCAAACCAGGATGGGAAAATGGTGCATTTTGGTTTTTGCGCGGTTCATCCATGATTTGGGGCGGGGGGTGGAGAGGGGGGGGTCTGGTTTGCTGCTTCATTTTTGATGATTCTGTCCAAGATTGTAGCTCAATGGGATGTTCCTATAATCTGATGATCTTTTGACCTAAACTAAGCATGCTGGGATCAGCAGAGCAGACCAGATATCCCAAAATAATAGATAACGCATGTGGCATAATTTTTTGTTTCTCAAAAGTTTCGTAAATAGTTCGTCGTACTTTGTTTTATCCTTTTGTTTACTTCTTCATCGCCTTGCCGTAAGGATCAGTTTGCCGTTTTATATTTTTCTACAAGTTTAATTGTACCGGATCCAGGTCTACAACTGGGAGATCCGGCACCACTCATTTGTTTGTTGCTGTGGTTTTGCTGACATTTTAAATATTTCAACCAGCCAACTGACATATCTTTTTTACTTTTAGATTTTAGTTTTAGGAAGGATTTAGTGCATTTTGCAGAACAAATCTTACTTTTTTTCCGACACAGTGCTGCTGACATTCCCCTCCCCCCCCCCCCCCACCCCCGCCGCTCCGCTCTGGAGCATCACCCTACCCTAGGACAAAAGTGAGTAACGCATTCGCCTTCCGTAACTGATCAGTGATGTGAGGAGACCGCAATAGCCGGTTATATATTTCCAAAACATCTTCATTTCCTAAGAGATAAGTATTATATTTAGTCTTTATACATCGTTATGTAAGCCAACGTCGGTAAATCTGTTCTTTTATGTGCATGAATCCAATTGGTAGTAAGTTTTGAACCTGATGTGATCCGAATGCTGTCAAACATTGACCGCCGGTTAGAATTAGGCTTTCGACTGCCAACGGGCGCATTGTAAGTGAAATAATTAGGCAAAAGGAGTGCAGATAAGTCGAGTCTAATCAATATTGCTCAAGAGCATAGAGCTTTTGGAGGAATCTGGCCAATAGAGCATTTTTATTGATTTAACCGCCTTCGAATGTCGTGACAAAATGGCGTGTTTTGACCTCAAGGGTCGCTTTTGTTTGGCGTTCAAAAATTTTCCCTGCAGGATTGCCCAAGAATTTTATTGCATTTATTTGAGGAAGACACCTTGCTCTTTCTATCGGTAGGTACGTTGTGGCTCAAAGCCGTATACCAAGTAGTGATTTTTGTGTCTGAAATTTGCCAATTTTATGTCTGTCAAAAATCGGTAAAATAAGTAAAATTATTAAAAATCCGAAAAATATTAGATTTGCTGTGGAATAGGAAAATTTCACATCGAAGTTATTGGTTAAGTTGTACTCTATCTATTAAGATTTTCAGAGGCAGAGATTTTTACTTCTTTAATTTTTAAACGATTTTTAAGTAATATATGGTCTTGAACCCGTGAAAACTGATCTGAGAGCCTCCGAACCGACTCGGTCGCCGTACGCGTAAAATAAAAATCCAATCGAACTAAAAGTTATTTTTCTAGAAATCGTTTACCTAGACCTATATTCTGACAAAGTTTGGGGATTTTCGATTTTTTCATTTTGCACACCCCCAGGCGATATTTACGGACGGCCGCTCTTAAGCTGTCAAATGCCCGGCGGTGGTGACGAAAAAAGAGGACGAATGCCCCGCCCCCGGGATCGTTTTAATGCCAGTTTTCATTTTCGTGCGCTGCAATAGATCGCAAAGTTGTTCTAGAAAAGAAATGAAGCGTGTTTTGAGGCCCAATTCACGTTTTCTGAAACTCGAAGGTCGCAAAATGAGTTGAATTAGTTGGCAGCAGTTGCAAACCGATGATAAAAAACCATTCAGGCACAAAACACCGCTAAAATTGTGGCCTGATGTGAAATGCGTAAATATTTTCTAACACAGACGTTTTTAGTTATACATATTGTAGTCCTTGATTTCAAATTTGCAAGTCTTTAATATTTCCAAAAGCCGGAATTTTATTAATTACCATATAGAATGAATCAAATGCGGCCTGTTGCGAAAAGCGCCACAATTCATACACGCTATCGCTATTGCTTTGAAATTATGGGTTTTTAGATTACAGTACATATTGAAATTAAGAAAACATAAATTTAAAAACGTCGACAAATTTTTCTAGCCCTTGCTGAACAAGCCAATCCGCCACAAACTACTGATCTTTATCTCGGAAATTCTCCATGTCGACCACGTTTTAAAGTTAACCACGTGTGCGTCAAAAAGCCGGGGTTGGCCAATGCCCGGCCCTCGGGTCGCGCTAAATTAGCTAAAGCCCCTCCCCCGGGACTGAGAGAGACTGACATAAATAGACTGACATAAATAACAACGATGACATCGGTATCTGTAAGATTTGAAGAAATAACGGCAAGTCACCGGTTTGAATTACAGAGTGAAACCAAAGACGATCACCAACAATCAAGGAAATTGAGAAAATGTCTCTCTCGTAGATGTTGTAGGAAGCCGAAAAGGGTTTTATTTTAAGTCACTTAACCTGAAAAAGCTTCTTCCACTAAAAAATTGAAATAATCGAGGCAATATAATACAGTTACAGAAAAAAACAGCTTACTTCCTCCATCTTGCTTGCTCCTCGCTCCTCGCTCGTGAAAGCGGCGCTGCTAAAAGCGCGCGAAACTGCCTTTACATCTGCCTGTACACATGAGCCCGCGAGTTTCTCATTTCTTAGCCATGACCCTTGCAAGTACACGTCGGTGCGATCGGTGCTCATATGATAGTGATGCACAGTGCACATAATGAGGGGAAGCGGGAAACTATAGCAAAACTTTTAGTAGAAAATTAAGGTACAAGTCAAAAAAATTACACTCGGTCTGCACAATCTGCAGTCTGCATGGTCTGCGTTTCAAAATGACTGAAGAACAACTTTATGCTGAATGCGGGGCAATGTTAAAGAAAATCTGTTTATCAAAGTTATACTGTGTATTTGTCCTTCTCTTTTCAAAAAATCTCAACAAAGCAAGACATCTACGGAAATCTCCTACCAGTTTTTACCACCGAAAGTTCCCGTTTTGAGGAGAAATAAAACCACCAAATTCAGTATCTCAATCGATCTATTTCCATCTGCAACGAAAACCGTTGTATTAGGTAATTTATTCAAGCTTGTTTGATTTGCCATCACATTCTCACGGGCAGTTTGCCATTAGGGATAACGAAAAGAATATGACGATTGTCATATTTTCCTCATCTTTATCCCCAAGTGGCAAACCTCTCGTGCGAATGTGAAATAAAGTCTAAAAAGCTTGAATAAATTACCAAGTACAAGGGTTTCAGTGCAGCTAAAAAAATGGACGGTTAGAAGTACTGGATTTGGTGGCTTTATTTCTCCTCAAAACGGAAACCTTCGACTCTAAAAACTCTTGAGAGTTTTTCGTAGATGCTATATTTTGCCTTGTTAAGATAGGTTTCAAAAAGAGAGGGACAAATACAAAGTAAGTTCAGATGAATGGAAGTTCTTTAATCTTGCCCCTCATTCAGCATAAAGTTGTTCTTCTTGCATTGCGAACTGTATTCGCGTAGGTTTCTGATTACTCAGTATCTTGCTACTGACGCTTTGGGAAAGAATGCAATTTAAGATAGGAGATAGTCCATCGGCAGTTGTGCGTCAACTTTCAGACATGTGTTAGTGTTGCTTTTTAACGTTAAATTTGAGCAGCCATTTGTGCAACGAGTTCTACGGTCACGATTGACTTCGAACTTGCAAATATAAAACTAGAGAGCTCTAAGGCGTGTTTGCGGAAGTTAGAGAAAAATCTATCTTACGGTTTCGAAATTATTGACATTATTGAACATTTTCTTAAACTTCTACCATTCTTGATTAAGGATGCCAAAAATCATAGAAATAGATTAAATCTTTCCTCCAAAAAACGCGATTCAAAAGTATAACCAATGCGCGTATAAATAGGTTCGGGCCACCTTAAACGCCCAGTATTATGCAAGGAAGCCCTAACGTCAAGGCAATCACATGATAAAAAATTTTGGCCAAACGCCATGAGGCGTTTACAGCTGTTTCCGGGAAGGTTGTCGGAAGAAGTGCACGTGACAATCCTGGAAGGTATTGTGGGTGGTTTTGAGCTAACTGTTCTTTAAAGAAATTTGAAAGAATAGTAGGAGAGACCAAGGACAAAAGTTTGTGAATGCTAAAGGAAAGCAGAAAAGGTAGGCTCGACAGCTACAGTGTCAGGAACAGTGAATTGGTCATATCCCATATTACCTTTCGGGATTGTCGCGTGCATATTTTTCCGACAATCTTTCTCGAAATAGCTGTATATAGGAACATTGCAGATGCAATCAATTCAAACCAATTTGTGGGTTTCATTTGCATAAGCCCCACCCACTTGGAGGTACTGGGAAAAAATGAATAGCAAGCTATTTTTTGTTTGTTTCTTTCTTTTTACATAACTCAGTAAGAAAAAGCTTCACCTTCTGGTGTGCCTAATTTGATTTCCCCTTTTTTCCTAGGCCTGGGTCCAAACTCTGTTGCTTTCAGAGTCTAACCCTAGTAGGACAGTTGCTAAAACAAGACAATGGTAATTAATAATTCAGGCTCTGACAGCTTTTCCACTAAAGGAGTGCAAAGTGGTTCTTCGAATCAGGAAATATCTTTCGAAATCAGGGTGTTCTTGGGCGTTTTCATCTCCGCGTTAAGTATTGTCGGTACTGTGGGCAACACTATCGTTATAACAGTCCTGAGACTGAACAACATATTCACGAGAAAGACTACCGGTTTGATTCTAACGAGCCTTGCAGTAGTGGATCTGCTGTGCAGCACGGTGGAGATTCCGTTGGCCTTTTGTATCATGATTGTACATGGTCCTGATGACCACTTATACAATCTGTCTTTGACACAGCAAGCACTTGGTCCATGTGTTTTTTGGGGATATACGGCCTCATTCTTTCTCCTTAGCATCGATAGAAATGACGCACTGAGAAAAATTTCCTACAGACGGCAAGTGCTCACGACAAGACGAATTTTAGTTGCTATCATCATAGCAATGGCATTCGGTGTGGGTCTGGCTCTGTTTTTTCTCTTTAAAACGGAAAACCCATATCCACTTCTTCCACGACAAACTGCGTCAATCATGTTAACATCTGTGCGCGGAGGATTATTTTTCTTATTTCTGGTCTCTGTATCTTCAAACATTTATTGCTTCGTGCAAATCAAGAAACTGCTTAGGGAACATTCTGAGATCACAGCTGATACATTTTCACAACAACGAAGGAATCGATGGAAGACGAGGGAAAGAAATCTGTCTTGGAGGATAATTCAAGTTATCTTGGTGGTTTCTTTTTCGTATGTACCCTATACCATTGCTTCAATAATCTACAGGAATGCTGAAATACATTCCCTGAACTCCATTGCCTTATGTCGCTCATTAACATATCTCAAATGTGTAGCTAATTTATTTATTTTCACAAAGCTCGATCGACGTTTCATAATGGTCTTTTTTGATAAACTTCGAGGTAAGTCCTCTTTGAGCACAGTCCATATACAACCCTTAAGCCAACGAATCAGTGAAACCGTAACCCGAAAGAATAATCGTGTCGAAAGAACATGTAGTAAAAACAGACCACAATCTGAGAAAATGATTGTTAATAGAACCATGAAGAGATCGTCGGATCAAAGAATTGACCGACACATACAAGACGAAAGGACCAAAAACCTTGTAAAAGCCAAAGAGTCCTTACCATTTATAACAATAACATCTCCCTCTGGCAAAACCACCATTATAAAGGGGAAAACTTGCCCTCATGTAAGAACGAGTAGTTATCGACGAAACAAGAACAAATCGTCTGTCCGCGACCGATCTAAAACAGTGTAGGAGTAATTAACTAAATGACCACGGCCGCCTATGTAGCAAGGCGCGTAAGACACCGACTACAACTGTAATATTCATATTCACTATAGTTAATTGGATTTTGTTAAATATTTAACAATTATTCGCCAAAGGCGAAGTTAATATTGTTGAATAATCCCCGAGACTTCGTCTCGGGGATTATTCAACGATATTAACTGAGCCTGAGGTGAATAATTGTTTTAGTATATTCACACGAAGTGATCTCAACAGAATCAGAAAGGAAACCATTAAAAAACGATTAGTTTGATTGACGGGTGAATTCACGCGTGAACACGAAACCGTAAACAGTGAATGAGCAAAAGTTAGATCTTTACAGTATCTTCAAACATGGCAAATGCTAGTTTTAATCTTTTTGTATCGAGTTTTGTAAGCTTTAGCATCAACGGATTAAAAGAAAACGCCGAAAATTTAAATTACTACCCAATTCTGAGAAGAAAAGTAGAGCTGTATTTGTTTCTGTCAACTCACCGTGAATGAGAAAGTTTTCTTCGTCGCTTCTTGCAAATGCTGTCAACAGCGGCTGCGATCAAGATGAGCGTTGTTTATCTCCAAAGTTCTTTGCCTTGTTAACTTGCTGGCACGTACAATTGCCGAAAATGTTTGCCTTCCTCTTTTTTCCATAAATTAATTTCTATTCATAGGCAAAATTGGTCTTGCAAGAAAATCCCGAAATCACAAACTAACAGTGACAAAGCGACCTTGTTTTCCTCTGTAGTGGCAAACATAGCTTCGAGCGTACAGAAAGTCAGCTACAGAAAACCACTTCACAATAAATCACGCTGTTTAAACAACATGGAGTCTTTTCTTGCCTTCAAAGTCATCAGTACTTGGATATTCGTGTATTTTCACCCAGCTCACGACAGCGATTTTGTTCTGCTTTATATTCACCGCCTAGAACGTCATAGTCCGAGATAGCTAACCAATCAGATTGCTTGAATTACCAAGATCACTGAGTGTTTTCTCTATATTACCATGCAAGAGTGAGGTGTGCATAGGTTGCCTGAATAATCCCACACCATAGTGATGGTGATTTAACGCATACTGCCGAACTTTCTCAGGAAATGTGATTAAGCGCTTTCTGTCATAACTGCCTATTAAATAGCAAGATAGGCAACTTTGGAGAGAATTCCACTGTCTGCATTATCCAAGAATCATTAACTCCACGAATGTAACTATAAGGTGGCATTTCTAGACCATTTCATTATCCTATAATTTGTATTGCTCTTTTTTTAAGTAACGAATTAAGTTGTCGCTTTTACGTTTGTTACAATTGTGATTGAAACTCCACACCTTTGGAGCTCTTTGGTTAGCCAGTATATAGACTGCTCACTCCGGCGCTGAGCTGTGTTACTGACAATGATGCGGTCAACGTCAGAGCTCGTATTTTCCCGGTTGAGTAACTGCACAGTGCCCTTCCTGTTTCAAGCAATCTGATTGGTTCGCTAGCTCGGGATATTTATTGCGTTCGAGGTTCAAGAACGCAACCCATAATTTGTGTTGAGTGTTCTGTGCATTATTGGGTCTCCTGTGCAATTTATAAGGGAGGTTTTTTCGAGATTGCATGTTCGTCGTCGTCGTCCACACACATTTGCCTCGCTTTGAGGCGCCTGCTAACGTTTTGCCTCACTTTGACGAACTCACGCGTTGCGTTTGCTGAGGTCTGATATTCTGTCTTCATAAAGCGTTCATCTTCTGAATCTTCGTAAAGCGTACATTGATCTGTGATTGCTGAATCGTCCAAAGCCTTCATCTTTCAGAAGTTTGCTGAATTTTACTTTGGATTAATCCCTCATAGTTTGAGCATGATTCGTCACTGTCTTTGGAAAATGTCTGCGACATCCTGGTGCATGCATCAAACCGGGTTTAGTTCGGCGGCGGTTGTGCCACAAGGTAAATTTTTCCGAGTTGTGTAACTCGGCGGCCGTTGTGTCACAACGTAAATCTACCGAGTTGTGTAGCTCGGCAGCCGTTGTGCCACAAAGTAAAATCTACCGAGATGTGAAGTAAATTTATCGAGTTGTGTAGTTCGGCGGCCTTTGTGTCACAAAGTAAATCTACCGAGATGTGAAGCTCGGTGGCGCCATTTGATCATGACTTGTGATGTTTTTGGCACCCAACAAACGAACACTTTAACTCTATGTTATTTATTAGGAAAAACTTATAAACCAGCCCACAGCAGCGCCACTCTCGAGTCACTGAAATCAACGGCATTATTCGTCGCATCATACAAAAGCCAAATTCGAAAATTGTTTTGTTATTTATTCAGGATATTTCTAAAATGTTTTAAAACAAGCTTATCTCCTCGTAGACTGACTTGGCAAGGTTTTAGGATGTATACTCGCAGATACAAGTACTGTTTAAAACTAAGTAGGTAACAATAGAACATGCAAGAAATATCCTTTGCGTTTTCTTGTATTTCGTCAGTTCAGCAATTTTGTCTTTGGATACCTATGAACGCCAAAACAGACAAGAGTCAAGAATAGGTATCTCGTTTATTCGCTATCACACAATGAATATACGGGATGAAATCAATAATCATAACACTTTCAGAATACGTTCACGGTACCAGACGATTATTTGACGGGACATTTTGTTCACACTTCCAAGGTGAACTTTAACTTTTTCCAGTAGCAAATTCGAAATTCAATCTCTCAGCTAAATTACCATGCCTCTATGCTACCACGCCTTTTCCGTACAAAAAACAGTCAAGGAGTTTAGACCGCGCTATTCAAATTTTCCATCTTGCAAGCTAAAATTTGACCTCGAATTTAGTTTTCACATTTTTGAACGACAAGGAGCCTAAATATTCGTTCGATTAAGGTAGTTCCGTGTGAACTGAAAACCTTACCGCACGAGTTAACAGGATGAAGATTTGCCCAGTACCGTGTGACACAACGTAACCTATCACATCCTAACATTACAAAAATGACCTTATGAAATTTTAACAGTCAAAATAAACTTACATTAAAGAATGTTAGATGTACAATTTTTGCCAAGGTACAGAATATAATAAATTCTAATTCCCTCTATCTAAAAAGTGTTAAAAAAGACGAACAATGACCCATAGTCTTTTCAAAACTCGACATAACGTCATTATGTCACAATAGGACTAGAGCCGTCTTTACCCTAAAAAAAACGTCACTGAAGGATTACACATTGTACAGCAGCAAAACAGTTACCAGGCGAGGCCAAAGGTCTCCTCACTTCCGCTTGATGGCGCTTATCTTGTATGGAACAGGAAACTGGGTAAGATTTAAAATTACCTTCTATTTTGGGGGACGACCATCTTCTTCAGCTTCTGAAACATCCACGACAGGAGCAAACACAGCTCAACATTCGCCAGAGGTTCACCAGCAAAAACCCGGCGTCCAGCTCCAAAAGGAAAAAAAATTACCTTGGTTGGTGATCTACTTCCCGTCTTCGTCAATGTGGCGGTAAGGGTATTTTGATATTTTTAGGAACTCTGTATCCAAAGAGAGTTGTATCTGTGACCGTAACGTGAACCTTTAAACGTTTTTTAATTCTTGTAGAGATTAGTTTTCAATTTTAATGCTGTTTGTACATAGATTGATTTTAGATAGTACACGGCAAAATTATTATTATTATTACTTCTTTTTATATAGATAGATTATTTAGGAATAGTAATTTTAAATTATTGTTGTTTCCTCGTTTTTTCTTTCACGCACATGTTTTAAGAAGTTTTTAGGCTCCTAGATGTAGGGCGGGTAAATAAGCTGAATATTGTATTGCATTCTATTTTTATCCTTTTCTTTGAGATTCTAAGTTAAGTAAGACGTACTGCTTTCATTACCCAGGTCCCCTTTGGCAAATATATTTTTTATTTGTTTGTTTGTTTTTTTGTTACTGTCATTTAACCATGTAACCTTTCTTTGTATTAGACTGAGTCTAGCATGGACAACCTCAAAGCAGTATACATTCTCTATATGAACTGCGAGATTCCTTTTGGACTTTACAAGCTATGCTCACGTAAAGAGATTACAGTCTCGCGTTACACGCTGGCTCAATAAATTTTCTTCTTTTCCAAGTATTGTTTTTGTTTGTGGGAGAGTCAGGTACCGGCAACCACGATGTTTTTTGGTTAACAGTGGAATTCCAAGGGTTTCGTCTTTAGTATCATGTCTGTCGACACCAAGACATAACGCTTTCGGCATCTTAATAAAAGGTTTAGCCCAGACCGAATATATTTAATGAATAAAAACCTTAAATAGCTGCTGTAAGTATTCAATAAGGAGAGCAGAGAGCGATAAGCAAAACAAGTCCATTTAGACTTTCTGATACATCATCGGGGTCCACCGACCTTTCGTATGCCTTCTAATTCTGAGCTTCATGAACAGAGCGGCGCAAGAGATCGACTTGAATAACGTCGAAATGTTAAGGTGCCGAGCATAATTGGCATAAATAATGTTGTTTATTCGGAAATGTGCAAACAGAAATCACATAACGACATTGACAGTGTTTTCGAAGTAGATTTTTAGAAACTGGATAGCTTAAAACTGTCTTCCTAAACACTACTTTTAGACTGTAACTAAGAAGAAGTATTCCACTATTTGATAATTTATGGTTTTACTGTAAGTTGTCTAAATCTCATGCAATATGATCACGATCTCGACCTCCTCAACGGAACTCACATCAAAACATGCTGCAAAACGCTGCAAAAAATGTCCATAATTTATTATTGCCCATATTTTTTTTAGAGCACGAGATAAAATGCCTTTTCAAAGGCTTTAACTTTCTAGCATTGCCTGACTCTAAATTAAACTTTCAATAGAAAAAGATGAAATGACCTAAACCGCACTTTAAAAATTAACTAGGGAATATAGTTGTTTTCACACAATTAACAAAAATGTTTTCAGACCTCCCTCCTCGGTTAGAAAACTTACTGGCTCCTTGGTTATAGATTTCTAGCCTTACCATTAATTCATTCATTATCTTTGAGCTACGGAGTATTCTCGTATCTTCCTATTTATAATCCTCCTAAGTTCTAGTTTCTTAGTTTCACTTAGTACTGCTTCCCTAGCCTAGAACGGTTTTGTTAGATCTACGAGAGCAAGGTTTCTGTAATAAAAGTTAACTTAGGAATTGTTGAGGGTTTTGGTTCCAAAGAGAGATTTACTTCTTTTTCATGAGATTTATATATTGCTTACTATTTCAGTCATTATCAAACTGTGTTGCAAATAAAGTAACTAAGATAAATTATAGTATTTAGTGATCTTCATGAGACTAGAATAAGAACTTTTTTGATCGTTATGATGAAATACTGTTAGACTGTAACTATGAAGAAATATAAGCAAGTTGAGCCGTATGAACGTAGTCATGAATAGGACTGTTGTTTTTGACAGTGACTGACGTTTCGACAACCTGGCTGTGCGGTAGTCATCTTCAGGGTCAGAGTGAGTTGTATCACGTCTGTGGATGGTATTAAACTCTGGTTATTGACCTGGTTGGTCAATTAAGTCGCGATGTTATTAGGCTAAATAATGTTCACCCATAAACGTTCACCAGCGAGGACGACCATACTCAACCTACTTATGAAATGACTCCTGGGTTCAAACCTTTCACACAAGAAGGAATAGTCCACTATTTGATAACTTATGGTTTGACTGTAAATTGCCTAAACAGAACACACATCAAAACATAGATTTTCGGTCTTGAGATTATTTGAAACTATAGTTCCCTAGAATCGTATAATTCAATAAAAACTCGCATCCTGATTGGTTAACGAAGCGCGGTATTTAGCGTGGAATTGGGAGTTGAAAACGAGGCTAAGTGATATTGTTTCGCGTCTACGTAACAACTATCGTCAAATTCTAACACAACAACAATACATAACTGCAAAATTTTTTTTCTACAATGTCATTTTAAAGTCTGTTCAAAACCATTGTCACTTTTTGAAGAGCCAAAAACAAACAAAAGCGTTTTTCAAAGTAAGCCGGAGCATCTTCCTTGTTTTGAACTGAACTACAAATTCTTGGAGAGGTATAAGAAACCTCTTTCGCTCGCGACAACGAGAAAGGAAGAAAATCCTGTCAACACGGCCCAGAAAATGGCAAGCAAAAGGTCAACCAAACAAGACGGAGAGGCGACAAGGGGGGAAGTGCCAGGGTCGATTGTTACATATACAGAAGAAAAAATAAATAACTTTAAAGACGACATGGCCTCTGAAAACACGAAAAAGAGTACTAGTACCTCCGTACGCCGCTTGCAGTCGTGGTACTTAGAAAAGTACAAAACAGAGCTGAACTTGAACAGCATTTCTAAAACATTTCAAGGTACTTACTATATATTAATCGCGATGTTAAACTTTCAGTGCTTTCGCTTGCACACTTCATTTCTTTCAGTTTTGCCACCGAAGAGGTAAAAGGTGTAAATTATTTTCCTCCTCGAGTAAATGATTTGGAAATTTGAAAAAAAGATATTATAGATAGACGGCTTGTAAATTCAGTGAAATACCACTATTTGTCCTTAAAGAATCTCACCCACCCAGTTTGCATTGCGCGCTCACGCTTAACTCACGCTCTTCATTCGCCATTTTCAGGGCCCCCGAAAATCCACGTTTTATCACCTTGATATTCCCTCCTTTCTTTCGACAATTTATAGGCGTTATTAAGGTCCTGTTTCCTCTGGAATTCTTTCTGTAGTTGCTGAACTATCTTTGTGATTCGCATTCGTGGAAGAAAATTCTTTCAAAAGGCACTGTCTAGTTGGTTTTCTGTCGCGGTTCGTAGAAACGTCGGCCAATATGGCGGACAGCCGTCCTGCTAGGGGCCGTCCAAGAAGGCCAGAAGGCATCAAACGCCTAAAACTCAGGGAATCCGCATACAATATGTGGATTGAACGGAAGGAGGTCCTTGGGCTAAACGGAATCTCGAATAATGATTTTGCGGAGATACTTCTTCACCAGCAACTTAAACGAGAGCGTGATCGATCTCCTCACGCTCATCGAGATGAGACTTCACCTCAAGTGCATCAAGGTAAAATATTGGCACGGACAGCCTTGTACTTTTCTTGCGGCTGCAAGTATTTTTACAAGTGCAAACCTACAGCGAGTAAAGCTAAAGTTAGTCACAGCAGTAACAACAGCTAACTGAAACGACAAGAATACAAAATTTTTAGTTTGAGCGGATTCTTACCACGCGATTGCTGTTGGCGTCGCTGGTTCTTGGAGCAGCGACTGCGGCGGTCACGGTGGTTTCACGGCGATGAGCCCCGTTTACGGTTCTAATCGGCGATGAAAAATAACGCTCACTGTCTCCTTCAATATTTCCATAACAAATGTGACCTTTCACGCTTGTCTGGACCTGTCTTATCTTTGACCAAATATGGGAGCGTTATAAGCATATCCCGGATAACAACAACAACAAAGGTGCGCAATGCAAACTGGGTGGGTGAGATTCTTTAACATTAGTGTGTAGCTTGTTTACCTGTAAAAGGTTTGAAAACAGATAAAAACAAGAACAAGATACAAATAAAGTTGGCAAATGTTGAAACGTGTACGACTGACCTTGCTTCCTATTCGTTAACGCAATGACAGTTCTGACAGTTGACTTTGAAATGGCTTTCTGGAGCGCGCGCTCAGGATAAAAACAAACGATATTGTTGTTGATTTCTTTTTTTCTTATTTTTATTCAATTATGCGATTCAAGGAAAATCCATTACCCTGACCTGACTCTTGAATTCCGCGTTAAATTGCACGCGAAAACCGATATCGCACGAATCGCGAAGCGATGAGTAAAATAGATTAAATGGGCACGCATTACACATTTTCACTTCACTTTTGACTTCGCCTTCACCAAGGTCAAAGGAGTAAGCGAAGAGGTTAAAAATTTGGCGGTACCATTGAAGCGCCTCAAAGGTGAATTCAAAGCCGACTACCATATTTGATTTTACCTTTGACAAAGATCAAAAGTGCAGTAAATCCAATTCTCCGTCCCATGTAATGTTAAACATAATTAAGACTCTGCTTTTACTTTATACTTGCTATCTTAGAAATCCTGAGTAATAGGGTTCATGTTCAATTTCTTTTCATCGCGCGTATCTTGTAGGGAACTGGAAATTGGGTGAGGTTGAAAATTCCCTCCAACTTTGGGGAACAACCATCTTCTTCTGCAACAAAGGTAAACTTCTGAAGCATCCACGACAGGAACAAAAACAGCTCAACTTTCGCCAGAGATTCTCCGGCACAAACTCGGCGTCCAGCTCCAAAAGGGAAGAAGTTACCTTGGTTGGTGATCAACTGTCCGTCTTCGTCAATGTGGCGGTACGGATTAAAAATGGTGGGATCTCCCCAACATTTGGGATTTAAATGGACGGATTCCGTATCGACAAAGACGATGGTATCTTTGGGAACTCTGTATCCAGAGAGGGTTGTGTCTGTGAGGGTGACATGAGGAACTGCAAGTGGAACTACGTTTCCAACTCGAAGGGCTTCTATAATGGTCGCTTGGATGAGAGGCAGACGTGACCGGTTTTCCAAAGAAGGAGTATGGTCACCAACTTCTTCATCTAACTGTCGTTGAATGGCTTCCTGGTACTTTGGATAGTTAACCAAGAATGCTAGCACCCATTTCATTGTCGTGCTTGTGGTTTCATAGCCTGCAGCAAACATATCTTCAATCGTGTTGATGAAGTAGTCATCAGTAAGGAGGGCGGTTCTATCCTCATTGCTCTCACCTTCAGCTTCAAGTTTGGCATGGAGGAGACCAGTAATTAAATCTTTTACTGGTTTCTCTGGATCAAAATTCTTTTTCCGTTCATTCAGAAATTTTCGAATTATATCAAACATTTCAAAGAAGGGGCTTAAAAAGCGTTCATAAACTTTTATAGGCAAGTACTGTGCCAAGGGAAAAAAATCTAAAATCGTGGCCAACTGAGAGACATCAGCATTCGCTACTGAGTCTACGTTTAATTTCAAAAGCTTGTTCAAATCTGGATTGGTTGTGTCGTAACCTTCTCCAAAGGTGATACCACAAATGACATCGGCGACAGCACGCATCAAGCAATCTGCAGGATCAAAGGGTTGTCCTTGCTGTTTTTCCATGAAAAGAACTAACTTTTCGGCTTCTGTATTAACGCGTCTTTCTATCAGGGGGATGTCCGAGAGGTACTGGCGAAGAGCTGTTGTAAAGAGCTTGCGATGAAGCTTCCAGCCAGGACCATAGTTACCAAAAATGATATCTTTACCTCCTGAAACATTCAAAAAGGGGGAAAATATGACACTTTTTTTCATAGAAATGATTTCAAGTGACGGTTTTTCTGGTCTTGTATTGGTGTGATTATGGTGACGGATTGAGGAAAACAGGTCTTTCGAAACGGCTTTTACCTAATTACAAGTAAAACTAAAATAGTGACGCAATTCCCTGAGCTTGATCATAAACTTTAGAGAGAGCGAATCTCAAGACAAACACTGACAGCCAACTAGCGGCTTATAATCTTCCGCGTTGTCTCTTTCATCTCGGTTGTTTGGCATGATTGGGATGATCGAGCTGATCTGCACGTTCAGATGAAAACCAGCAACCATTCAGATTATCTGGATGATCATGTGAATACCAGCTTCAGTACAAAAAGGTGATCGAGACATTTAAACTATAATGAATGATGGATGTTATTCAACCCCATATTCATAACCCTAAGACTGAACTCAAATCCCTCCCCTGAGTTTTTCAGTCTTGAACGAATTATGTAACAAAAGTCCTTGCACGTGAAATTTACGCATCTTATAAGATGCCTTTTCAATACTTACGAGTTTTTTACTTAAATTACAGCGACATCACGATCACCTGACTGTTCTACATGACGAAGTGGCAAAAAAACTACATACAAATTACATACCAAGTGTTCCCTCCATTAAAGAGTATGTTTGCTGTCTCCCAGCATAGTCAGCGGATTTCTTTATGAGCACCTCTTTAACAGCATCAGGAGTTGAAGCCATAACGAACTTGTAGCCTCCAAGTTTCATCGAGAATACGCGACCGTAGTTGTCTTTGAGACTGGAAGAAAAGTAGAGTGGTATTGTTTGTGCAGCAATTTATTATGTTTTCTGCTGAAATATACAACAAGTATATGATTATGTTATGTTTCTTGTACTTGACTACAGAGAGTTCTTATGAGTTCTACAAGTTTCAAAAGTTATATTTTGCATACGATTAAGCGAAACAACATATCGACTACATACATGTAGGCGAAAAATTGAACTTTTAATGAGATGAGCCAAATTGTAATTTGGGTTGAAGTAAACTAACGTAATTCCCAAAGAAAGGATAAACTGTCCAGATTCCTTTCAAACTTGGCACAATTGATAGTCATGTATAGGACATTGAAAAAAAGGCAGCAGATAGTTTGAAACAAATGAAAAACGATCGCTTAGCTCACTTGAATTTTCATAAAGAGGACTGGACAAAACTGCCATACTGGTTTAAGAGCTCTTAGCCAGTCTTACGAAGTCCTACCGCGGCATTTTGAGTACAGTGCAGGGTTTATTGTACGGCTTCAAAAACGTTTTGTCCGTCTGATGTAGATCTATTCATTATTGTACTTTCACTTTAAAAACCTTGAAAATTTTAGCTGTCTATTGCATCAGATACATAGCCACTCATTAAAAGTTTCTTTAGACTGTTAACTAGAAGTAATCAGAGATAATGGAAAAGAGGTCGGTTTCTTTTAAAGATAGTGACCTTAGACCCAGTTCACGAAACGTCGAACTTTTCGTGTACCGAACTTCATTAAAATAATACCTACAGTATTTAGAACGACCCAAATGATACAAGTTCAGACTTTCAGACCCAATTCAGGTATGTGGGACTTAACTGATTAAAACGTCGATCCCTTCATGTTAAGAAGGGATTAGGTTCGGTACATGAAGAGTTCGACATTTAATTTGATCTGGACCTATTAGTTTTTAGCTCATGGATGACGTAGTCATAGCATGGGCTTTTGGACGCACTCGAATGGCACTCGATCACTCACTCACTCACTCATCAATTTATTCATTAAAGTCAAATTAAACACTTTACTCTTACCTCCCTTACTTAGCATTACTTTTGTTCCAAGTGCCTTATTCTCTAGGGTAAGGCGTACATTTTTTCCCGACACAAAAGAGTAGCCAGCCGAAGATGGGTTTTGTATAACGCTGTGGCTATATGGCCGGCAACCGGTCTCAGTAAATTTCACAAATAGAAAAAATCCAACTATATAAACCAAACTATCATATGTCGATTAAGAAAAGCCAAGCGATCCTGAAATGCTGTATAAATCTCAAGTCTAGCGTTTGGTTTACGCTGGGCTCAGAAGACGAAACTTTATTTTGTGACACTCAGAACTTTTTTGAGCTCGACTGCCGGTCAAGGTGTTGAAAACACTAAATGACCGGCAGTCCTATTTTTGTCTCTTTCGTCTTCTAACCCCAGGGTAAACCAAACGCTATTCTTGAGATCTATAAAGCAATTTTTGGATCACTTGACTTTTCTTAATCGACATATGATAGTTTGGTTTAGCTGGGTTTATTCGATTTGTGAAATTTACGGAGGATATTAGGGATGCCGGTCATTTAGTGTTTTAAAAATCTTGACCGGCGGTCGAGCTGAAAAACTGAGTTCTAAGTGTCAGAAAACAAGGTTTCGTCTTCTGAGCCCAGCGGAAACCAAACGCTAGAGTGTCAACGCTAGACTTGAGATCTATAAAGCATTTCAGGATCGCTTGACTTTTCTTAATCGACATATGATAGTTTAGATTAGCTGGAATTTTTCGATTTTGTGAAATTTACTGAGAATTTAAGACTGCCGGTCATTTAGTGTTTTCAACACTTTGACCGGTTACCGGCCATATAGCCAGAAAGACTAAGGAGGAAAGTGAATATGTTACAGTGCCCAAGCATAAAAACAAATGAATTTCAAAACGAAATGTTTCTCAAGCCTTCTAGTTACCATAAATACTGAGATGATAATCTTCAACGTTCGGTTGTCAATAATAACGAAACTCAATCACGAAATTCAAGAGCAGTGGCACTTGGCACCCATGCTCGTTTACGATTCAATTCATCCACGAGCTCGCTCCTAAGAGTATTTGATTATAACAGTAGGTGGAACAAACTTTGGCACACGGTAAGCTGAAAGTTCGGTTCACTGTGGACCAAGAATCAATCAAATCCTAACATGGAGTTCTTATTTGTTAACTTACGTTATTATTCCACTATTATGTCATTTTACCATATAAGGTCAAGAGAACAAGCAAAATACGAGGCCGTAATGCACAGTAGTGTCCTGGTTTAACCGGTTTTCAACAGGGCGAATACCGGCGGATGGAGAAGGAGCAACTATGGCTAACAGAATCAGGATGTTTTGGATACTCTTACTAGAAAATAGAAGCCAAAATAACATTTTTCTTTTGCAGTACATAATTAATCTCTCGTTCAATGGTTTGGCATAATACGCGCGAACATTTTGCTCATTGTTAACTTCATTCTCCCAGACGGAATCAGGATGTTTCTGAATACTCTAACCAAAAAATAGAAACCAATTGCCAAATAGCAATTTTTTTTGTAGTGGAATAATAAACCTCTTATTCGATGGTTTAGCATATAATACGAGCGGACATTTTGCTCATTGCTCGTATTTTTCCTCGCCCCTGCGGGGCTCGGAAAAATACTACGCAACTCGCAAAATATCCGCATGTATTATATACTAAACCATCGAATAAGGTGTATATATTCTCTATTGTTTTTACATGTTATTGTTCACTCTTTCAGTTTAAATTCTCTTGAAAAGAAAATATATTCTGACGGGAAGAATTTTGCCGATATTGATATTATTACATCTTACATCTTGTACATTAAATTACTAATGCAACTACCGTAAATCAACATTAATACTGCTCAATATTTAACGTTTCCATTTTATCCTTGAGGCATACTTTCTATAAGACATAACATTTAGCAAAAGGGCTGCTGGCTGAATACAAGTTGTAATCCACAAAATGACTGTCACAGCCCTGCCCTGAGCTCTGTCCATGAAAAATCTGTGCGACATGCGCAAGGGTATGGAAATGATACACGTACAAAGAGAATTATTAATTAGAAAACGGGCCGACTGAAACTAAGAGAATATTGAGTGTCATTAAAGATGTGAATATTGTTCATCGTGGTGTCAGATAGAAATGAACGTTTATTCGTTTGTCTCACGATAGAATTGCTTTGAGATATTGATCGCGACGTTTCGACTGCAATACTGCTAGTCTTCATCAGGCGATGAGGCCGATTGTTTACGTGTAGCTATTCATGCACGTTGGTATTGAGGTCATTGAGACTGTGAAAGAAAAAACATTGCCACGTTCATGGAGGTTTTTATTTCTGAAAGAGATGTATACGCTAAAAACGCTGCATTGAGCATGTACCTGTATGTAGCCCGATTCTCCGGTGGCCAAAACTTGGCTCTTGAAGAGCTTAAACCGTCGGAGAATCATGTTAACGTGCACGCTAAACTAAAAGGTTTTTTTGTTTAAACTAAAAGGTATTAAATGAAAGCGAACTATTTTATTCCTAGTTACGGCTTGCAAATTCAGGTGCTCTTCAAGCACATTGCCGGGATCTGATACTGTGAATCATCGACGAAACGTTTGCTGTATTAACCCTAATGGGTCAAACGGGCATTACGCATTTTCACTGACCTTTGGAAAGCATCGTTAAGTTTCTTTGCCTTGAGGTCGACCGAAAGAAAGTTTCCTAACATGGGAAGAGTGGTAAAGCGCGGACCCGGAGGCATGTTTCTGAACTCGTACAGGATCATCAGGTAATGTAAAATGAAAAACAGAAGCAACAAAAGGAGAATATTTCCTAGGCTTAAGAAACTGTAAATCGTGGCAAGTACCATGTTGGAGGGTTGGATGTTCGTGTTGTGATAGAATCACGGATCAACTCATTTAACCGCTGAGCAAATGCGTCCATAAACTATGAAGTCACGCAATCCCCAGTGACGATCAACAACGGGTGTCTGTAAAACGAGCAAACGGATGGCGAACGCGGACGGCGGAAAGCGGAACATAATTAATTAGTGAATAAAAATAAATAAATAACTGTACAGGATAAATATATAACATAGATAAATAACTAACAGTCCGGGACATCCATTTCTGGATAAAGTATCGTGCGTTGTGATTAGTTGGGATCAAAACCAAAACAAAGCAAATTTGGCCGAGAGCTACTGGAGATGAGTAATTAAGTAATACGAAATCACTGCACGGAAAGATAGCATAAATAAAATAATTTATTCAGCAAACACTCTTGCACTCTGGAAGAGTGGAGCGAATTTTTTCCAGTACAAATTCATCATATAAACGCCGTGATCCTCGAACCGAAGCCAAAGCTTTAAAACTGCATCGCATCAGAAATAAATTCTGCAAGAAACAAAAATGACATAACTTAATCAATATGCCTGAAACAGGTCAGCTTCAATTGACCTCTCAACGTGAGACCAGCCGCAAAAATAAAATTTGTTCTACAGCATAATCTACCCGCTAGAAAGAAAATAATCGGAACAAACGACATTTTACATCTTGAGGTAAAAGTCTTTTAGGCCTACAGACCCCTTTTTACAATGTAAATTCGGATGTGTAGCTCGCTGCCCCGTGAGAATTCAACATCCTACAAGAACGCGTGACAAAGCAGAGCAGGAAATCATCACAATCACGGACAAAATAATCACAAGGAGCACAGGAAATGACCTCCAAATGTGACACAAACAACAGCAAAGTAAGGCTAATTCTCCCAGTTAAAGTTTGGAATCCTCCACAGAGTAATCTACGGATTTTGGATTTAAGAACTAATAAAAACTTGCAACGCCTTGCAACACGAACAATTTCAAATTAAACGAAACCAAAGATCAGTTTAGCATACGATCCACAAAATGTTTACAAGTGAACCAGTAATGGCGCCGAAATTACACACTTCACAGATTTCCAAAGGCCGTGCATATGAACTAAACTATCGTGCACATGGATTTTGTTTGAATAAGCAACAAGCACATTTACTAATCTAATCTATTAAGTAATGATGATAATGATGACCTACATGGAATTTATTAGAGGCCAGGTTTAAAAATGAGTGTGAAAAATGGCACTTTTTGGTCTGAAGTAGGGTCAGGATTTGGAGAACTGGGAGGCACACCCTCACCAAGAATTTCCAGGAGTACCCCCCCGGGCTAAAAGACAAAATAACTTTAGTTAACTTAACTTTAAGGGATTGTTTAAGTCTCAGCTTTCATGGGATTTCATTTTTCGTTTAATTTCAAAGACTTGGGCTACTTCAATCGAGCCAGGATGCGGACGAAAGAGTTCTCCGCGTCTCTCGCGACCGCTCGTGGGCCTCACTCTTCGAGTTTGTGTATTCAAACTGCCTAGTCAAGCTGTGGACTAATACATCACACACTACAGTTTACTTCAATAATTCACATGTTAATCTCTAATAGTGGAAGAAATCCGGTCTCTTATGGTCAGCCCTCTGACCTTGTGCGAGCAGTTGCTACTCATCGTTCGCGGGGTAGCAAACTTGCCTTCACTGATCAAATTTTCCCTGGAATAGCATTCTTCTTGGTTTATAGAAAACACGTGCGGTATATTGCAAGCTTGCATGAACTGTAGCAAAGGAAGGTCAGCCTCGACAATGAGCTTGGAAATTAAAAAAAAAACCGTCTTAATTTTTGCCCTTTGAAAAACTTCGAAACAAAAATGAATAACCTTCTGTCTGATTTGTTTATTGTACTCTCTGTTCATCCAATGTGGTGGAAGGATGGGGTACGACGGGGGTGCTAGTCGGAAAAGTAGAATTTAAAAACCTTGAAGGAGAGTGACATGGACATAGCTCACGTCAGGTTACAGGCTTTATTCAGAGACTCATTAAGATCACACTCGCAGTAAAGGCATTTGTGAAAATTTTTATTTAGGTATTTCTTTTCACACAACACTAAGCGAAACATTTGTGGGTAAGAATACGGGCTTTCCGTCCTGAACACCCTAAGCATGGGCGAATTTAGGAGTTAGCCCTGTGAACCGCAGCCACCCCTTTTTCTGTGAAATTTCAAATTGTTTTTAAAGAATTCTCATTTAAATAAATAGTATCTATATATGGGCAAGTGTCGTGGCCGCCCCCTTCTTAATTTCCGCCCTTAATATTAAAGTTACACAAAATTGAATGAAAAATGAAAATAATAATCATAATAATAACTAAATAAATAAATGTATATCCCTTGAAAGCTGAGACCTAAACAGTCAATTAAAGTTAGGCTAACCGTGACAGTGGCGGATCTAGGGGAGGGGCACGGGGAGCCTGGCCCCCCTATTTTTAGACCCAACTGAGGCCCCAAAGGGCCGAAAAAGATTTTTTTGGAGACCGGGCCGCCCCCTTATCTCGGGGTCTGGATGACCAGGGCCCCCCTTACCTGAAGGTCTTGATCCGCCTCTGAACTATATTCATTTCGTCTTTCTTTTAAACTCTCCCCTCACCCCTCTTCAAAAAGGCTTGAATCAAGGCGAGGAATCAAGGTGAGAGGCCGAACTCGCTCTTCCACCTTTTATTAAAAGTCAGTTTTGTTTGATGTTTGTCTGTTGTCGGAGTCAGTTAACCCAGAAATAAATACCGCAAAAGAATTTCGCAAACTGAAACGACAGAAACCGTCTTTTCTTCCCAGCCACGCGTTGGAAGCACCATTCGAGCAAACTTCACAACTGCCTGCTCTCTTTATTTTCTCACCGATTTTTATATTTTTAATTCTTTTTTTTATTTATTTGACTTATTTATTTATCTATCTTATATATTATCTTATACATTTATTTATTTATTATTTATTTATTTATTATTTTCCAACGTCCACCGTCCGCCATCCGCCGTCCGTTTCCTCATCTTACAGACACCCATCAACAACACCAACTCTGGGACACTTTTTTGAAAAAGTTAACTAATTAGCTAGTAAAAAGTCTGATCTGTTACCCTACTTTTCAAGCTTAATCATCTTTATCAAAGTGCTGACGACCAAAACATGTCGATGGAACTTTTATAGCAATGGCAAATTCTAGTTCTACATGCCCTGCATACCGTGAAATATTTCACGAGAAAACCTGATTTTTAATCTTGTCCCATGCCAATGGCCGTTTTCACACTAGAGACGGATAATCCGTCGAGAAGGGTAATCCTTCTGATATATTTTCCTTCTTAATGTGAATTCGAGACTGATAAAGATTTTAAATTTGCCTTGTCACGGACTCACATTAGACGAATGAACTCAAGGAAAACCATGCCTTCGACACTCTGGCGCGGTCACCAATCCATTACAATGGCCGCCCTCGCCTTTTTTATGTAGAGAAAAAGAAAATATGAAAACTCTAATGTAATATGCGTTTTTAGACCTCCTGCCTCCAACGTCCCTTGGAACTCACTAGGTGCTTGCTTATAGACATAAACATACGTTCATTATTATCTTTGATAAACGAATAAATATGTGGTCAATAAATGCTAAAGGTATTATAATCAGCCTGTCACAAACAGGGGACAATATGCAGGATGCATTCATATAAAGTGACGTAACCTTCAAGAGTCTTTCCGTGGCTAAGTCACGGGATAGAGTATCCTCCTGATCTTCAGAGGGCTGTAGGTTCAAACCCTGTGGGGAAACCAAGACTTCTTCTTTGTCCCACGGCTCTTGACGAGGTGTTTATCACGTTTTTCACATTAATTGTTTTTGCTTTGAAGGAACCTAAACTAACCCAGAGTGATTTCTATTTATCTATCTGCCTCAATAGACGTCCTTTTTTTCAGGGGAATTTTCTTTTAAAATGTTTACATGCACCCATATGAAAATGGACAGTACGAAATTTAAAAGGAATAGCTCCCTGGAAAATAACACATGGTCTGAAGTGGAAAATAAGTACAAGTTAAAAAGATCTTTTCAGTATTCACCATTTTCAAATTGCCCAAAATACACCTTACTTATATCCCCCTCCCCCCCCCCCCCCCCCCCCACTACCAAAAAAGAATTACATAACCATTGTTTCCAATTTCTCCTGGGTAGAACAGTCTTCAAGAGAAATTAAAAACAATGCTGATGCGATATGAAAATGGTAAATTACTATCGCTAATAGTCGAAAAAGCAGAATAAAACCGCCGCAAGTCAAGGGAAGATAAAGTTTTCCTTTTTATAAAAACTTTCGCGACCAAAAAAGGGTGTCCCGCTAGGATCCAGCCTTTCCCATCGGCCGATTGTATTGATCGATCAAGAAGAAAATGGTCCATTTAATACAGCAAAAAAAATTCACTTCGAAACTGTACACATTAAAGGGCACTTTCAAAAATAGTTGTAACACAGCGATTACCATATTTAACGGCCATGTTCGGTATTAGATCTGTCGCTTAAATCCTCTTAAGCAGTATTACAGCTTTCCTTTTACAAGTTTCGGCATGAGTGTTGGAACCGTATAAATAAGGCATTGCCTATTTGCTGTCAACTTTGACACAAATCAAAAGTGTTGTAAAAGTGTAGTTTTTCTATTTGACTTCATCTTTGACAAGCACCAAAAGTGTTGCACAGCCACCACATTTTTGAGTTCATCTTTGTACGTCAAAGGTGAAGTCAAAATTGTTATGTATTTGACTTCGCCTTCAACAAAGTCAAAGGAGTAAGCAAAGAGGTTATATATTTGGCGGCACCATTGAAGCGCGTCAAAGGTGAATTCAAAGCCGACTACCATTTTGACTTTACCTTTGACAAAGATCAAAAGTGCAGTAAATCCAATTCTTCGTCCCATGTAATGTTAAGTCATAATTAAGACTCTGCTTTTACTTTATAGTCACTATCTTAGAAACCCTGAGTAATAGTGTTCATGTTCACTTTCTTTTGATCGCGCGTATCTTGTAGGGAACTGGAAATTGGGTGAGGTTGAAAATTCCCTCCAATTTTGGGGGACAACCATCTTCTTCTGCAACAAAGGTAAACTTCTGAAGCATCCACGACAGGAACAAAAACAGCTCAACTTTCGCCAGAGATTCCCCAGCACAAACTCGGCGTCCAGCTCCAAAAGGGAAGAAGTTACCTTGGTTGGTGATCAACTGTCCGTCTTCGTCAATGTGGCGGTACGGATTAAAAATGGTGGGATCTTCCCAACATTTGGGATCTAAATGAACTGATTCTGTGTCAACATAGACGATGGTATCTTTAGGAACTCTGTATCCACAGAGGGTTGTGTCTGTGAGGGTGACATGGGGAACTGCAAGTGGACCTACGTTTCCAACTCGAAGGGCTTCTGTAATGGTAGCTTGGATGAGAGGCAGACGAGACCGGTTTTCCAAAGAAGGAGTCTGGTCACCAACTACTTCATCTAACTGTCGTTGGACGTCTTCTTGGTACTTTGGGTAATTGACCAAGAATGCTAGCACCCATTTCATTGTCGTGCTTGTGGTTTCATAGCCTGCTCCAAACATGTCTTCAATCGTGTTGATGAAGTAGTCATCAGTAAGGAAGGCGGTTCTATCCTCATTGCTCTCACCTTCAGCTTCAAGTTTGGCATGAAGGAGACCTGTGATCAAATCTTTTACTGGTTTCTCTGGGTCAAAATTCCTTTTCCGTTCATTCAGAAATTTGCGAATTATACCAAAAATTTCAAAAAAGGGCTTAAAAAGCGTTCATAAACTTTTATAGGCAAGTACTGTGCCAAGGGAAAAAAATCTAAAATCGTGGCCAGCTGAGAATCATAAGCATTCGCTACTGAGTCTACGTTTAATTTCAAAAGCTTGTTCAAATCTGGATTGGTTGTGTCGTAACCTTCTCCAAAGGTGATACCACAAATGACATCGGCGACAGCACGCATCAAGCAATCTGCAGGATCAAAGGATTGTCCTTGCTGTTTCTCCATGAAAAGAGCTAACTTTTCGGCTTGCGTATTAACGCGGCTTTCAATCAGGGGAATGTCTGAGAGGTATTGGCGAAGAGCTGTTGTAAAGAGCTTGCGATGAAGCTTCCAGCCAGGACCATAGTTTCCAAAAACAATATCCTTACCTCCTGAAACATTCAGAAAAGGGGAAAATATGACACTTTTTTTATAGCAATGATTTAAAGTGGCGGTTTCTCTAGTCTTGTAATGGTGTTGAAATAATGACAGATTTACGAGAACAAGTCTTTTGAAACGGCCTTTACCCAACTGCAAGTACAACTAAAATAGTGACGCGATTCCTTGAGCTTGATCATGAACTTTAGATGACCGAATCTTAAAAAAACACTGACATCCGGCTAGCGCCTTATAATCGTCCACGTTGTCTCTTTCATCTCGGTTGTTTGGAACGATTGGGATGATCGAGCTGTTCTGCACGTTCAGAAGAAAACCAGCAACGATTCAGATTATCTTAAATTCATCACGATTGCCTGCCTGTTTCACATACAAATTACATACCAAGTGTTCCCTCCATTAACGAGTATGTTTGTTGTCTCCCAGCATAGTCAGCAGATTTCTTTATGAGCACCTCTTTAACAGCATCAGGAGTTGAAGCCATAACGAACTTGTAGCTTCCAAGTTTTATCGAAAATACGCGGCCGTAGTTGTCTTTGAGACTGGAAATGAATTAGAGTCATTAATTGTGCAACAATTTATTATGCTTTCTTCTCAAATATCAACAACAACGAAATGATAATGACATGTTTTTTGTAGTTGACTACAGAGAAAAACTTGTGCAAAATATAACTTTTGAAACTTGTGGAACTCTCTGTTAAAGCGAAACAACATATCGTCCACATACATGTAGGCCAAAAGTTGAACTTTAAATGAGACGAGCCAACTTGCAATTTGAGTTGACGTAAATTAAAGTAATTCAACTTAATTAATTTAATTTTAAAGAATTTCTTTAGCGCTAAAACTATAAAATATTCACAAGCGCTTTACATTACAGTACCTTACCATTTAAAAAAATCCAAAAAAGCCAGTGATAACAATAATAGTACTACGAAATTTCCATGCTAAGCTAAAAACGAAAAAGTTATTTCTGAAAGAAAGAAATGGTTTTATGCTGAATATGACTGATCAATATTGTATTTCTTCAGCTACCAGCAAAGGAGGGTTTTCCTGTCATCATCCGGGAGATTTGCAACGAAAGTGTCATTTATGTCGCGGGTCACGTAAGTCACGAAAGCGGGGCACGAGGCCTCCTTCCTCGCGTAATAAGACAGTCAGAAACATTTTTCCTCCCTTCCCTTCCGTTAGCTTTATTTTACCCTAGGGAATGGTGGGTGTGCCCTCACCTCTGCTGGGATAATGTTCTTGTATCTGGTTTTCCTAGTTTTGAATGCGTTAATTAAATAAACGACCACTCGCTTGGCCAAAATATGGGTTTGTGATTATTTTGTGTCACAGCAAACAGAACTCACCCAAAGCAAAACTCCGCCAACATCAATAACTAACTTAATATGTACAGAAACATGAAGCATAAATATTGGCAAAGCACTAAACATTCAGAGCTATTCTAATAAATCATAAGCTTTCCTAAAGGAAAATGTTTTAAGGTGCTTTTTAAAAATGGCGAAGCTGCTACTTGTCCTTATACTTAATGGCAGCGTCTACCATAAAACAGGTGCAACATGAGGAAAGGCCCAATCACCAAGTGTATAGATGTTGACTTTAGGAACGAACAGGAGACGAGCGAAAAGCATAATTAGCAGCTGTTTTCAGGGACAAAAGATCTTTAATCATGTAGAGTGGACTTGTGTAGCGACTTGTAAACAAAAAGGAGCAATTTGAACTGAACTCTCAACGATACTGGGAGCCAATGTAGGTCGATAAGTGCGGGTGTGATATGATCAAATTTAGCAATCTGAAAAATCACTTCAGCCGCGGCATTCTGAACTTTCTGTTAACGATCAAGTTCATATTAAGGTAGACCAAAAATAGGTGTGTTACAGTAATCAAGATACGAATATACAAAGGCATGGATCGGTGTCTTTGTGGATCGCACGGTAAGGAATTTTCTGATCTTATGTTGTGTAGTCCACGAAAAGCCCTGCTACAAAGCTTGCCTATATGAACATTCATTCGCATATGTGCATCGAACCAGAACTCTAAGTTCCGGGCGCTTTCTAAAGGTTTAATGACGGTGTCACCAATGGTAATATATATAGATTCAATAGATGTTTTTTCAAGTTGTTGACTGGTTCCAATGATTAAGAATTTAGTTTTCGCGTCATTGATCATTAACCGATTCGCAATGCGGAGAGAACGTCAGCAATGTACTTCTCAATCACAGAGACAGCGTTAATATCCGAATGGGTAGAGGAAGGTCGGAAAGAGAGGTAAATCTGAGAGTCGTCAGCATAACCATGGATGGAAAGGAGGTGTTGAGAAATAATGTTAAAGAGGTGGGACGTAGAGAGTAAATAAAATAGGCCCCATACAACTGTCCTGGGGGACTCCACAGTTCAGACTAAAGTTAGGAAGAGGGGATCCAGATTCTTTTCAAACTAGGAACAGTTGACAGTCATGTGTAGGACATTAAAACAAATGTAAAAGATCTTTTAGATCACTTGAATTTTCATATAAAGGACTGGACAAAACTGCCATCCTGGTTTAAGAGCTCTTAGCCAGTCTTACGGAGTGCTACCGCGGCATAAATAGTGAGTACAGTGAGTTTGTTGTACGGCTTCAAAAACGCCTGTCCTTCTGATGTAGATCTATTCATTCTTGTACTATCATTTACAAACCTTGAAAATTTTAGCTGTCTGTCGTATCAGACATATAGACACTCATTAAAATTTCATTTACGCATTAGACTATTAACTACAAGTAATCAGAGACAATGGAAAAGAGGTCGGTTAAAGTTTATATTTCATCCATTCTTTTAAAAATACTGACCTTAGGCCCGTTCACGAAACGTCGATTTTTTCATGTACAGAACTTAATGCCTATTTAGAACGAACCAAATGATACAAGTTCCACGATTTATTCAGACGTAAAACTTAATTAGTCGGACTCAATTCATTTTCCAATATGTACAATGGCTTACAACTGAAAATATACTGATACCGGACGACCACAAACTAGTGTCCTTTGACGTGAAATCACTGTTCACCAGTATTCCACTTCAACTGGCTTTAGACTATGCTTAGAACGCTTTAAAGAACTCTACTGTTGAACTACCACTACCTACAGACGACATTATGGACCTACCCAACCTCTGTTTGACTTCGACGTACTTTCAGTACAACGGCAAACACTACAAAGAGTTACACGGTACAGCTATGGGCTCTCCAGTTTCTGTTGTTGTAGAAGAAACTGTCATGCAAAACATCGAGGAACAAGCTACCTACACGCGAATTATACCTCTTTGGTCGGTTACGTTATGTTGACGACACATTCACCGCCGTACACAAAGACGGAATCGGTGATTTCACGAACACCTTAACAGTTAGAACACGGACATACAGTTCACCAAGGAGATCGCAGAAAGTGGTAAGACAACAACAATCACTCGCGACAACAACAATCTACAAACGACTATTTACACATACCGACCGATCACTAGACCAGTGTCCGTACAACCCGACCTCTCAAAAGTCTACTATTATGCCGACTTTGACGAGACGAGCGCGACTAGTTTGCGACACGCCTGACAGCCTACAAGACGAGACTGATAATCTTGACAACGTTTTTAGTACGAACAACTACAACACGGACTTTGTTAGACGAAACACTCACAATAACACTGATTCCAACATTCAGACCTACGTCAACTCTGGCCCTGTTACGAAGGCGACTATACCGTACATCAGAGGCACCTCTGAAACTATCGCACGTATATTACATCTTTACAATATACGTGTTGCACACAAACCGATAAACAATTTACGACGACTGCTTACTAATGTCAAAGACAAAAACAAACCGAAGAGGAATGGTGACGTCAACAATCACATTGCTGAAAAACTCAACCTACTTTTGAAATGACTCCTGGGTTCAAACCTTTCACAGTGAAAATATACTATTGCAGTAATTTACGCATCAGTCACATTGGGTTCGTCACGTGTAAACTTCGACGATGTCGCTCCACAGTCAGAATTACCATGTGGGCCGCTCGATTACAGTAGATAACAGTAGTTAGTATTACCCAACTAGTGGACTAATGCAAATCCTGCATTTTAATTCGCTACGCTACTAGAGGACTATAGTCCTCGAGTAGCGAAATTCGCCGGTTTTGAAAACCTACCAAAACAATGGCGAACGCTTCGCGTTTTGTGGAATGCCACAGTCTTTTAGCTTTCATGGTTGCTCTGTTTCCATCGTAAACAAGAACTACATGCGATGAAATAAAAATCGACAAACTATTGAAAACTTGGCCCAATTATCAATAGCCAACTTGATCTAGTAGTTCACTTGAGCTTTCCTTGCTGTTCATAAAAGTATTGTGGGTCACAATAAAGATGTTTTTTTTTTCTATGGACAGTTTTGGTTGCATTTTCACCAACATCACAGCTGAATGAATAAATGAACTATTCTCAGCGGTCTCACCTCTCGCGTATAAAAGGAGATAAGACGGAATAAATAATGCCATTCTATCGATCTTGCGAAGCGGTTTAGTTTAAATGGCAGACCGTGAAGTCCAAGTCCCGGCGGACCAAAACCTTCAAGCGGCTCACGCGGCAGCAGTTTTAAACCAGCCACCGCCTCCACCTCCACAGAACTGCTAATCCACAAAACGCCGCGGCAGAAGAGGTCTGTTTAATTTTTTGTTTTTGTCTTAACTCTGTTTGCTTCGCGAACACGTGTTTTCTTCATCGCCGCTTTTAGTTCATTTTCATCTCGTGTTGTCATGCCCTGCTTCGGAACGTATAGTTTTATATTATTAGTAACCGTTTTGTGGACGCAGTTAAATTTCCTCTCGGGTTTATTTTATATACCCCGCTTATTTCTTTTGCGGTCAATGTTAAATTGTACGTCTACTTTCTACCCTGCCTTTAAACGTGTTGTTTTGTAGCTTTGGAGGCAATCTTGGATTATACAACGTGTAGTTTTTAGGGCACTTCAAGCTTATCTCTCGTTTTATGCCCTGCTTCACAACGCGTGTAACTTTCTCGCTCTGCGGGCAATCTTATTCTACTTTACTCACTGTTCATTTCCATGTTAATTTGCCCTGCTGCTAACGTGTCATTTTTGCGGGCAATTTTAAGTTTGTTTACATCGTATGTCGAGCCCTGCTTTTAAACGTTTAGCTTTATTGACTTCATATTGTGTCCTGCTGCTAACGTGTAATTTTTGCGGGCAATTTAAAGTTTGTTTACATTGTATGTCGAGCCCTGCTTTTAAACGTTTAGCTTTCTAGCTGAGCGGGCAACGCTTTACTGACTTCATATTGTGCCCTGCTCCTAACGTGTAATTTTTGCGGGTAATTTAAAGTTTGTTTACATTGTATGTCGAGCCCTGCTTTTAAACGTTTAGCTTCCTAGCTGTGCGGGCAACGCTTTACTGACTTCATATTGTGCCCTGCTCCTAACGTGTAATTTTTGCGGGCAATTTAAAGTTTGTTTACATTGTATGTCGAGCCCTGCTTTTAAACGTTTAGCTTCCCAGCTGTGGGGGCAATGCTTTATTGACTTCCTTTTGTGCCCTGCTGATAACGTGTTGTTTTGCGGGCAATTTAAAGTTTGTTTACAGTTCATGTTGCGCCCTGCTTTAAAACGTGTAGCTTTCTGGCTTTGCGGGCATGCACTCCTTCATTGACTTTTTAGTTACTTTACGCCCTGCTGATAGTTGTTATGTCGATAGCATTTAGCTTTATCGGAAATAGCTTTATCGGAAATCTTAGCCAGACTCTCCAGTTTGTATTATGTCTGGTTGGTTGCTTTCTGGGCGATTTTAACTCGTGTGCAGCTTCTATTGCGTCCTGCTTCAAAGTCACGTCACTTTCTATTTTTATGGATACTGTTACCATTTATTTTATGTCCTGCTAATATCGTGTAACTACGCTGCCTTGTACAGTTTTGAGTTTCTTTTCCTATTTCGTTTTGTGTTTTGCCTCAGAACAAGAGTGAAGCGTATTCTTCGTTTTTGAATTGCTTTTACTTTTATTTTTCTATTCCCTAGTGTTTGCTCGAAGTGCATTGTTGTACAAATCACAGTAACAGTTGTACTTGAATTGTTTTCTTTGCTATTGTTGTGTCTACTGTTGCTTCCGACAAGTCGGGGAAAATGCGTTGTTGTTGTACCTAAAAAATGCAAATGCTCCTATCGACTCGAGTTTAAGTGAAGATAACAGATAAAATTGTCTATGGTTTGACAATGTTCCCTTGACCTCGCTCGCGATTAATATAATAATATTATCTTATAGCGGTGTCGTTTTTGTTAATGGGCGCTTCATAGGCAGCTTATTTAGTTCACGCTCCGTTCCTTTTATCTTTACACTCGGGCTTTGCAAGAGAGGATTAGGATCTTAGCGAATGCTCAAGGGACCTCTGTTCATGCATTAATTAGCCACATAACCAACTACGGTGGCCGTAGATTAGAGGATTTTGACAAATACGAAGCTTTACGCCTTGCAGAAGAACTCGTTTCTGTAGCGAAGACTACCAGCTACACCAAAGCGGCCAGTTATGACATCATCGCAACCACTCTCGGGGGGAAGCTCCATGTTTAAGGCTTACTTCCTGGCTCTCCTGGCAGATAAGGAGTATGCAAGGATCTTTGATACCATCGCCAAAGTTGAGAAGTCGTTTAGGCGTCCTACGCCATACTTTCGTACACAGGCCAGAGGCAATCTGAGGTCTTCCCCTTACCCGCGGGTAACGTGTTATAGGTGTGGAACCCCCGGCTACAAGTCTACAGAATGTTGGAAGAGAGTTCCGGCGGGCCGCAATTTTAATTTCTGGTCACCCAGGTCACAATGAACCCCGACTGGCCTCTCAGTAATATGAGTTTTGATGCTATTAAAGTCAAGCAAACATCATTATAATGTCTGTTTCTTTTGTATTCCCCCTCCCTCCTAGGTTACCTTAACATACGCGTCTTCTTCTTATTGTGGTGGTATAGGGTTTAATTTTGCCAACATATTCCGCACCTTTATTAATTGCAGTCGGAGAATTTCCATTTCTATTCCACACTTCTCCCCCTCGGGTGGCATTCTCAAAGGGAAGCTCACTTTCCCTCTCGGATTACCGGGGCTGAGTTTGCCATCCCTTGGGCCCTTATAACTCCCACTCTTTTTTCTCTTTTCATCCTAGTTCGCGAACCCTTTCTTTAATGACTGGGGAAAATGTACTAGTTTCAGTTACTACGGATGAATTGCAGTGGATAGACATCAATGGATCTGTTATTGTTGGGGCCCAGGGGATCGCAAACAATGCCCATATCCCTGTTGAGGACATCGCCCTAGTGTTACAAGGAAAGTCATTAGCAGATATGTCACGTCTTGTTTCCCGTGATCCAAATCCCTTTCGGGTAGGGGAACTTATCGCCATACACCACAATGGCTTTCGTTATTGGATGATCTGAACAACGATTGCCTCTCCGAAGTCCGTGATTGGATTGCTAATGGTGTGGATGTAACCAAGTTTTTAGACCGTTTAAGGGTAGTTACGAAGGATAGAATTATACGAGTGCAGTACTCCACCGCGTTGTGTTCTCCCTAATCACATTTCATGCAGACCGTTTATCTCGTTTATATCTAATACGCTCATAGACCGTTTGCGTTCTGGGGCTATTTCCCTATGGGATAAAGTCGGAGAATGCACTCCACCTCACCTCGTTTTACCCCTCACTGTGGAGCCCAGCAACCCGCGTCTCTGTAACGACGACGGATTTCTTAATCTTTGGATTGAAGACCGTCCATTTTCCCTGGATAGTGTTCAACATTTGCCTTGGTATGTTCATAAAGGCTTTTACCAGACAGTGTGTGATGACAAGTCAGGATACGATTACATAAAACTTCACTCCAGCAGTCGAACCTACTTTTATTTCCAATGGGGAGGCTGGTACTTTGAGTGAGTGTATCCCTTCTGGCTGGAAATCTTCCGCATATGTCTATCATATAACTGGTCTTGTCGCTTCACGTAGGCTTCGTTCGTGGAACATTCCTTCTTCGTTGTACATTGACGATCGCCATAATAGCCAACTGACATTTCCACCTGGCTCCTTGCCATCCGTCTATATAGCCCTCGCGTCAAAGGATGAAGTGAATTTTGCTCTGGCCCGCGCGGGTATTTTCCACACGTGCTACGTCTTAACTTCTCTTGGCTACTTCATCGGCCTGGCAAAGTCTGTACTCACCCCTCGGAAGCAGGTGCCATATCTTGGGTTCATTATCGATTCAGAACGACAGACGTATATTTTGTTGCCACATAAAAAGGAAACGTTTATTCGACTCGTCAAAGAAATTTTGCCTCGCGATTGCTTAGATCTATTAATTTATGTTAACGAAATTAACCTAGCTGTTTCTGGGGCTACTCGCTCTTTGCGGCCAGTGAAAATGTCTCCAGCTCTGACGAAAGAAATTGAACATTGGCTCTTTCTTGAGTCTTGGGACGGCTTTTCTTCCCTATGGCGGTCTGAACAGCACACACATGTCAAGCTGTTTTCCGACTCATCTCACTTTGCTTGGGAAGGTGCCCTAAGCCCAAATGCTATTGAAGTAAACGTCTATGATTACTGGGATGCCTCGGCAATACAGGCCGATATCGCTACAAAAGAGACCTTGGCTCTAAACAACGTCCTTGAGTCATTCGCGGATTCCATTAAAAGCGCATGGGTCGACGCCTTCGTCGACAGCATGGTCCTGGTCCGTTTATGGACCCGGCAGAGCTCCCGTTTTCACTCACTTTCCGACACCTCTAAGAAACTGTTTAGCACGATGACGAAACTGAATATCGATTTGCACCTTACGTTTGTGCCTAGTTTTCAGAACCAAGCCGATCCCCCCTCACGACGCCTTACCCTGCAGGACGCTTAATTATGCCCATCCTTCTGGATAGTCGTACAAGAATTGTATGGCGGTGAGGATGGACACTTGTCAGGTGCTCAGTTACCGTTTTCCACTGAGACTCTTTTGCCTGGATCCCTGGGAGTAAACATATTCGCGCAGTCACCTGATCTTTATGATGTGTTCATATTCAAGAACCCTTATGTGGTTCCACCGATCTGCCTTATACCTCACGTTATCCAGTATCTGCGAAGCTTGCAACTTTCCTACACCATCGTTATTCCCGACGTATGCCCAAGGCGTTTTTGGTGGCCTTTGTTAACGTCTACATGTTCGGCGCGACACCTTTTAGCCTTTACCGGAACCGTTGGAGCCTCACGCCCTCCCTTGGATCTCTAGGATTTCCGCATTGGACAGGAGTAGCTAGTGCACTGTGCCAGCAAATGACATTTAACTGTTTTTGGGATATGCTTCCTCTGTCCGATTCATAATTTTCTGTTATGTCAACTATTAAAACGAATGTTGTGAGTAAATCATTCTCGACTAGAATGTCGGTTGACAGTTATTTTATAATCGCATTTATCATTATTATCTCCCCTTTTCTTTTGATTTTCTTTAGGACCTACCTTTCGCTGTGCGAGCGTTTGTCCCGGCTGTGTCATGTCCCTCGTGCAGCTACCCTAACGACAATCTGTTCCTTTTTTGCCAAATGTGCGGCTACCGGAGGAAAAAGGAATTCCCAAAATTTTCCGACTTCAAACATTTCGGTCGACCTTCAAGCCATAGATAACCGTTTAGAGCAACTTAAAAGTGCCTCCCTCCAGTCAACATACTCAAAGCAGAAGTGTTCGCTTCGCACACAGTTCGGAAAATTCTTGGCATCCCTTCCGAACACTAAGACCATTCTTTCAGCAAGCCCTACGGATATTAATCGTTTCTTGGCCTGGAACGACCGGCATGGTTAAACGATACTCCATACTGGTGGGTGTTCCGACTCCCACCTCCAAAGTGTAAATGCCCTAAACGCCTGGCATTCAAAACAGTCGACTCCTACATCGGAAAACTTCGACCTATATTTAAGGAAACCGGACGCTGTGGTGAATGGAACTCTATGTTACGCTTAGGCAATCCTGCCGCTTCGCCAGAAGTACAAAATATCTGAAGGCATCAACAGAGGAACAATTGCAAGCGCGCATCACGCCAAAGCAAGCAGTCCCCCTATTCTTGCCAAAATTGTTGCTTCTGGCCCGTTTTTTGAATCGGAAATCGCTGCGCACTCAATTAATCCTTCTGGCCTCTTTATTTTGGCTCGAGATCAAGCCTTTTTCAAAACCTTATTCTTCAGCGGTGATCGTGGTTCTGATCTTGGAATGGTGAAAACAGAGGAAATCTTGCGTTTTCCCCAGGACGATGGGCTATTGTTCAATCATGTATGGGGGAAAACTCTAAGAGACGGCGCCTCTAACGTTTTCGGGATTCGGAGACATCTTAACCCTGAATTGTGTCCGGTTAAAGCGATTGAGACATATGTTGCCGTAGACTCTGAATTACGGATTTCCGTGACAAACGGTTACTTATTTCGACCGACTAATAACCCCCAAGGTCACATTGTGAACAAACCATTGGCAAGTTTAACAGCAGATGAGCGTTTGAAGCTGTATTTGAAAGAAGCTCAGATCTACGAAGGAGAAACGCTACACAGCTTCCGTTCGGGCTCAGCTATAACTTTGGCTTTATCTGGTTCTAAGTTGGCGGACATAATGTCTCATGTTGGATGGACTAACAAAGAAACCGCTCTTTACTACATGAAATTAGCAGAGGTGCTTCGTGTGGGCAGTCCCTCTCATTTGTTATCCACAGATTCTTCCGCCACGTCAGCCCTGACAGAGAACTACATGGAACTTAACCGTCTAAAAGACTTTGTGTCCGCTTTTCCACCCAGTCCTAACGTTAATACTTAGTCTCGTTAACACATTTTGGGAGTTTTAGAATGGGGTGCTTTGAGTTTGGGGATGCTGAGAATGGGAATCCTTGGTGATCTAGTGATTAAGGGACTTTAGGGCACTCTTTCAACCAAAGAGACTGTCGGTGCCCAATCTCAATACAACGTGAGAGAGAGAACGCTGAGAATAAAGTACTATTCTCAGCGGTCTCACCTCTCGTGTATAAAAGGAGATAAGACGGAATAAATAATGCCATTCTATCGATCTCGCGAAGCGTTGTAGTATAAATACAGCACCTGGTATTTCTTCCTCTGGCGTTCTCTCTTTCGCCAGCCATCAAGTTTCGTCCTGTATGTATTTTTTCCCTACCCAAACCCTCCCTTTTCTCTTCAGAGCATTCATCAACAGGACGAGACTGTCGGTGCCCAATCTCAATACAACGTGAGAGAGAGAACGCTGAGAATAAAGTACTTTCACAAGGAACGCTTTTGTATCACGTGTTTAAAAACGTGACAGTTATGTAAATTTATGCACATTTGGCGCAATTGAGCGTGACACTTTCTTTCGTTTTATTCCCACAGGAAAGAACCATCACTAATTATGAGGTAACTTTATTATTACCTTTTCTGTCCGACTAGTTGGGTGATACTAAAACAATTAGACCCCTCGCCCGCAAGGGCTAAGCAGAAAGTTCGGTTCACTCTGGACCAAGAATCAATCAAATCTTAACACGAGGCTCTATTTTTCAACTTAACGATATTCACTATTGTTTTTACATGTTATTATTTAGAATAAGAAAGCTGGTCAGTCGACAGAAACTAAGACGATATCTATATTGTGAAAGAAAAAACATTAGCACGTTCATAGAGTTTTTTTATTTCTGAAAGAGATATGTAGGATACATGACGCGATGGCTCTTGGAGAGTGCAAACCGTCGGAGAATTATGTTAACATGCACGCTAAGGGCTTGTAAATTCAAGTAGCCTTCAAGGAAGTTGCTCTAATACTTTGAATCATCGACGAAACGTTTGCTGTATTATCCCTAATGGGTCAAACAGGCATTACACATTTTCACTGACCTTTGGAAAGCACCGTTAAGTTTCTTCACCTTGAGGTCGAGGGAAAGAAAGTTTCCTAACATGGGAAGAGCAGAAAAGCGCGGACCCGGAGGCATGTTTCTGAACTCGTACAGGATCATCAGGTAATGTAAACTGAGAAACAGAAGCAACAACAGGAGAATATTTCCGAGGCTTAAGAAACTGTAAATCGTGGCAAGTACCATGCTGGATGTTTGTGCTGTCATAGAATCGCTAATCAACTCATTTAATACTGGATGACCGCTGAGCAAATGCACCAATATCTAATTTTGCTTAATTTGCGCAAAGGAAGTCACGCAACCTCTAGTAACGATCAACAACACCAATTCTGAGACACTTAAAAAAAAAAAAACTGATTAACAAAAAAAAGTTTGTTACTCTACTCGTCATTTCTTCCGTCGAAATAAACCGGCTTAATCAACTTTATAAAAGTGCCGACGACCAAAACATGCTGATAATTTTTTATGGCAAATTCTAGTTATGCATGCGATGCTTTCGTGTCATGAGTGGCATACCGTGAAATATTTAACGAGGAAACTTGATTTTCAATGTTGTCCCATGCCAATGGCCGTTTTCATACTAGAGACGGATAATCCGTCTGATATATTTTCCTTCTTAATGTGAATTCGAGACGGATAAAGATTTGAAATTTGCCTTGTCACGGATTCACATGTACATTACACGGATGAACCCAAGAAAAACCATCCCTTCGACGCTCTGGCGCGGTCACCAGTCCATTTCAATGGCCCCATCGCCTTTTTTATGTCGAGGAAAAAAAACTCAAATGTACTACATTTTTTCTCAACGCAAGATTTTCTAAGACTACAGCCCAAGGCTTGTCTCTTCCATCTAACAGCCACAATAATGTAAAAAAAGTTAAGGTTTCATCTTCACTCCACGTGTTCTTTTTGGACATTTTTTCCTTTTCTTTATCCTTGCGTGCCCGGGGGGAGGGTACTCCTGGGAATTCTTGGTGGCGGTTTGCCGCCCGGTTCTTCAAATCCTGACCAGATTTCAGACCAAAAAATGTAATTTTCCACACCCGTTTTCAGACTAGACCTCTAAAATCCATACCTGTTTTCAGACCTGGCGTTTCGGCAGAAATTATGTTATCATAATACTTAGATTAGAGCGTAAACAAAAAAATTATTCAAATCCGTTTCGAATTCACATATTTCTCTTTCCTTCTTACTCATTTGGAATTGAAACGGTAAATACGTTCATACACACTTGTAGTTCCCTCGAAAACCATACCCAAAACGGCGCAAAGCCCCATCCGATGGGGCGGCACATACCTGCATGGCTTATATAGGGAGTATCCCCCCCCCGGGCTTGCGTGTCAGTGCTTTTACTTTAGGCGCCATATTTTGTTCCACGAATCCCACGATGCGACGAACCCTTTCTAGTTCCAGGCTTTTCAGGTAAAAAAAACTACCTTGTGCGCAGTATCTTTTGGAAAGCGAGAAGACCCTGGGAACAAGGGTGGGTAGAATTATAGGATGAGTTTATCCGTCAAGGGTGAATTCCAGACGAATAATCCCTCTTAGAGGGATTATTCGTCTCCAAAGTCCGTCTAAAAAGACGGCTAAACAGACGGATAAACTTTTTCAGACGAATTAAACACCGTCCCGCTATCACATCTAGACGGATAATCCGTCTCTTAAGTGAAAAATGACGAAGTAATCGTTATCCCCATTGCCTATAGCACTTTACAAATTGTAGTTCTAAACTACCAAGATCCCGATTTACAATATATTAGTTCTAATAAAAAGAAAAAATTAAGAAACCAAAGAGAAGTAAATAAACTAGAAGAAAATGAATTCTGATGCTTTATTTTTTTAGCTTAAAGGAATGTGTCACGAAATTTATCAAAATTTACTGAAACAGTGGGAACTGCCATTAAGTAGAACATCAAAATAACCGCCCAGGGGCCCGTTTCTCGAAAGTCCCGATAATTAACGGGCCCGCAAAGCTGTTGTTGTTTACGTGCAAGATAGAGACTTTAACGGCTTGGCATCTAACATAATAAAACTATCAGTTAATGAAACAAAATGCGGTAGTTTGTTAGCCAGGACCCGCGCTTTTATTATTTATATTTAGATTTGAATATTTGATTTCGGGCCCGAAAAGTTACCGGGACTTTCGAGAAGCGGGCCCCAGGGGCCGAGTTGTTCAAAGCTAGGTTAAGATAATGCATCAGTCAATTCCAGCTGTGCCGAGCCCCTCCCCCTCCCCCGGACTGACCCCCGGGTATTAGCATTTTTTTGCCTTGGATGGCAAATCCCCGGCGGTGGGGACTCTTCAGCTGTCAAATTCCCCGGGGTGGAGACGAAAAAAGAGGGCAAATGCCCCCGTCCTCCGTCAACACTGCAACATTTGTCATTGATCGCACAGTCGAACAATGCTGTTTTAAGCATTTTAATGTGCGATGTCTTGTTTCAATTAACGTCTTCCTTAGTAATAACGCAAGGATTCTAGTGAAGACTCCACGCCGCAACGCTTTAACTTATATGTTATGAATAGTTTTATAAATATGAAAGGATGTTCTTCAAATAATATCAACAGAAATTTGATTCAATAACCAATAAACGTTGATTCACATCGATAGCTCAGGTTTCCGCTATGTAATTCTGCCTTAATAAGCAATGAAGAAATGCATGCATAAAATCGAGAACATGCCTTTACAACCCTCTTCAATTGATTCCTGTCCTTGACAGATGAGCCACTCTGCTTTTTTTTCCAGTAAAACCTTCTGTGTAGTATTATTCTGATAGGAAACCGCGTGCGTGTGAAAAGCTCGGGAATGGCCCCGGGGTTGGCAGTGCGAAATTTGCAAATACTCCACCCCCGGGACTGATAAGGCGGGCAAATGCCCCGCAGTAGCCCCGGGGGGGGGGGGGTGAGTGCAGCTGGAATTGATGCATAACCCAGGGTTAGTTCAAAATCTGAATTCAAATTTGAAAGCTAAAAAGCAAAGTCAGTTTAATTCTTTTGTCCACAACATGATGATTGGATGATCTTAAAAGAATAGAGAAAATAATCCCAGAAAATGCTTTCGAATAAAAGAAAAAAAATCCTGGATCAAAATTTAACCTTATTTTAGCGCTAATCGACCTTCGATCAACTGGGTCAAGGGTCCGGTTCCTGGAAGGCCGAGTAGCGTTAATAAAGGATTAAAAGTTTGTTCCCTTTTTGTGTTTTACATTCCTATGCATTGCTGAGTAACATTTTGTGTAGTAAAGACTCAAACCTCTAACAGTTGCATGTTCTTAGACGAGAAAACCTTGTTTGAAAGTTTTCTTAATCCGGGCCCAGAACGTAAAAAGAAAGTATAGATGCCACAGAAAATACAAAAGAAGTACGAATGGAGAAACTTGACAATAACGAACCGATGTTTTGAGGTCTATATAATTGTTTTAGTCTACATTTCGTACACAAGTTCTTCACGACCACGTCATGGCCACTTCAAAATGTCGGATTTTATTGTTCGTTTTTATTGTGGAAGCCTATAGTGATGGTGATTTTAAGACATATGAAAAAATACTTAAATGTGCTTTAACTTGTAACTTTGATATCCTAGAAATAGTAAAAGAATGGTCGTTTAAAGTTCCAGCTCACTTTCTTTTGACGGCGCGTATCATGTAGGGAACTGGAAATTGGGTGAGGTTAAAGATTCCCTCCAACTTTGGGGGACGACCATCTTCTTCAGCAACGAAAGAGAACGTCTGAAGCATCCACGACAGGAACAAAAACAGCTCAACCTTTGCCAGAGGTTCACCAGCACAAACCCGGCGTCCTGCTCCAAAAGGGTAGAAATTACCTTGGTTGGTGATCAACTGTCCGTCTTCATCAATGTGGCGGTGGGGGTTAAACACGGTGGGATCTACCCAATATTTTGGATCTAAATGGACTGATTCTGTATCAGTAAATACCACAGTATCTTTAGGAACTCTGTATCCACAAAGAGTTGTATCTGTGAGGGTGAGATGAGGAACTGCAAGTGGTACCACGTTTCCAACTCGTAAGGTTTCAATAATGGTCGCTTGGATGAGGGGTAGACGAGACCGGTGTTCCAAAGAAGGAGTCTGGTCACCAATTACTTCATCTAACTGTCGCTGAATGGCTTCTTGGTAATGTGGATAGTTGACAAGGAATGCGAGCACCCAGTTCATTGTCGTGCTTGTGGTTTCATAGCCTGCCGAAAACATATCTTCAATCGTGTTGATAAAGTAGTCATCAGTAAGGAGGGCGGTTCTATCCTCATTGCTCTCACCTTCAGCTTCAAGTTTAGCACGAAGGAGACCTGCAATCAAATCTTTCACAGGTTGCGCTGGATCAAAAGTCTTTTTCCGTTCACTTAGAAATTTGCGAATTATGGTATGTATTTTAGGAAAGGGGCCCAGAAAACTATCGTAAGCCTTGATGGGTAAGTACTTTGCCAAAGGGAAAAAATCTAACATTCTGGCTAATTGCGCATCAGCAACATTTGCCATCAAGTCTGAGTTTAGTTTCAAAAGTTTGTTCAAATCTGGATTGGTTGTGTCGTAACCTTCTCCAAAGGTGATGCCACAAATGACATCAGCCACAGCGCGCATCAAGCAATCTGCAGGATCAAAGGGTTGTCCATGTTGTTTCTCCATGAACAGAACCAATTTTTCGGCTTGTGTATTAACGCGCCTTTCAATCAGAGGGATGTCGGAGAGGTACTGGCGAAGAGCTGTTGTAAAGAGCTTGCGATGAAGCTGCCAGGCAGGACCATAGTTTCCAAAAATAATATCTTTACCTCCTGAAATTTAAAAACAGAGTAATCAACAGTCGTTTACTATTTGCTAGAACCTATACACCACTAAAAAGTAAAACAAAGACGTGATGTGTATAAAAATCGCTATGACTAGTCATACTTAATCAGTTATTTTTCAACTCTAAGCTTTTCAGAGCTAATTACCAACGGTTATTGCTGGAGAGATGAATTATCTTTAGCAAACGGTTGGTAGTGTGAAGTAAAGTCTAATTCGATGCGATTAGATAGTATCTATATATATATCTGCCAAGTGTCCCCGCCCTTTCTGAATTTTTTGGATTCGCTCCCGTGTATACAGAAGCTGTAAAAATATAGAAGAACATGGACAATGGCTTTATACAATTACCTCTAACAATATCCAGGGTTACCTGAGAGAAGAACGTTCTTCAACGATAGTTTAATGCAGCTCCTAATTCGGATTACCATTCATCAAGCGCAGTCAGTCTTAGTCGGCAACTTCAAAAGCTAATAATTATGGCGGCATCTACGCCAGTTAGTACAGTTAGTAGCACATGGCAGTGATTATCTCGAAAGCCTAAGTTACTTTGGTCACTGTGCACATTTCACCTTTCATGATTTATGTAATTTGTTGTTCTATTTTTTCTTGCTTTTGTAATGTATTGTAATTTTTGTAGTAAATCTAAATCTGAATTCTAGATTTTTAGTGCAGTAACTGTTTTCAACTATTTTCCACCAAGGAAAGGGTTGTATTGAGTTTAACCGTGTTTTAATGGCAACCGCTTGAGGAGAACAAGAGGTGAAAACACCGGAAAAAAGACAGATTTTAAAGTAGTATATTTCTATTTTAATAACATCCAAACATAGATGCTGTTGACCCACGAAAACAAGATAGAATAGTGTATAAGAGCCCTTGTGAATACGATAAAGTATACATTGGCAAAACGGGAAGGTGCCTGCATGAATGAATTAAGGAGCACGATAGGGATATACAACTTTCACGAACACAAACTTCAGCCGTTTCTGAACAAGCCTTTTAGAGCTGGCATTATCCGCTCAGGGACGAGCTTACGTTTATTGACCGAGACCCTCACTGGTTCCTTCGCCGCAGAGTTAAAGAGGCTATTCACATAAGGTTTCGGCACACTAACAAAAAAGATTCCTGAAGCGTGAGTGCCTACGATCAGACAACATAGCAGTCGAAAGCTACCTCTAATAATGCTAACAATGCTTTGGATCGTAACCCATCAACGATGAGCGAGGTTCGAGATACACCAGTCACTAACAACTATGGTGGTACAAATAATCCTACTGAGTAAATCGACACAACACGCCTAATGAAGACGTACAGTCAGACAAACGATAAACCCTTTATAGACACTATTTATTTTAATCCTTTCTCTTCGGGAATTTCGCTGTTAAAGCGACAGACTACAAATAAAATAGTTCATGTTAGGTCCCTCGGGAAAGTAGTTAGTTATGTTTTCCCTCGAGTCCTGATGTTCGGGAGTCGAGGGAGAACAAACTGTTTCTCTCGGGACTTGACATTAAAGTGTATAGAGTTACAACAACAATTTATAGGTACTGAATTGGTACATAGAAGATAAATCGCGCAAAATCACAATAATCTACCAAGAGATAATTCCAATGTAGAGTGTTCTTGTTGTCTTCCAGCATAATCAGCAGACTTCTTTACAAGCACCTCTTTAACAGCATCAGGAGTTGAAGCCATAACGAACTTGTAGCTTCCAACTTTCATAGAGAATACGCGGCCATAATTTCTTTTTAGACTGAGGAAAAAATTGAAAACTGACTAAGATGTTAGATAATTCTTTGAAAAAAAAAACAGATTCTGAATTTCACACTTGTTGAAAAAAGCAGACAGGTATCCCCTACACATCCCTCAGGAAGATTCTGGAAGTAATGTCTTGAATACCCCCTGTCACTACCTGTGAGGCATATGACGCATTATGTATTCTTATTTCAACCCGAGGAACGAGCCGCGATAGATCTCTTGGCCGGCAAGAGAAATTATCCCATTTCATCTCGAGGACGAAATTGTATTTAGGTAGTCAGTGTTCATTTTTGCGAACGAAATAAAACGAAAATGAAACTTCCAATGACTACAGACACTGCTAGGAATTTGCTGTTGGTTAAGCATTAAAGGTAAACTGTAAATCAGTAATCAGTTTGAATTGCACTTTGTCGGCAGACGAGGCGAGGGTATAAATTTTAATAAATGGTTAAAATAACTTTTGCCACGTTGGGTTTATGAAAATTTTAGAGAAAATTTATGGACCCGCCTTAAATCCCTATGGAGAGGAATAAACCAGTTCACTTCCGGTCATGGGTCACTTCCTGCCCGTGATATTCTCCTGTCGAGTAATTGGGCTCAGCCAATCATGTACGCTGTCACATGCACACTGAAGGACAGAGAGACACTAATAATTTCATGCGTAGCGAGGCAGAAAATATTTCTGTATTATTGCGCTTCCCCTGAGAACCACTGTTAAATCTCCCTCCCTGCCTCTCTGCTGTTTTATTTCTCTCCACTGGTGCTGCCTTTGTCCAGTATTAATGTTTTTTTCGTTAAATATTTGATGGGCTCTAAGAAACACAAGACTCTATTATTTCCCTTGGTGACTTGTATTCTTAGGAACATTCGCACACATATCCTACCAGTCTTGTAGTGGTTGTTGTAGGCTCGGAAGTAATAACAAATTGTGACTTTCTTCTTATAGTATTATAGTAATAGTTTCTGCTACCTATATCAAGGTTTTTTTGAAGTTAAATAATCACATGGGTCTGGGATGAAGTGCTCCCATACAGGTCACCCTTTCCTCCATAGACTCCTATTATTTTTAACCCAGGTATTGGACCTCTACAAAGCTTTCTCTTCTCCATAACTTGGGGGGGATTATCACCCCCTAGAGAGGATTATCATCTCTCACTCACTACATTGGGGGATTATCACCACCTGGAGAGGATTATCACCTCTCACTCGCTATCCTGGGGGGATTGTCACCCCCTTATCTCTCCAACCGCGACACAAAGTGACCTTTTGTCCTCTCTTTGGCCCTGTTTACATGGAGGTAGGGGATCCCAGGCAGGTGAGGTAACCCGCTTAGGTGGGGTGACCCGCCTGTCCATATATTTTCTCATTTTAATCTGATCACGTTTACATGATAGGTGGTGTGACCCGCCACATGTTACCTCACCTACCTGGGGTCCCCCATCTCCATGTAATCAGGCCCTTAAAGTACTTCATCCCTTACCCCGTTTCCCCACAATAGGCCACTTGCACTAAGAGGTCACGTGACCAATGCTTCCTTTAAACAATGAGTTGGAATCTTGCTGATGCCAAAAATTGTTAGAGCACACAAACATTATCTTACACCCGAAATTTGAGAGGAAACGCATTTAAGGGAGATATTTTATGGCACTTTGATTTTTCAGCAAAGTAGTATGGTTTGTATTGGCCGCCATGTTGGAGGGCATGCTCTTGCCCTCCAACATGGCGGCCAAAATTACTTCTTGATTATATTTTGTTCAACGTTTCATGGTTACGCTCAGATGTGCTGTAAACGTTATGACATCGTCTTTTCAACATTTCCTTGAAGTTTAAGTGCAAAATTTGTGTTCAGAGAGAGGTAATTCATAATTTCAAAAATCACATTTTGGTCACGTGACCATTTGCGAACTTATTCATTTTAAGAAAATGGTGCGGGTTTGAAAAACCAAATCACCATTATTTTGTTTAAGATATGACCCACTAATCGTTTTTTGGAAGGCAAAATCATATAACTTTCATTTTCATAAAAACGATGTCACATGCCTCTTATTGCAAATGGCCTATTATTCTGGTTCAGCTGTTTGCTTCCATAGTATGGGTTATTGGTTGGAAACACTATAACTGCTAACAACGCTTCAGATATCTAACTCTCAAATTGATATCTTAAGGTGACTCGACCCAGTTTATTTTGTGGCGGTACCATCCTACTTTGAAGCTCTCTAGTATCCCCACCTTTACTTTGATCGTAAGTCTAATATATAGCATGGATAACATATAGATCAATCTGCAATATAGCATAAAAGTTTTGGCGGTCGGAGCAAATGTCACGTGGTTATAGTACCACGCCCCTTTGGGGTCTAAGTCGAAATTCTGCTTTTGCCAGCATTTTTTCGTGAAAATCTTTCGGCTACGTGTAGTGCGCATTAGTGCCTTGCGAGAAATTCAGCGGTTCGCAAATTCAGGTCATAATTTCTGTGAAAATGATAAGCAAACTTTACAGGACTTATAAACTATGAGATTTATCCCTTTATTTTGGGGATTTTTGTAACAGATGGCTCCTTGCAAGTCAGCAAAAACGCTTTAGGGCCTTGTAAATGCGCGCGATTTCGAGCTATGCAAACATATAGAAATTATAGTTTTAGCTGTTTGTCGACGTTTGTCAGCGTTTAAGCCTCCTTCTCACAAAAAAAAGTATTTTCTTAAGAATTCGTAATTTTTTTTTCGTTGAAATTTTTTCAGGGCCACAATTGATTAACTAACCACCAGGATTCTGAATTTCATGGTCATTGAATAACTGTGACATTATCTCCTATAAGCCCAAACTTGAGTAAACATTGAAAATTTTAGGCGTTTTGGCTGAGTTTGTGCTTTGGGAATTGTCTATTCTTTCTAGTCTATCATGATACAGCATTCTTGTTCAGCACGCGTGCAATGACCGCGCTTGGCTGACTTCCGAATGCTCACCGAGATATGATTATTTAGAAGGGATTCCCGTCAGGTAACGGCTCCAGCCACCTGAGTGTACATCATGTTCAATTAACTCTTAAAATATTGGACACTTGCGTACCTGAAGCACAATCTCTTCTCCGTGAACTTCTCTCGCCCGAAGAGCATTCAACACCCCGGCCATTTTCTTTTTAGAGTTTTAATTCTTTGCATGATGTACGCTCAGCTGGCTGGAGACGTTACGTGACGGGAATCCCTTCTATTTTCTCATATTTAATAATCATATCTCGGTGAGCATTAGGAAGTCAGCCAAGCGCGGTCATTGACGCGTGCTAAACAAGAATGCAACTACACTCGCCAAAAGGCGATTGCAATGGGCTGCCATAAAACCTAGACCATACAGAAATATTGTACTGCATGAAAACGTCAAGTTAACCTGAACAGATAGTGAACAGCTTACAAAAAAAATGGCCTTTTTTATTTAACCGAGACTGTAAATGGAGATGATTAATAGCCGATAATCTATAAATTAAGGTGGATACTCGTATAATCTGATCGTCCAGCCACAGCTTTCTCGAGCACGGTAACTTTATGCACTAGTCAATTGAAACCCCCACCCCCCGACCCCCGGGGCAGGGCGGGGAATTAACGCGGCCATACCGGTGATTTAACGCGTATTTAACAGCGTGAAATCACCGGGAGTCGGGGAATTTAACACCTGCCGTTTTTAAGCGGGGCATTTTAGCGGGGATTTAACGCTGCACCGGAGGTCTGGGTAGCTCGGTCGCTTCATGTTGAGGACTGGGTCCTAGTCTCTCCGACTCTCCTCCATGTGAAAGAAGATGGCGGACGGTGCGAGAAAGGTATTTACACGCTTCATTCTTCTGAATCTTTAATTAAAACGGGCCATCCTGTCTATATATTGTTCTTCTGTGAGAATTTAATGTTCTATAATCGAGAATTTATTTGAATTACGTAGATTTTCGAACTATTTTATAATGCAAATTACACAATAGCAATTCCAATTCTGAGATACATGTTTGTTTTGTATATTTACAGATTCTTTTTCAGTTTAGAGAACAGCGGAAGGTAAAAGATGTAAATGATGAAACTTTGACTGAGTTAATTCACGTAGTCCGGGGAGATTTTAGTATTCCTGAAGGGGAAGGAACTGTTGTTTTGCAACGGTACTGTACGACGAGTCTGTGGGAAGAGATGCAGCATGGTATGAACATGGGCCACTCGTATCATACATCCCTGTACCTATGGTAGATCCAAAGAGGCCATGGGGTGGAAAATGCCAGGAATGCACAACCTTCTGCACTGGCCATTACATGTCACCTGAAGAGCACCAAGAATTTGTTAGAGAACATGGTGCCACAGAGTTAATGTACAAGCCTCCAAGCATTGTAATAAGGGATCAGTTTTATGAATCTATGAGGGCAGGGAGAAGTGTATCCGATAATGAGTTGGAGGAAGTTGCTAGAAAGACGCTGCTTTCTGTAGAGGAACTAAAAATGCACGTTGAACATCTACGAATTACTGCTGAACGACGTAAGGAAGGGGCCACACTCTAAAACAAAGTGTGTTACTGCAACACACCTATTTTTGTCCTCAAAAGAACACACAAAAAGGTGAGAATAAACGCACTCCTTTTCATGTGTTACCCAAACACACCTCGGTGAGTTATCCAAACACACCTTGGTGTGTTCCCTCAACACACCTTAACTTGTGTTTCATGCTTGTCCTAAATTTGACACACTTTCAGGTGTGTTCACAAGAAAGATGTGTTTTGTCACACATCTTGATGTGCAAACAAACATATCTTTGGATGTGTCTAAAAAACACATTGCTAGGTACCCCAAAATATAAATTCACATTTACATAAAGCACAAAACATCAGCAATGGTCCAGAAGTAGTTTATTAACCTTTTATAAACAAATTTTAACATTAACAACTGTTCTCAATTAAAACATTCTGAATTAGCTTACTTAAGTTTGCCTATTATACATGAGATGTTTTCTTGATTCCACAGATTGTTTAATAAATAATCATGTATTTATGGAAACTTGAATAATTGGTGCTGTCATCCAATATTGCAGGGTTTTCTGGAAACTACCTTCCAAAAGCACTTAACCATATTCTTACTTGTCTCACATTCATAAAAATGTTAAATGCAACTTGTCTTACTGTCTTTCGGTCTCTTTTTAAACTCCACCATGAAGGTGGCATACTTTGTTCCTTAATTCGTTACCAACTTGCAGTAATGCAACCTCTTGCAAAAAAAAAAGAACTCCTGAGAAACACTGGGGGTATTTGACACAAAAAAACAGAGTGGTCTCAACTGAGTGTCAAAAGTAATTCTTGTTTGCTTATAGGTTTGGCATTACTTCGCTCTGTGGTTGGTTGACAAAACTTGCACCATTTTCTCAAGCAATACTAAGAAACAAAACCAAACCCAATCATTACTTGCATTTCCCCGTGCTTGGAGTCAGCTTCATGTAATAATTCATATTCTGATTGGTTCATTGTGCTGTTTACGACTTTTGTGATTGGTCAGAGTAATAACTTTGGTTTTGGTTTTATGATGCTCAATTGAAAACCACTCTTATATGCCAAAATATTATTAAATCACAACTAATGCCCTTATATTACTTTCTTTGGCTGTCCTTCTTAAACTCTGCCATAAAGGTGGCATACTTGGTTCCTTTAAATTCACTATCAACTTGCAGTAATACAACCTCTTGTAAAAAGTAAAGAACTCCTGAGAAACACTGGGGGTATTTGACATCAAAAACATAATATGCTGCAATTAAATCAACTAATGCTCTTGGCAGCTCACAATCACATTCGAAAAAAGCCTGGTCCTCTCCACACACAAAAACTTGCTCTACTTCCTCACTTGTTCCTGTGCACACCAACGAAAATTCCACTTTCTTATCCTTGAACAACTTGTCTGGTGGTGTTGCCGGCTGAAATGTATAATGGAAATAAGAAGAGATTATTAGCCTGATGTAAATTTGTATGTTAAGGAAACAGTGTCTTGAGTAGAAAACTACAAGTTATGACATGCTTGAAAACAATAAAACAGGTGATAGTGTGCATGATGTTGAGCTCATGGTATCAAAGCTGTTACGATTAGTTCTGGTATGGTAAAATAAAAGTACATCACAATACCGGTATGTGAAAGCTTGATAACCATGCAAAATAAATTATTTATGTTACTTACATCTTGAAATTTTAACACTGCTGGATTGCTTCCTTTTCTTTTGGTTCGCTGTTGTATGACATGTACAGCTTCCACAACTTGAGTGTTTGTCAATTTCTCACCACTATGCCCCAGAATGACTTTCAGAGCACTCACTAAACGGTCTTCTGCACCTTTCACACAGTTCTTGTCAAGTATGCGGCACAGCTCAGAACGAACCTGAGAAAATCAGAAATAAATTACACTAGTTAACAAAAAAATTTCACCCTGCAAAAACTCATTATATAAGGTTTTAACCCAACGCGAGTGAAATTCCCCAACTTAAGGTTGCCTCTGCCTTGCTACAAAATTTCCCAATTAGCATTTCATGGTCCTGGGTGTCTGTTTTAAGAGGGGATTTTGAAGTGCCTAGGAAGTATAAAAAGTATGTTTGTTTATTTGAAAGGCCTTTCAAAGTAACAGAGTATGGCATTTTTTTTGAAGATCTTGCTAGTCTATTTCATGCAGGATTCTTTTCCCACATTGTTCGCCTAGATGAGCTAGTAAGGAGACATGAGGTTCATCTAACAGGGGTCTCAAGTATGTTTCAAGAAGGATTGCAGCTGTGCATTTATCTCTCACTCCTCAATGATCTGGTCAAAAGTAGAGATACGTGTATTTGGTACAGATCTTTCAAAAAGGAAAATGCCATTCTTACTCACTTTGAAAGGCCTTTGAAATAACAATATTATTTTAACAAAGAATCCATTAAATAACTGACTTTCAGTGTTTTCATTAGAAGCCAGCAATCAGCAAAAAAACCACCAGCTACTTTGTCAGAAATTTACCTCTAACTGCTGCCTACTTTGTCTGTATTTTCACTCAAATGATGTAAAAACTTCATCAGGACCCGGCCTACATTAGTCAGCTCAGACAGCTATTTCAAAACTTATGAAACCCCTGGACATAAAATGAAAAAGAAATGCATGAAAAAGAAATCATCAACAAACTTACATGAGATGATTTTCCAAGGTATGGACACATATCTAAGATTTCCTTGGATGACTTCGCCTCTTCTGTTATAAACTTTCTTCTCATTTGGTAGGTCTCCTCCACAAGGTTTGAGAATGTAGAACAAGACAAGGCTCCCTCTTCAGTATTAGACAGCAGCTCCAAGTTGCGTCTTTGAGCGAGTTTGTCATCACCTACAGGGGAGGACAGTCGTGCCTTTTTGTAGGGCCTAGCATCTACACTCTTGCCAGACTCTGACGACCCATAGGGTTTTGATCCTCTTCTCTGATTCCTAAAATATTGGCTCAGCTGCTTTTGTGTCGACACCTAGAGGAAATAAACAAAGATTTATCATGATGTTTCAAAAGTCTAGGGAGGGACAAGCCAAGCACTTGAAAGAAAAGAAATATAAACCACTGAATGTCACTTTTTTCAACAGTGTAGTATTTGAATGGTAACTTATTCTTGAGTTTACTTCTCCCTAACCAAAAATCCAAGACCTTGGGAACCACCAAATTTTACACTACAAAAACAGGCATGTACTAAAATGATCAAGTCATACAAATAATATACTTATTATGATTGACATCTATAGACCAGTACACATCCTAAATTCAGGATAACAAAATAATGTACAGCAAACATACCCAGTAGCTTGATGGATTGGAATCTCTCAGCTCAGGAAATTTGTCACAGATTGCAAGAGCCATTCTCTTGTAGTCTCCCTGGACTGGGTGTTTGCTCAAAGCATAATAGCGGAGCTCCTCGCGCGCGCGAAGCGCGCGCGTGGACGTAGCCCCATAGCTAATGTAATCTACCCATCCCAGAAAATTTGGTAATCACGTGACCGTACACCGACCACCCGCCCGCCCGCCCGCCCGCCCGCCCGCCGTCCGTCCGCACCACAGGAAAACCAATGTTTACTTTCACACTTTCTAACTACTTTGGGAGCCCAGGAAGCCCAGGAGGAAACTGATTGCACATCAATATTGTGATCAATTGACAGCTGTCAAAACAAGGTATCCGCTGACCAGTATCACCTGACCGTATCGCGGGCTCAGGTTTCGACCCATCGAGGTCAAGTACTTTTTTGAAGTTATCCGCTGACAAGTTACTGGTTTTCAGATGATCGCAGGCTCAAGTTTGTTATTTTTTAAAATTTATATGAAATATGCCGTGTTTATATCATCATGACCCCTCACTATTAAGAGTTTGATTTCAAACTAACCATGGTCGCGAAAATTCAGCAAGTTATGTAACAATACAGGCTAGGAAGACCTTTTCTCACCAAGGTCACGCGTTGGTCACGCTCTATGCCTACTTTTTATGCTCTGATTGGTCACAATTTGACAGGTGAGTTCATGCGGAAAATTTATGCAGCATCTTGAAACTTTGTTTACTTTGACAGCTGAAGCTGATGGAGTTTTGTGTAAACTTGTGATGTTTTTAACTGTCTTTCTCCACTGGATGTACAAAATGAAATACAGCTGCTATCAAGTCTGTTATTCATGGCTAGTTTGTTCATTGGTTTTTTGCTTGAGAGATGCGTCGCTTGTTAAAGTCGGAAATCCGATTTCGGATGGCATCGTTTTCGTTTTTCACCTTGCTTGATGCGTATAAAGAGGATTCAAAATTCTCAAGCGACTCTTGCGTTACTTGATAGCTTTTACGAACCGCATCTCGAAAGGTAAGCCTGAGTAATGATTGCATTTGAAGTTTTTTTTAATATCTAATTTCATGTAGTCGAGCACAATTTATGCGGTAAGTTTATGCACGTTTCACTGACGTTTGTAAGATTTGAGACAGTGAACCGACCTAATATCAGGTTTGATATAAGCTTACAGGACTTAAAAGAGCCTTTAGATATATTTTCTCACCGCAAATAGAAGAACACGTTCCGAAGAATGTTTAGTTATAAATTTGGCTGTAGAAAGAAAACTTTGAGCGATTTTCTTGCCTCGAGTTCATCTTTGAGAAAAGCAAACACCGCGAGGCCGGCTTAAAACATAAAGTTATTAAGCTTTAAGACTCAGGATTTTTCGAAACGCTTTAATACTTATCTTCGTGAATGAAAATTGTTGTGTCTGTAAATGTTTAACCGAATTATATTTGTTTTAGTGATTGTTAGTAGTCTCTCTTGCAATTTAAATCGCTGTGCTGTTTGTTTTCAGTTGTTCATGAACATCGCTTGCAGGAGTTATCTTTTTGCCGCGCGTATCAAATGCTTTTCAAGATTACACATCGTTATAAAACCCTTAAATAAAAAAAAAAAAAACATTAAATTATTTATGTTGAAGCATAACTTTTTTAATGTTCACTGCGCTCGAGGTCTGTATGATAAATAGTACGGTTTCACCTCAGATGTGATGTGTAAAAAGTATAAAAGGTTGGTTTACATATCCCCGGATTTGTTGGCAAGATTTTATAAAGTAAACTTGTCGAAAGCAAAAAATTCGGCCTGATTTGTTTTCCAGGTATAATCCACTGTGATCAAGAACCATTACGGCTCTTGAATGTGATCGAAGATGATTGCTATGTTTTGTTTTTATTTTTTTACTCCATCCTTTAATACATTAGTTGTACAATAATAATACATTAATTGTACAGTAGTACAGTAATTGTATTCAATAATACAATAGTTGCTTAACCTACGTGCACATAATAATAATAATAATAAAAGAAGAAAATTAGAATGGAGAAGGGCACATTATAGTGAACTAATCATGGCCCTTTAACAAGATTGACTTTATTCTTTTGTAGTTTTGTTTTTCACAAAAAAAAAACACACACACACACACACACAAGTCAATACTGAGCAAGATAATATATTTTAAGTGCCTTTTTGAACAGGATTTTTGATGATTTATTGCAAATATGAAGGGGGAGATCATTCCAATAGTATTTACCAATGACGGTGGGGCAGAACTTTCGAATATTAATTCTTGAGTGGGGAATCTGCAATTGCTGGGCAGATGCACTTCGTGTAAAATAATCATGTTGCTCAGATACAAGTAATAATGGAAAATTACACGGCTTATTATCAGAGACATAGTCATATAAAAGCAAACAATTGTACATAAATTTAACAATATCACGAAATTTTAATAGACCTAGATGAACATAATGAGGAGTGATATGATCTCGTAAAGGAACGTCATTCATTATTCTAACTGCTTTATTTTGCAGACGTATGAGCTGTGATAATGGATTATCATAATTATTTCCCCTCAATAAGCTACCATATATGAGATATGGGTAAACAAGAGAATAGTAGATACTAGTTAAGCATTGATTACCTAGATAACTTTTTATCTTTGTCATAATATTAGTACTCTTGCTGACTCTATCACACACATAGTCGATATGATCATGCCAGGATAGGTGGCTGTCAATATAGATACCTAAGTATTTAATTTTGGATACTTGCTCTAAGAATTGTCCAGCTATCGATAGCGGAAATAATAAATTATAATCTACTTTCTGACGAGGTTGAAAGTTAAGATATTTAGTTTTTCTTAGATTTAAGGTTAATTTATTTGCACATAGCCAGTCATAAATATTAGGTAGTTCTTTATTTATCTCAAATAAGAGTTCATCTATATTTTTAGCTGAAGCTGTTAAAGAGGTATCGTCTGCAAATAGTCTCATAGAGAAAAAATCAGAAGATTGAGTAAAGTCGTTTATAATTGATCCTTTGGGTACACCAGAAGTAATTGGCATGGTGTCAGAAATGTTACCATTTACAAAAACTCTCTGCTTTCTTTTATTAAGATACGATTTGAACCAGTCGATATGAGGTTTTTGAATGCCATAGGACAATAGCTTTGATAATAAAATAGAATGATTGACGGTATCAAATGCTTTACTCAAATCTAAAAATATTGATACAGCATAATCTCCTTGATCTAGACAGTACGTAGAGATTTCTTCAATGAGATCAACAAGACAGTCCACAGTGGTACTGCCTGGCTTAAATCCATATTGAGTATGAGTATTATCATATTTTCAGACAAAAAATAAGATATAAGTTGATTATAAATACATTTTTCAAAAAACTTTACTTAATACTAGAAGAACTGATATTGGTCTATAATTATCACACAGTCATGGAACGGGATCTCTGTTTAAAGATAGGAATCACTTTAGCGATTTTTAGATTAATATCAGGAAAAGTTCTTTGCTTGATGGACAGATTAATTATATACGTTATATACGTTATAGGCCAACTCGATGTAAGATGTTTCACTCTAAAATCACTTAGCCTTTCCAAAAATAATTTCCCCTTAAGTTAACTGATTTGTGGATTACAAGTTTATTGTTTGATTTAAATAATAAATTTATTAATGGGAGCTTCGCTTTTAGCCCTGGCTAAATCTATATATTAAAATGAGCCAAGGTCAGCAATGAGCTGCCTCCTCACTGACAGGAGGTTATCAGCAGTAATGGCTTCCTCAACTCTGATGGAAAACCTGTCTGGAAAGGGCAGGTGGTCAGGTAGCCCTGTTTTTGCAACTGTTGGAAAACTGCCTTCAGGTTCCTCTTGAGGAGATAAAGCCTTGCGCTTTGAGCATGAATTTGTAGTTGTCTTTAATGTGGTAGAATGAGTAAGTGGCTGGCTGGGTTCAGTACTGTTTGATGTGTTGGAGTGGATGAGCTTTGGACTTGGTGTACGTAGAGGAAGACGTGGCTCAATGATGCTAGTACTAACACTGTTTGGTGTACTGGACTGGACAGGTGTTGGCCTCGGTGTCCATACTGGAGGGCTTGGCTCAATGCTGCTACATGAATCCAGCAAGTCAACCACACTAACATCACTTGCGTCAGAGAACATCCCCAAGGATGGATATTCTCCCACTAACTCAATAAGGCTGGAGTCTAAGCTGGGCTAGAAGATAAAAAAAAACAAAAGAAAATTATTTCAGACCAAAACAAAGTAATGTTTAAAACATTAGAAATCATTAATGATACATATACAGCCAAATAAACTTAAAAGGAGCCTGAACTACTCCACGGCTGCACAAATCATTACTTCACAAGACTTGTTACAGTCAAAATACTCAGCGCGTGCCGCCTATTATTTGAGAATAGTTTTGTTTAACTGCAGACAGACTGAATATTGTAATCATGCAACTGTAGCGCGAGTGTGACCTCATTTGAAGCATCAATTGTTGATTGGTTTTGGTTGAAGACTTCATGACGTGTTCATGTGCAAAGTTTGGTGCCATTGAATCTTCTTCAGTTGTTTGTCGCTTTTTAAGTCATTTCACGTGGTTTTTGTTGAATTTGTTTTGATCAAGAGAAGCCTAAGCTCTTGTTGAAAAGAATGACAAATTTTTGGAACGGATCTTCAGATCTGAAAAGCTGCAAATAGCCACCAAAAGGCCTTCTTTCAGCAAAGGGCGGTAGCTTTTATTGTCACAGGTTTTTAACAGTGTGATTCTAGGGCCGCTTTTGGACATGAACACCACATGAAGTGTTCAAGCCACGTGGGAAATACACCAATCAACAATCTATATAAAAATTATTTCAAATGTGGTCACACTCAGGCTAGGGTTGGATGATTTCAATATCCAAATTAAATTTGAAAGTCTGAAACGAATAATACACTCCGTTCACAATTAATCAAAACTATTCTTGAATAACAGGTGGCACACACTGGTTATTTTGACTGTAAGTGTAATGTTGTGCTGGATCTCATTTTCCATTTAATATAAAGCAAATTGCATTGGATCACAATGGGTAATTCCAGAAAATATCCATGCTCTACCGTGGGTGACATTATTGCTATAACCCCCCACACCTCTAGCCTATGGAAATTCCTAAATATACTCAATCTTTCAATGACCTTGGAATTCCAGAATCTTTAGCTCCACCCTCGCTTTCTGGAACTTCGAAATTTGTTTATAACCACCTAGGCTGGAATTTGCTGTTGACCCCAAATGCCTGAAACTAATTATAGCCTCCAGCAGCAGCTGTTATTGGGTTCCCCACACAATGCTCCTCCCAAAATCATGATTTTCAGAAAACAAGCAGCTTTAAGTGTCAAGGTATACCAAGTGTACCTCCAAGGATATTGTGCAAGCAAAATGTATCACAATGATTATAAATCACATCACATTTTCGCATTCTGTACTCCTGCAGGTGCGTGATTTATCTCCTTGTATCCCTGTGATTACAAAACCTTGCAACCATCCCAGAATAGCTGGTTTACCTTTTTTGAGATGATAGCTGAAGCACTTTAAAATGATAGCCATGACACTTTGATTAGCTGGCACCATTTTGTTGGAAATACCATACTGCACTCATAGATCAAATGGGTTTGTTGGGAACATCATAGTGCAGGGTTAATCATCTGAATCATAGAAGATGACCTTGAAAACCAGCTTTTTGAAACAACATTGTTGTATTTTGGCATAGAGAATGTGTAGTAAATTAGGTCCATGTTCATCATGATGATGCCTACAAGCAAAGAAATCAGGTTGAAAAACTAACTGCAAGTAAGGAGGTAAATAGCGATCTGGTCTGCCTCCTGCAAGTTGGGATCACGGGGACCCCAGACAAACTGTTTGTTTACCTTTGTTATCTTATGGCAATGTATGGGAGTTACCATATTTTTCATGCTCAAATCGCTAAATATAATTATGTATTGAACACCGCTATAAAATAAAAGTTTGAATGCCTTATCTGTGGTGTGCTGTCATTTTTGTCTTCACCATCGACTGTGCCTCATGAGAAACAGAAAGGGAGGAAAGATATTTGAATGGCTCAAGCACTGAGCCAGCACCAAGGAGATTTTCCTCAGAAAATTACATTGCTCACCTTTCAAACCACCCAACATAAAGGCCAAAAGATCCACTCTTCTTCCTGTGCCTCTCGATCGAAGCTCTCGAAGAAAATCAAAATCCTACGTTTAACAAGCAATCAAGATGCGTAGCAAGATCTTCATGTGCCGGTCAGAAAGCATCCTGCTGATTGCCTCTGAGGCAAAAGGACTACAGTACACCACAGGTAAGGCATTCTAACTTTTACTTTGCTGTGTTCAATACATATATTTAGCAATAATTGGTCACTAGAGCATGAAATTTACCGTAAATCCCATACACTGCTATAAAATAGCAAAGGGTTACACAAACAGTTTGTCTGGGGCCCCTGTGCTGGGATTCGTAACCTGTTGCGTTTAATATTTGAATTATTTGTTTCGTGTATTTGCTCGGCCCCACTAGCCTTTGTGTGCTATAAATACTGCCGAGGGTAAATGATGGTCATTTATTTATTTTACAACAGCTAGCTTGTCTTACATGTAGGCCATAAAATGTGCAAGGCCTGTTTCAAACGTCGTGCTACTGCCGTGCTAAGCTGGCTCAACTGTAGCACAACACTAGCACGACTTGGTTTCAGAGGTCGAATTTAATTCAGTCGAATAGAACGGCTGTTGCCGAAAACAAAATACAATAATAAATACAATAATAAGGAAACGGCTCAGCAAACTTTTAAATGTATTCTAATGCATTTGTAGTTTTATGAATTGAGTTTGGCAGGGCGATAGCACGATGTTTGAAACCAAGTCGAGCTACTGCCGTGTAGCACGACTTGGTTTCAAACGTCGCGCTAGTGCGTTGCTGAAGTCGAATTTAATTCGGCACGGCAGTAGCACGACGTTTGAAACGGGCCTAACACCGCTTTGGACGTTTTTACGTCATACTTCAAGGTAACAAAGACTTCATCATGACAAAAGATCAACTTCTCTTTTTCTGACTAGTGAGGAAAAGCCAGGAAATGGCCTCATTACTTTTCAGATAAGGATATATTCAAAAAACCATATAATAACGGAATAGTTTGGGACATTTGACACCGTTGGGATGACACAACTCTAAAACAAGCTCAAATTACAAGCTTACTTGTGCTTCTGTTGTCTCTAACTCTTTGGTTATCCGCTTTATGAGAAGTCGATGTCCGGACTTTGGAACAACCGCCATAAATTCATCTATATCATCTCTCAGCAAAAGAAGGGTGGATCCATCAATGCCATTATCTAGAAGAGAAAATGTTTCAGTTAACTACTCGATTATTGATATGATGGAAAGGATCGATTGGGCCTTGAACATTTCAGATCAACGAGCTATACAAACCTCTCAGCAGGTCAAGGGCTTCTTGCGGCACATTCCTTGCTTTTAAAAGAGCAAGAAGTTTCTCCGTGGTGAAACTTGTGAGCGCCATTTATGTTTTGAAGCTGGATTTGACGTTGGAACTCCTGAAATGAATGTAAACCTCAAGAAAATTTGAAAGATAGCGCGTCTTTCTCGCCTCGAGAAAAGGACGCCAAGCTTAGTATTCTCGCCTACGATTGGTTAAGAAGGATCATGTGACTATTCGAAGACGCGATAACCTGAGATCGAGGTCCGGATGTAAAGTCCGTATGCCGGACGTCTTTGAGACCCCTGGAAACGAGGTCAATGTTTTCGTGCAAATGGCTACCGAACCGCGGCGGCTATCGTGCGAGTACTGTAACTACAGCTGTCATGTAAATGAAAGCGATCATTTTTTTAAACACTTAATCAAGTTCCACTCTAACGAACCTAACTTTCTGGTTTATTGTTCCAATTGTGGAAGGTCTTTTTCCAAAGTCAACAGTCTCCAAAGACATTACAACCGCGAACACATCCACAAAGAAGTTGATGATGGTGCACCTGCGGATGAAGTCGACCCTGGCATTGACTATGTCCAGGAAGAAAGTGCAGAGGAAGACTTTGACGAGGTTACAGCACGCTCAGATTTACAGCGCCATGCTGCAAAGTTTCTGCTACGTACAAAGGAAGACAGCAAGATAACGCAAACAGCACTGGACTTGGTAAAGGATTCCACCAAAGCACTCCTTGGTGAATACCTAGATGTGGTTAAGAAATCGTTGATGGCAAAACTGAAAGACAGTATAGGCCATGACTTTGAGTTTTCCCAGGACATGGATGATCTATTTGTGGCAGATGATGTGTTTTCTGGACTAGACTCTGAACGAGAACAGAGATCATTTTTCTTGGAAAACTTCAACTTAGTGGTAAGCTTATAATTAATTAAAAAAGAATGACATAAAACTTTAGCCAAATACATAAGCTTTAATAGAAGAGTTAAGTTGTATTTTGCTTGTGGTGAATTTTTTCCATAAATGCAAACTTTTGTGGGGAACTTGACGATCTCTAACGTAAAAGGCCCATCTTCGCCCAAACTACAATACTGGACTGCTTGTGTTTTTTAATCAGTTCAGTTGTTAAAGGGGCTATGTCACAAAATGGAGCAGCATTGGGATACTTGTACTGTGTCGAACCGCGTGAATGAAACAAACACACAAGTTTGCTTTGTCATTTGGGTTTATTTATATATAATGCTCATAATTTCAGTTAAGGATAACATGGGTTGCCCGGCAAGGACTTTTGCCCTCTGTAACTTAAACCACTACTGGAATACACCACACTGTATTTCAAATTCAGTTTCCAGGGCGCCCAGCATAATACTGGTAATTTTGTGCAGAAACTAAGATGTCCTTGTTGCCCAAAGGCAAAAGCAAGTCACAGGGGGCCACTGAGTGCTGCAGAGCACAGCCCTGTAAATACAGCATTTTAATGAACGCAAAACTCAAGATATGAATTGTTGAAATCAACCTCAAGGCTGGAGGTGGATCCTCTCTGCTACTCCCCTCTCATCCAGCATTTTCTACCTTATTTGGATGCCTATCTTCGTGAATTCTTAGACATAAGTTATGGCAAATATTTTATTTTTCCTCTTTCAATACTTGTAATTCAGGAACCATTAAGGGTGTTTCTTGGGAAGCGATGGAAGTATGTAATGTCAAAAGGAAGGAAGAAGCTGAAGAGAATCTCGGACTATGGTTACCACGTTCCATTATTGAAGAGTTTGGAGGTACATATAATACCTTAGTATGGTCTACAATGGACTAATCATTTTTATGTGATTGTTATTGAAAAAAATGAGTCAGCCACTGGCATTAATGCCCTTGTTATGGATTATAAACTTTAGTTTGGCTTTATATGCAGAAACATTGTCTCCAGGGTTGATTGTTAGAGTCTTAGACACTTAAACCTCACTCTTTTTCTCTTGTCTGTCATTTCTTTTCCTAATTTGGTTTCTGAATAGCATTATCAGGCCTTCTTTGATTGAACAAATTGGTATTTAAAGTCACTTCTTTTTATTTCAGGCACTTTTGCAGAACCCTGATGTTCTTCACGAGGTTGATAACCCACATCACTCAAATGATGATGTCTTGCGTGATGTTTTGGATGGTGAATTTGTACAGAACCATCCAATTTTTGCTGTCCAGAAAGATGCCCTTATCATTTTAGGATACTTTGATGACCTAGAGATTGCCAATCCTCTTGGCTCAAAGGCTAAAGTACACAAAATTGGTAAGTAAGTAGTTCTTGGTGAGTCTTCAGTGTTCTTTTTGTGGTATGTAGGTATAGACATGATGGTGGGGGTTAGTGTGTGACCTTACTAGTTTGTTGAGGAAGGTCTTACAGAACTGTAGTTAACTGCCATCACATTCCATTAACATGCAAATGTTTGTATTTGCAGGAGTGTTTTATTATCTACTTGCAAACATCCATCCCATGTACCGTTCCACTCTCAGAAACATCCAGCTTATTGGTATTGCAAAGACACAGGACCTGAAGAGGCATGGCATTGGCAAAATGTTGTTACCATTCACACAAGAACTCAATGAACTTGCCAAGGTGTGAACAGAATCTTATATAAATTATTGTAGTCACATTCCTATACTGCTAGTAAAATTTAAACCAAGTAATAAAGAAAACTCCAGTCAGTTTTGGTGCAAAATGAAACTTACGGTGCATTTAGTAAAATAAAATAATTCCCTTTTGGCAGCTGGTATGGATAATGTCTGCGGCTGTCCTAGAAATAAACAGTTCATTTCAAGGGCAACTGTGAAATTTTGAGGACAATTTATCAGCCAAGGACATTATCCTCTGATATACCAGCAAGTTATAAAGGGGTTTATTATTTTATAACCTTCCCATTAATTTTCATATCGCGTATACAAAATGCTGAAAACAAAAGTGATCTGATGACGATTCCGAATGACATTGAGTTAATTTTATTGAAATTGTGATTCGATTCTTCTGTTTGAAATTACAGAAATTTTAAAAATACTGGCTTTGTGTTGTCTTTTTTGCGACTGAAAAATTGGAGGACAAATGTCGACGCGGACGGGGTATGTTGCCTGGTACCCTTCCTGCGACTTGCACCACGTGATCCAAAATAGCCAATAAAATCACACAAAAATTAATTGGTGGGTTATAAAATATCATACATCTAAACTTATTGCTTGTATGGTGACTTTCTTCCCACATAAAAAGGAACAAGGACATTGCTTTAAGATTCATGGACAAGAGAGGTACTTACAAGGAGGCCTTCTACTATGGACTGGTGATACACTGGGTAGCAATTGTGTCAGCTGTTTCAAAGAAGGTGTTGGTGGAGCACTTAGAATATGCAGACACTGCATGGGAACAAAGGAAGAAACTGGAAGAAAGGTAATTTCTTTTTGTCTCCTTATAATAATGAAACCAAACAAAATAAATTTCAAATCACACTTGGTTCAAATAATTTTAACTTGAACTTGACATTTTAATTGCAACTGATCCTGAATGCTGTACATACTGTATGTAAATTCTAAGCTCTCAGAGGACTGATGACTCGTTTTATGTCATTTCAGGATTGCACTGTTGCCTCATGAAAATAAATTAATGATTTTTTTTGCCAGTTTCGAGCAGAAGAATTTCAAGCAAGAAACCTGACTGATCACTTGCGAATCTGTGGAATGATTGAGGATCCAGACAATGCACCTCAGGTTCGTGATGCCCTTTCAACTACATATGGAGTTAATGGGCTCAGTGTCATGAACGGGGTTGCCAACTTCGATGTGTGCCAGTGTTTCCCTGAAGACATCATGCACATTCTCTTTGAGGGAGTTGTGCCTTATGAGACCAAGCGTTTTTTGAAGGTGCTGATTGATGAAAAACGAAGCTTGACCCTTAAAGAGCTAAACCACCGAATGGAAAGCTTCAATTATGGCTATATGCATAACAAGGACAAACCAACACCTATTGCCAGGGAGACACTGAATGCTTTGGAGGATGCTAAATTAAAACAGAGTGGTTAGTTTCTTTCAGTTATTTAATAATCATACTTAACATGTTTTTCATTACACAAGAGAAGCAGTGCTCAGTACCGGATAGATAGATACATAGCATTTGTCCGCAACAAGAGACAGAGTTGTAAACAAACAACAAAGCAACACCAGACCACCCTTTGGAAGACCTCAATGAAACAGTTGAGGTGGAGATAGCATCAAATTTAAAATCTGTAAAATAATCTTCCATTATGACATTAATGCAATGACTCCAGTCTTTGTTCCTCAGAAGTGAAGTCAGTTTAAAGGACCACCTGCTCAATTGACTTGGCATAGTTATTCTTTTTATACTTCTAAAAATTATTAACTATAAAAGGGGCTTGCAGGGCAATAGTAATCATTGATGCAGACATGAATTTTCAGTATTTTTTTTCTTTTGAATGTTACAGCATCCCAGATGTGGTGTCTTTTTCGCTTTCTCCCTATATTAATTGGGGACAAAGTTGACATGGAGATGGAGGAGTGGCGTTGCCTTCGGACTTTGTGGAATATTGTTCAACTCTGTACTGCTCCGGCCATCAGAAAAGATGACGTTCCATACTTACGGGTTCTCATAGAGGAACACCATACCCTCTTCAAAAGACTCTACCCTGAAGCCTCGATCATACCCAAAATGCACTATGTTATCCACATTCCAGATGACATAGCCAGGTGATTATGAATTCATTATTAGCTTCCTATTTGTCTCCTGCAGTGTAGTAAGCATTAATTTCACCTTATAATTTATAGTGTCAATTAAATCTTACTTGTTTTCCTTGTTCTTAAGAACACTTGTGTTCCTTAATTCCCATTTGCTTATAGAGCGCTCAACAATATTTGTATTCACTCAATCATTATTTACTATTCCGTCAATAAACTTTACACTCTTTAACATATTAGGTTTGGACCAGCACGGAACATTTGGACCATGCGATTTGAGGCCAAGCACACTTTTTTCAAGGGAGTGATTTCTAAGAATTTTAAAAACGTTCCAAGAACTCTGTCATTTCGTCACCAAAGGTAAATGTATTAGTTTTTTCTGAAATACACTGACTATAGTGTTTCTGGTCATATACCATGGCAGAATTTTCATTGAACTATGGCACCAAGAACTTAAATACATTTTCAGGACCTTAAGGACTTGACAAACACTGTTTTTACATTTTTTGGAAGGGAGGAGAGGCTTCTGAAATGAAACTGGATGACAAAAGTGACAGCTTGAAATTTGAATCATTAGGGGATTGTTAACGTATCCTTGTGGTTTGATTGTTTTATTCAGGAACATGTGCTGGAACCTTTTGACATCAACTGGACATACAACCTCCAAATATCTGTATGCAGGAGATGTCGTTGGTCCAGGTGAGTGGGTCCCATTACTACGGGTTTTCAGAATGAGATGACTCAATTCTAATATTGTAAACAGAAGGTTAAATGTTTGCTGTTTACTATTTATAGGTGACTATGGCATTGATCTAAGACAGCATCCCCAGGCTCAGCTAATAAGTGATGCTGCAGGGTTGGGTGATGTCCCTGAGAGATTTGTGGGAAGTAGGTAAGTTTGTGTTTCACCTGCAAATCCTCTTTCTGTCTATGTTCCAAACACCCTTGATTTACCTTGATTTATACCTTGACTGATAGTGTCACAGATGTTAATTGCAGTCTTTTAATGTTCAGGGTAAAGCGTGTTGGGATTCATGGTATTGAGTACAGACCTGGATGTGTCTTGAGGCTACGTGAAATGGATGATGTGGAGAATGACTATCCTGTATATGGACAAGTAGATGAGATCATCGTTTGGGAAGATGAGAAATTTTTTATTTTGACAGAACTTGCAACTCTTTCTTTTCACCATCACTTCATGGCATATGAAGTTGAGAGGACTGACCATAAAGCAGTTGTTTTGCACCATGACTTACCATGGTATGGAGTATTACATATTGTTCAAAAGAATGGCAAGAAATTTATCGTGGAGAAGGACACATGTTGTATTGAAGACATACTTTAGTGGATGAGAGTTAATAAAGACTGTATGTTCGATATAACTGCATGTATGTTGCATGTAATTGTCTCAAATTCTGATTACTGAAAGATTTTTAGGCTTATCACTGAGTAATCGATGGGTTCAATTAATGAGTAATCAACTGGTTAGTCATTGATTAGAGGCAATTATCAATGGGTAATCGATGACCCCAAATTTTGTGGCCAATTGATTGCACATCAATGTCATTGATATTGATGCTATTGATTTACACGTCAATTACCTACTAAGCAGGATTACCCATCAATTATTCATTGATTACACATATACCTGGTGTGCTCAACCGATTACAATTGATAAGTGATATTTGTTATTTAACAATTATTGGACGAGGTTGAGCAAAATATCATGATTTGTCAGTGGCGAGCAGATCAATTATTTTGCGATAAGCGAGTTCAATAATTGTTTTATCATTCGATCACCAAGTTTGTTTTTTTAATGAATATGGTTTCATTTACACATGAGCAGAATTTTTTCAATTGCAGCCAAGCACAGTTGGACAACGTAATGCGCATGAACAGACCATTATTTGTAAGCAGTTATTTGCAGGTCACTTGGTGGGCTTTTGGCCAATGAAAAGAAAGAAAAGTTTGCGTCGAATGATAATAATATATTATATTATGCTACAATTTTATTATGCAAAGAGTACTTGAACAATTTTCAAGATGAAATAACCTAGATGGGAGAACTGTCAAGGTCTAGTTCAACTTCAGCACACTACTGAAGTCACGAGGTTGATGTTTTTAGATTCCACTGTCATAGACTAAGTAAAGTTTGCTCTGTGACAGATACCTTGAAGAAGGTGCTTTTATTTGTTTTTTTCCTCGATTTGGAATGGTTTGTGTAGCTACATATATCGGCCATGACTAATCAGTGCCATCAATAAGTGAAAATTTTGTGGACTGTTGATTGTTCATTAATTACTCATTGAACATTGGCAAAAATCAATGACCAATCAACTGATTATTCATTACTACTCATTGATTACTCATTGATGTCATCGATTAGCTTTGTCTGGTAACAAAGATGCCCTGAAATAGGGAAGATGTGTTGCCATTCAAGGTGTGTTATGTGGATCTGCCAGATTTCTCCATTTTGAGAAAATTTGCATCCCATCAAGTTAGGGTGAGTTCTAGAATGACGGGTGTGTTGTAATTACACACCCTCTGTGTTTATTTGCACACTCTTGTGTGTTAGTCTGAACTTTAAAATGAAACAGCATAAAGGTGTGTCACCACCACACACCTTTATGTGCTGGAGAACTCACAAGGTGTGCTAGGGAAACACACCTAATTTTAGAGTGCAAGAAGGCAGCATTGACACGGAAATCAAAGTCAACAACAACAAGGAAGGCCAATAAAAAGAAGAAAGCAGAGAGTAATTAGACTTAATTTTATACATTTACACGCTTGATTTTGTCAAACTTGCATCTGAGAAACTCAAATATAGTTTTTCAGTAATTTATTTATTTACTTCCATTCACAGAAGATGTGGTCATTGTAGACAAAGATGTGTGGTGCTGGTGTCGTGAAGAAGAGCATGGGGACATGCTTATGTGCGAAGGAGATGATTGCCCAATTAAATGGTTCCACTTTGATTGCATGGGACTATTGTACAGCCCAGCCTTTTCTTGGTATTGCCCCGATTGTAATGGTAAGTGTTAGATTACTCTATTGGTTCAGTTAATGACATGAGCCACCTCAATTAAGAAAAGGGTGGCAGTGGCTAATAAATTAATGACTGCTTTCTACCTGTTACAGCAATTTATGGCATCTGACTGGGATCTAACTGACTTTTATTTGTTCTTGCTTTATCCACAGATGAACCTGAGCAGTTTTGCCTATGCAACCAGGCAGAATTGGGGTTGATGTTGGCCTGTGACAACAGTGAATGCACTATCCAGTGGTTCCACCTTTCCTGCGTGGGTCTCACAGTTGCTCCAAAGGGGGCATGGTTGTGTCCCAAGTGTCAGTCTTAATGGCAAAATAGCAAAAAAGCCATATAATCCTTCCAGGGAGTAGATGGACACTACATACTTTCAAAGACTCTATGGTGCATGCATGTTCTTGTAGCCATGACATTGTTACTATTTGGATATTGGTTAATTTGATTGTTTATTGGTCACTTTGAATTAAATTAGAGTTAAATGAAGGACCACTTAAAAAGCTTCCAAAGCAGTGTCACTGTATCAGATTTATTGACATTTGTAAACAAACACAAATGAAGTTTGGTTGTTCATATGATACACGTTTATATTGTTTCTGTTCCTATATGTGAGTCGCAATCCCAACAGCTTTTGTCATATAAAAGCCTAGTAGTCCAAGTTTGTATAATTCTTCAAGCACAGGAAGAGCGACAACATCGCAGTTCCCTGCTGGACAGTGGACGTTCATTGAAAAATGTCAGTAAGAAACTATGCATGACTTATAATCTACTTGGGAAATATCTAAAAAAGGACAAAATCTGTTTTGTGTTTTTACTGTGAAGCGACCAAAAAATACCGGGGCCATGGTGACGGGGGTTTTAACAACGAATGTTTCCCCGATGACCGGGGGAAATGGCCAAGTTTAACACTACATAAATGTTAAATTCCCCGCCCTGCCCCGGGGGTCGGGGGGTGGGGGTTTCAATTGACTAGTGCATTAATCACTGTTGAAATCGCTAGAAAAGCTAGTTTTACCAATGATATATACGGCTCTTGTAACGAGAAAAGTTTGATATTACCTCTAAGAAATGTGATTCAGCATGTTTTTGCAGAAGATCACTTAAAATAAACCTCTTTAAAATTCTGGCTTTGGGAATAAAGATTTCAGTTTTTGAGTTCCACGATGTACGAGTTGGAATTTTACCGCTACTTCCCTGGAGGCATTGTAGGCCGTAACCAAATTGGTCGGCATTTTTTCATTACATCGCGCTACCTTTTATCTCTACACAAACATTCGCGACCGTAGAAAGAGAGGCGCAAATATTTATAAGGTTCTGCATCCAGTTCTGTTGCGAGAAGGGAGTTCTTTTGATGTTTTTGGATCCAACAGTTAAAAATTATCGGTATAACAATGCACTCAGAACAGAGACTTTCACGCTATGCCTCGACAAACCGAGCCAAAGCAAGCGACAGATACCCGGACAGGTACTACGGTGAAATACAAGAATTGCACAAGATTCTTTGCCAAAGTGCATAGCAACGTTATTTAATCCACTGGGAAAAAGTTACGAACTCCAAAGCAAAATATGGGTTGATTTCTTGCCTAAGAAAATACAACAGCTTACGGATTGTGGAAGAGCGTCAGGCGAGCAATGTCAAGTTTGCGTGTTTTGATCTAATTAAAGACCTCCAAAAAGGGGGTGTGAAGCATTAAACAGACTCTGCGAAGATGGACAAACATGCTTTGTGCTTTATTAAATGACATGCAACGTATTGAGTAAATAATTATTTCATGATCGCTGAATGTATAGTAGAGTTTATGGCGCGCCGTTTGTTTCAAAATTATTTGCTAACGTAATGTTTAATGTGGTGTGACATATCCAATAAAATGTTCCCGTGATAGCATCAACCAACCATTGTTATGTTTCACCTTGACATCATTTTCCGGTTCGTGATGGAACATTTTCTACCTTGATATCATTTTTCTGCCGTGATGCGACATTTTCTACCTTGATATCTTTTTACTGTCTTGATGCAACATTTTCTACCTTGATACCTTTTTACTGCCTTGATGCAACATTTTCTACCTTGATATCTTTTTACTGCCTCGTTGCAGCATTTTCTACCTTGATACCTTTTCACTGCCTTGATGCGACAATTTCTACCTTGATATCTTTTTACTGCCGTGATGCAACATTTTGTGTCGGAAACTCGACAATAGTATAGGGCGCCAATGTTTGATTTAATCAAGACCTGTCAATCGATCTTTCAAATGTTTACTTTATCTGAATGGCAGAGGTCACGTCGTGTCTCGTGTGATTGTGAAAGAGATTACGTTTGTTAGTTTACTGTCAGAAATATCAGTTTAGCCAATCAGCTTATGTTTTATTCAAGGTGTGCCATAGACAAGAGATAGCGCGATAGATTTTTGTAGAACGAAAAGAAGACGGTGATTTTTGTAGGGGAGAAAATAGCGATTAAAACCTGGAAAGTGAATTCTGTGATCTGTTGTGGGCCTTCTAAACCTATTTCCCATACCAGTGGCACCTCCGACGGGACGATTGAGGATCTACTAAAATGGAGGAAAAGCAAAAGAAACTCGAGACAGAATTGCAACTACTAGCTCTTACTCGCTCCAAAACTGCTGCGATCATGGACAAAGGCAACCTCGACAAAATCCTTCGTCACAAGGAAACTTTGAAGAAAATCGTAAGTGCGATCGAAGATCTCAAGGTAGACATCGAAAAGGCCAAGCTTGAGGCTGGAGAAATTATCGAGAATGTGGAGAAATGGGGAGCAACGATAGAACAACGCATCGACGAGGCAGATTTGGAGATATCTGATTTAACTCACAACCTTGAAGAAGCTGCGACGAGAGCAGAGGACTACAAGCGTAAGAAGGAGAAAACTTTGCTCGATCAACAACGAGAGGAAGAACTAGAGTTTGAAAAACTAAAACTCGAGCAAAAGGCGAAAATTCAACAAACAGGGCAAGCCGCCGCGAAGCCAGCCAGCCATAGCAACGTAAAAATGCCAAAACTAATCATCACAAGATACGACGGCACTTACGAGAAATGGCTCTCGTTTTGGAACAAGTTTGAAGCTGAAATCGATTCATCTGATCTGCCAGCGGTCACGAAATTCGCTCATCTGAAAGAATTGCTGGAAAGTAAAGTCTGCGAATCAATCGACAGCCTTCCCTTTACTTCTGAAGGCTACCAGCGCGCTAAGAATATTCTGACCTCAAACTACGGCAAGATGAGCGAGATTGTGAGGGCGTACATCGACAACTTGAATGCCTTGCCAGTGATAACCGGATCACAGCCTAGCAAAATCCATAATTTTTGCCAGACTTTGAACTACAATGTTCAATCTCTTGAGACGCTGGGAAAACTTTCGTCTTGTTTATCTATGGTGCGTGGTGTTCTTGACAAGCTGCCGGGAATTAAAGCCGAACTTGTCAGTGGAAAAGTAGGGTGGCAAGACTGGGGATTCACGGAACTGATAGGAGCTCTAGAAGAATGGAAGGCAATTCATCCACTCGAATTAGCCGAGAAAATTAGTGGAAAACCTCAGGCCCTGCCGCCGCCTCGTCCGCCTCGCCACAGGAGTTTCTACGCGCAAGATCGCGAGCCAGCCCGGGCGCGACACGCGTGTGTTTATTGTGATTGCGTGACTCACAGATCTTGGGAGTGCGATAAAGTCACGTCGCCTGCCAAGCGCCGACAAATTCTGCAAAATAAACGGTTGTGTTTCAACTGCACTGGGGCTAAACACAATGCAAACAACTGCCCTAGTAGAGCTTCCTGCGTGCACTGCAAGCAAAGGCACCACTCATCAATCTGTGACAGACAAGGACCTAGAAATGATACTGGCCCGGTCGCTTTGACAGCAACTCAAGACGGGGAGAAGGTCTGTCATCCTATAGTTCTCACCAAAGTAAATGGCGTCACCTGCAGAGCACTACTGGATACCGGCGCGACCGTTTCGTATGCCTCTGGATACCTACTAGATAGGCTGAAGTTGAAACCAACTCGCACGCACACGCGCCGAATTCAAACCATCGTGGGAGTAGTTACTAAACGAAGCGAGCGACACAGAAGAAAAGTATGCCATTCCACTCAGCGTGACTAGAATTGACCGGGCAGAACTGCTGTCTGTCGAGAATCCAAACTATACAGCGATGATAAACAAGTACCCACACCTGAAGGGAGTGCACATGGAGGACGTAGATGTGAAGAAGATACTACCCGTCCATGTCATTCTTGGAGCAAGTGACTACGCGCGCATAAAGACCCGCGAATCCCAGCGAACTGGAGCTATGGGTGAGCCAGTAGCAGAATACACTCGCTTTGGGTGGACCATCATGTCGCCAGGGACGGAGACAGATCTAGACAGCATGTTTCTAGTGCAAACTGCCTCAAACGACTATGAAGAGCTGTACAGAATGGACGTCCTTGGACTGGAAGACACACCTAATGGTGACCAGAGCGTTGTCTACGCAGAGTTTCGTGAACAGCTTAGACGCAGTCCTGAAGGGTGGTACGAAACACGCCTTCCTTGGAAAGGAGACCACCCTCCCCTACCATCGAATGAGTCTGGGAGCCTGAAACGACTGGGGAGTCTAGTACAACGACTAAAGAAAACAGGTCGACTGGACGAATATGATGCCATAATCCAAGACCAACTGCGTGAAGGAATTGTGGAAGAGGCAGACATGCCAGCCAGTGGGAAAGAATTTTACATTCCCCACAAAGCTGTGGTGAGGGAGAATGCAGAGTCGACCAAGATGCGGGTAGTCTACGACGCCTCAGCAAAAGCCCACAGTTCCGCGCCCTCCCTAAATGACTGCTTGGAAGTTGGGCCGCCGCTCCAAAATAAACTTTGGAAGGTTCTAGTACGGGGAAGATTCCATCCTGTAGCTCTCGCTGGTGATATCCGCAAAGCCTTTCTCCAAGTGAGAATTCATGCACAAGACCGAGATGCTCTTCGGTTCCATTGGTTAGAAGCTAAAGATCCACAGCGAGTTCGGACTTACAGATTCACTAGAGCACTCTTTGGCTTGGGACCCTCGCCTTTCCTGCTAGGGGGCGTGATCCAACAGCATCTGAACACTTGCCGAGATGAACATCCCAAGTGCGTGGAAGAGGTTGAGCGTGAGCTATATGTGGATGACATATTATCGGGTGGACCTACTATCGAAGAAGTGAAACAGAAGAAAGCCACAACAACTGAGATATTTGCCCAAGCTACTTTCCATTTGCACAAGTGGCACTCGAACGTGAAAGAACTGGAACTGGATGACGTGCCCGAAAACAGTGCGGAAGGGCTGGAGCCGGTTGCAGTGACTGAGCACGAAGACGACTTAAGCTACGCGAAGCAACAGCTGAGTGTTCAATATGAGGCTAGACAGTGTGGACTCCTGGGATTGAAGTGGGACAAGTTATCTGACGAAATTGGAGTTCCCTTTCCCGCGAACGTTGCTCAACCTACGAAAAGAGGGATCCTGGGAAAGGTGGCCAAAATCTATGACCCCTTAGGATTAGCCGCGCCTACCACTCTACAAGGAAAACTGCTATATCGTGAAGCTTGTGAAGAGAAATGCGCGTGGGACGCGCCGTTATCTGCAGAGCTAGTTCAACAGTGGAAGAAGTGGGAGAATAGTTTACCTCAGCAGATTAACTGCCCAAGAACGCTGACGAGTGCCCAACAGCCTATCGAGAACATCGAACTTCACGCCTTTGGAGACGCAAGTGGAAAGGGTGTCGCCGCTGCCGTGTACGCTGTCGTCAAACAGCCAACAGCAGTAAACCAGGGGCTCGTCACAGCAAAAGCAAGACTGGCGAAGCAAGGGCTGACCATTCCTCGCCGAGAACTAGTTTCCGGTCACATGGCCGTGAACCTACTAAGCAACGTACAAGACGCTCTACAAGGGTTTCCTGTAACCTCGCAACACTGTTGGCTCGACAGCAGCGTTGCACTACACTGGATACGCGGAAATGGAGACTTCAAGCAATTCGTGGCAAATCGTGTCCGGAAGATAAGAGAGCATGGTGACATTACGTGGAGGCACGTACCAACTAAGGATAATCCTGCCGACCTTGCTAGCCGCGGTGGACCGGTCACTGAAGAGAAACAACTGTGGTGGAAGGGACCAGCATGGCTAAGTGATCCTGGAGAATGGCCCCCAGACCTTGTTACCGTACCCACCGCAGAATCCAACGCAGAAGCCAAAGTGATAAAGGAAGTCTTAGCCACAGCGCTGACATCAGAAGACGAGTTCAGTGTGCTGATGGAGCAACATAGTCTATTAAAAGCCTTGCGCGTGTGCGCATGGGTGGCCAGGTTCATTACCAATTCCAGAAAACCAAAGTCGAGAAGAGTGAAAGGACCGCTGACCACCGATGAAATGAAGTACCAGGAAGCCTGGTGGACCAGAAGAGCTCAAGAGGAAGCTAGAAGTTCGAAGACTTTCGAGGCAGACAAGTTACAGCTTAACTTGCAACCTGACGACAGCGGAATACTGGAGTGTAGAGGACGAATCGTCGGTGCATACCCTATCTACCTCCCCGACGGTAACGCATTCACACACAAGTTTGTCCAACGAGCGCACCTAGCGACCCTTCATGGGGGAGTTACACTCACGATGACCAAAGTTCGGGAGACTCACTGGATCCCTCGCCTGAGAAAACTTACCAAGAAGGTCATTAAAAGCTGTTGGGGTTGCAAGAGATTTCGAGCTCAGGCCTACCAGTCCCCACCGCCAGGCAATCTACCAACGACCAGAACCCAAGGAGTGACACCCTTCGAAACGGTCGGTGTTGACTTCGCTGGGCCCATAAAGTATCAAGTGACAAAGAAGATGGAAGGTAAAGCCTACCTAGCCTTGTACGCCTGCGGCCTTACCAGAGGAGTGTACCTCGATCTACTACCGAGCTTAGAAACAAGCAAGTTCCTAGCAAGTCTGAAGGGGTTTATAGCCAGACGTGGACGCCCTCGCGTAATCTACTCAGATAACGGAAGCACGTTTAAAGCAGCAGCGGATTGGCTGAGAAAAGCCATGAAAGATGAGAAGTTTCACACCTGCCTTTCAAAGCTGGACATAGCCTGGAGATTCAACCAGAGCCGAGCTCCCTGGTGGGGTGGGCAGTTTGAGAGACTGATAGGCGTGTTCAAGTCTGCCTTCCGGAAAGCAGTGGGGAATGGAACCTTATCCTGGGGCGAGTTATCGGACGTTGTGCTTGACGTTGAAATAGCCATAAATGGACGTCCCCTGAGTTACATGGAAGAGGACGTTGAATTGCCAGTACTTACTCCAAGCTCCATGCTACACCTTCGGCCGAGCCAACTCCCAGAGCTAAGTGCCTACCACATCGAGGAACCAGACCTAAGGAAGAGAGCCAAGTACCTCTATCGGTGCAAAGAAGTGGTGTGGTCCAGGTGGACAAGAGAATACGTGCGAAGCCTACGTGAGCAGCACAGCAGCAGCGGAGGGAAACAGACCCCCTACCCCTCAGTGGGGGAAGTGGTGATCATTCAGGACGAGTCTCGGAACCGTAACTCATGGAAGCTAGGGATCGTGGAGAGGCTGATCGTGGGACGTGATGGAATCGTACGTGGAGCTAAGTTACGAGCTGGGAAAGGAGTCTTAGAGCGAGCAGTGCAACATCTCTACCCTCTCGAGCTGTCCTGCGACAGAACAGTTGCAAGGTTGAATCCTGAGGCCGCACCCTATCGGCCAAGGCGGGATGCGGCAGTCGCAGCTAGACTCCGTATCGCAGATGCTGCTGAGGAAGCAGAGTCGTGAGAACTGTGAACCCAGAACTACCTCAGGGCAAACAATCAAAACTTTCAGAACATTGAGGACGTGCCCATTATTAACTTTTTGTGATTGCAAGTGATTAAGCTTAGTGACATTCAAAGAACTTTGAACTGTAATTCAATGTGAACACTGTGGTCAACGGAATCATTGAGCTATGTGATTTGTTCCTTAAGACTTTTATTCGTTTTGAAGTTGTTTAGTGTACTTCGGTTGAAACAGTTTCCTTTGTTTACATGTGCTTCCTTCCGAAAGCACATGGGGGAGTGTGTCGGAAACTCGACAATAGTATAGGGCGCCAATGTTTGATTTAATCAAGACCTGTCAATCGATCTTTCAAATGTTTACTTTATCTGAATGGCAGAGGTCACGTCGTGTCTTGTGTGATTGTGAAAGAGATTACGTTTGTTAGTTTACTGTCAGAAATATCAGTTTAGCCAATCAGCTTATGTTTTATTCAAGGTGTGCCATAGACAAGAGATAGCGCGATAGATTTTTGTAGAACGAAAAGAAGACGGTGATTTTTGTAGGGGAGAAAATAGCGATTAAAACCTGGAAAGTGAATTCTGTGATCTGTTGTGGGCCTTCTAAACCTATTTCCCATATTTCTACCTTGATATCTTTTTACTGCCGTGATGCAACATTTTCTACCTTGATATCTTTTTCTGCCGTGATGCAACATTTTCTACCTTGATATCTTTTTACTGCCTTGATGCAACATTTTCTACCTTGATATCTTTTTACTGCCTCGATGCAACATTTTCTACCTTGATATCTTTTTACTGCCTCTATGCAGCATTTTCTACCTTGATATCTTTTTACTGCCTTGATGCAACATTTTCTACCTTGATATTGTTTTACTGCCTCGATGCAACATTTTCTACCTTGATATCTTTTTACTGCCGTGATGCAACATTTTCTACCTTGATATCTTTTTACTGCCTTGATGCAACATTTTCTACCTTGATATCATTTTACCGCCGTGATGCGACATTTTCTTCCTTGATATCATTTTCACTTTTTTTTTCACGTCTAGACAGAAGGGGAAAAAGGCTTGCTGCAAGGCTAGTATTGTTCAAGCCAAAAAAAAAAAAGACGACAAGAGCAAAGGCCGTCATGTGAGTTTGTATGTTTATGTTAAGTAAAATGCGTTTGGTGATAAGATCAAGTGTCGCGTCGAAGATCAAGTATCGTGTCCTTTCTTTCTTATCAGCAGGTAAGGGAAATAAAATTAATCCTTTATGCAGATAGTGTTCGACAAGGGCAGTGGCCCTCCTTTGACACCTTTTTAACGCCTTCGCCTTGTAACCGGAGGTGACGTTTCTAAATGAAAGGATGTACGAGTATGATTGATGGAGAATTAAATCTACCTTAGAGAAAAGTTACACTTCATGAAAATAATTTTTGTCTTCCTTTCTTACTTAAGTTAATCGTTAGAATAGAGCTACCATCTTTTCCTTTAGGATACCCTTGCGGGAAATCTACACTCCTATCCTGGGAGTATCCCGCCCAATCCCCCATGCAGCACGTAAAGATTTTTCTTATTCGTGATATCATCCCCTTCAATAAAGTAATCGAAAAATCTTATCATTAAGCTCGTGAATCGACCTTTGAAGGAGGAAGGAAATCGCTGGGTGCTTTTCCATTGACCTCCCACGGTCCGATCAAAGGTTGTCTACGCTCTCAATACTCCTTTGCCTTTCTTTTGTTTCTTTAGCCGGCCGAGACCGTGAGGTATTCTTATACGAGCATGTACCTCAAAGGTCACTTACTGCATTAAGTGCCATGACGTCTCTGTTATCTTTTGAAAATAGCTGAGGAGATACCGTAAGTTAAAATAAATCCCTTGTCCATTTTCCAACCCTGTTATTAGACTCGCAGAGTAAATAAAGAAAGTTAATGCAATTGTTGTTTGTTTAGTGACCTACCGTGCCGTACTGCTCTTTCTGAGAATTTTCTTAGATAAGATACGATCGGGGGGGGGGGTGACCTCTTTAATATAGCTGATAGGGGGCCCGCTGGACAGGGGGTATTCCAATAGTTTGATACTTTTCTGCGAGTTTTTTTTTAAATATCAATAGAGTATTCGCTGCACGATTGCTTAGATAATGGCCTCTCAAACAAGAATGACATGGCTTGCATTTTGTCCTTTGTTAAAATGGAGGTTGTGGTCATAACTAGTTTCTGTATCTTAGGACTTTTCTCCTAACCACCGCTCACAATGGTTCTACCCCTATCAGCCTTCCCCCCGCCCCCGCGGGGGTTCTTTCTTCCCCCCGCCCCCCGCGGGGGTTCTTTCTTCCTTCACTAATTCGATTTACCCAACACATATCCTTCCTTTACAATATTTGCCTGTGATGTTAGGATGTTAGTAAAAGTTTCAAAGTTAAAATTGAGAGTAATAGCTATTAATTAAGCTTTGTTGAAGTAGTGGAAGTATACACTTAACTTTTCTATTGTGAGGCAGCGTTTTATTGTGAAGTCGAGAAAGAGGCGAAATAATTTCTTTCCGTTCTTGATATTACACTGGGTGATCGGGGTCGCCAAATCCATTACAGTTAGGCCACGTTTTGTTAAAAACCATGAGATAAAAGTTTTATTGTTCTTTCATGGGTCATTATTGTACTTGCACTTTAGACGGATGCGTCCTTCCCTGGCAAGTGCTGGGGTTAACTTTGTTTCCTGTCTGTTTTCGATGCAAAAGGTCCCCGCATCTTACCTGAGCCCTCAAGTCAGTTAAAAGTTCTTAGGCGGTGCTACGCCCAGTCACTTGGAAGGAATACGCGTTCAGCCTTGCGACAGCTTGGTTTGCCGAGTTAGCGTTTCGCAAAGATCGTATATAGTAAGGATAGCCGCCGATAAAAAGGGGAAAAACTAAGTCGAAGACGTTGACCCTTCCAGAAAACTATTCGCAAGCTTTCTCAACTGTTTTGGATCAACAAGGTTCTTGCAGGATGCTCATGTCAGTATTTAAGAAATATTTTTTTTTAATTGAGTGTCCACGGGCGGCAACAAGTTCCGCGCTTTTCGCCCACTCACACTTCAAAATATTTAGCTCTTACATACTCATCCTTCCTGTATCCTGTTTTACTTTAATGTTTGGAGTAAATTTGTGCACATTTCTCGACGCATAAAAAAGGTGCAGAGACTTCAGTAAGTCCAATTGCCGTCAATCAGTTGCGTTTTCTGGATCAGGCACGACCTGACAGGCTGAAATCTCAAAACTCGTATATACGTAGCGGTTCTTATTCTATAGGATCTCCAGATGAGTGACTCTAACGAACTCATTCGTAACCTAATGACGATATTAAGTAATTACCAGCCCTCTTCTGGGACTAACTCGTCTTCTACGGATTCGAGTGCTTCCAACATCGTTCGTTCTCTAAGGGATGATAACCGCCTTGCCGACGATGTTGCTCGCGTGCTTGGTTCGTCGCTCCCCGTATCAAGTAGAACTGGTCCTGTCTTGCCCTCCCTGCATCAGTCTTCTTCTAGAAAATGTCACATCACGGCAGTAAAATGATATCAAGGTAGAAAATGTCGCATCACGGCAGTAAAATGATATCAAGGTAGAAAATGTCGCATCACGGCGGTAAAATGATATCAAGGTAGAAAATATTTGATCACGGTAGTAAAATGATATCAAGGTAGAAAATGTCGCATCACGGCAGTAAAATGATATCAAGGTAGAAAATGTCGCATCACGGCGGTAAAATGATATCAAGGTAGAAAATATTTGATCACGGTAGTAAAATGATATCAAGGTAGAAAATGTCGCATCACGGCAGTAAAATGATATCAAGGTAGAAAATGTCGCATCACGGCAGTAAAATGATATCAAGGTAGAAAATGTCGCATCACGGCGGTAAAATGATATCAAGGTAGAAAATGTTTGATCACGGTAGTAAAATGATATCAAGGTAGAAAATGTCGCATCACGGCAGAAAAATGATATCAAGGAAGAAAATGTCGCATCACGGCGGTAAAATGATATCAAGGTAGAAAATGTTGCATCACGGCAGTAAAATGATATCAAGGTAGAAAATGTTGCATCAAGGCAGTAAAAAGATATCAAGGTAGAAAATGTTGCATCAAGGCAGTAAAAAGATATCAAGGTAGAAAATGTTGCATCACGGCAGTAAAAAGATATCAAGGTAGAAAATGTCGCATCACGGCAGAAAAATGATATCAAAGAAAATGTACCATCACGGTAGTAAAATGATATCAAGGTAGAAAATGTTGCATCACGGCAGAAAAATGATATCAAGGTAGAAAATGTACCATCACGGTAGTAAAATGATATCAAGGTAGAAAATGTTGCATCAAGGCAGTAAAAAGATATCAAGGTAGAAAATGTTCCATCACGAACCGGAAAATGATGTCAAGGTGAAACATAACAATGGTTGGTTGATGCTATCACGGGAACATTTTATTGGATATGTCACACCACATTAAACATTACGTTAGCAAATAATTTTGAAACAAACGGCGCGCCATAGAGTTCGCTGTTCTTTATACACTTTTAAAAACACTTTTACTTTTACTAACCTTAGAAAAGCGTCGTTAAGCTTCTTCGCCTTGAGGTCGAGAGAAAGGACGTTTCCTAATATGGGTAGACAAGTGAAACGAGGACCCGGAGGCATGTTTCTGAACTCGTACAGGATCATCAGGTAATGTAAAATGAACGATAGAAGCAACAAAAGGAAAACATTTCCGAGGCTTAGGAAACTGTAAATCATAGGAAGAATCGACTCCATCCTACGAACAATTGAGTTCGATGACTGACTCAAAATAATGCCTGTAAGTCGATATGTTCTCTTAAGTACACTAAAGTTACGCAATTTTAAGAAAGAGACCATCAGAACCAGTGACCCAATATACACAGGTATTACACCATCAACCATGACTGTGCATGTTTTACCTAAATACATCAAGTCACGCAACTCTGTTTGGCATCAGCGGTCGGTCACCAATAGCACCCTCATTCCCAACCCATAAAAAGCACAATTACCGTTCAAAGACCTTTGGACATCCGCTCGAAGGTTAAATATGGGCCATCAGGTTGCAGGGCCAGTTGTATGAGACACAAAATAAACGGCAAATTCGTGTGAAACTGGCCCTCAGATCTTTATAGCTGATAGGACCACCAACGTTGAGTATTACGTTTGTGGCATCAGATGGAGGTGTCAAAAAACTGTTTCACTCATTATTTCATCGCACTACCTTCCATGTAACGTAGTTTTAAAAATCAGCTTCTTAAGTAGCCATTATTCTCACAACTTCTTTCACTAAACAATACAGTGACACGATTATTGTTAAAAATAAAAATGAAGTATATAGACTAAAAAATTAAGAAAAACCTAACATCTTCCAAACAATGCCATCATCAGGGCTCGGTAGCACCTGCAAAGTAAAATCAACAGGACGCATTACTCTGTGATATCTAGCTTTGGTGTGACAACAAACATGCTCATTATTTTAACAACTGAGGTTGTTTTGGTGAAATGTGCTACCTAAAACTTCACCAGCATGTATTTCTTTCAGTTTACAAAACTTTGTATTCCCTTCCGTCGAAAAATATTGTTTTTTTTTTTAATATATTCGAGGGACTAGATATGTTCTGAACTTGAACTACGCCGTTTATTGATCCCTCAAAGCAATCTAATCGCTAAAAGGGAAAGAAAAGGATCAAACGCGTAAGTTGAAATTCGTGCATATTTAGCGTCCGCCTTTTCACTAAGCATAAGCTCTATTCGAGCAAAAACTTCAAATCGTATTGTACATTGAAAACAAAGGAGCTTAATCGGGTTTTGGCAAGCCTAGCAAAGAGCAAAAATGGATTGGAAATGTCCGTTAAAGTGGAAAGTTAGACACGATCGCGATTTCTGTTGTGAAAATAACAATTTTTAGCTGTTGTTTCTTCGCAAAACAATTCATTGTAGTATCAAGCCAGCTTCGAAGATTACCGCACCCGGGCCCATTGTACCGTGCCCAGGTGATAAATTAAAATTACAGCTAAAAGCTAATGTAAGTTTAAACACTTAACACACAATTGCATCGGTATATGTGTTTATAAGGTATCGATTATCTCATCATCCTCGTCAATGATACTCGGTAAATACCTTGTGATCAAACTGCTGAACCCCCCCAAACTTCTTTATAAAAACGTTTACCCCCCTTCTAGCAAATCTGAAATAGCCTTGCCCCCCTCTTCTTTTTTCCCTCCCCCCTCTACATAAATAGTGAACGGTTCCTTATTATTAAGCTTAACTTCTGGAAAAGGATATATCACTTGGGAAAAACACAAAATAATGATCCTAATGAAAATAGCAATAATATTAATTAATTTATTATTACTAAAATAATTTGCATCTTACAATAGTATGGTTGCAGGAAGATAGCACCTTCAATTTAGACAAGAATTATGCAAGTTGCATGATTATTCATATTGTATTTTGTGGTTGTAGCACTTAAGCTAAGACAAAAAACCTTGTATAAAAATGTAAAACCTTGATATAAATAACGTAAATGGGTCAACTCTTATATATAAAGGGCAAATACTAATTGCAGAACAAAACAAAGCTAGGTCAAATAACGAGTATTTAGATCCTGTGTTGGACAATCATTGTGCAATTGTAGTCCTCTACTACCATACGTCATTGTACTCGGCCAAGGTCTGTATCCTGATTTAGTCTGGCATCTACCATTAAGTCACTCGACCAGTGCATTGGGATCTTCCCTTGCCCCTTCGTTCTTAAATATGTGCATAACGGTGGTCATAAGAACATCATTTCCCTCTACAACAAAAGTCCACTTGGTAGTTGTTCTTCTTTTATTTCATAGGCACCTAGGACTGCACTATAATTAACAGTCTCAAATATTAGTAAAAGCCCCCAAAACAGGGTTTGAATTTGTTACCGAACGACCTTTCGCTCGATAAATAAGTTCCACTTGATCCAAAAATAAACCAATTACAAAGCTGGCAGAGTTACTGATTCTTCAATTTCCTCAGCAGGATACAGAAAGAACCGTAAAACTAGAAAGCAATTACATAAACAAACTCGATAAAGGAACTTAACGATAAGCGAGTAGGCTACTCGAGACAAAGTCAAGGAAAATCTTACGAGAGCAAAATAAATCATTGCAAAATCGAACTAAAAATTACCTTTATCCAGCGACGAGGGTAATGGACTGGTTCTTGAATCTCAGAAAGTCGAGATATCCACCGAATTATACTCCACTTGGTACAAACTAAAGCCACACCAAGCGTGAATCAAAATGATCTAAAGACACACGTGTTTTGCGAACGCGCGCAACGAAACCTGGGAAATTACCCACGCGTCTCTTGTGCCTTAGCGTTAGCTACAGAATTTCTCATCTCAGCAAGCAATATGGTGTAATTGTCCTCTTTGTAACATGTCCCATAGATGATTACAGAGTTAGCCTGAAACAAGCCATGACTTGTCAGGAACACACCAAAAAATGGGATTCTAATGAAGATGAACGTTCCCCTTTTGATATCAAGGAGAACTGTCACTGTCTAATAAACTTGGTCCATTACAAGTCAAATCTTTAAATAAGGCACACCTTATCCTGAATTTGTACATTTTTCTTTTTTTCAAATAAACAATATTCAGTTTCGTACTCAGTCACCACTGTCAGGCCAAATGCGGGGAATTTCACACTTCACAGGCTTGAAGCGCCCACAAGTTAATTCTAAATCAGGTAGCTGCAACATAAAAATTACTCATTTCAATGTATATTCGTAAAAGTCGATGATGAAATATTCATCGGTTACTTGAATTTAAGCTTCAGTGTTGCTACCTCCTGCCCATTCGTGACTGCACTGTAAAATCAAAAGAGCCGAATCGGCGCCAATTTCTTGAGCTCCGATTTGGCCCATGTTGGGCCGTTTTGGATAAGAAGAGCCAAACAAGTTTGAGATGGTACGGATTCGGCCTATCTTATTTCTGAAATGGCCACAATATATGCCATTTTGGCCCTTCCCCTCAATTTGGCCCCAAGAGGGGCCATTACACGCTATTATTAATTGAACTTAAAAATAAATTTATATACATATATATATATATATATATTTTTTTTTTCCAATTCATAACCGATCAAGGAAGAAAGGGAGACACGTTGGGTCTAACAGTAAGTCTAACAGTCCATCTAAGAGTGAACTTAATCTTACATCGAGTTGATAGCCTTATATGTACACCCAAAAAATAGCAATCGTCTTCGATCACATTAAGAGCCATAATGGCTGTTGATCACTGTAGATTAAGCCTGGAAAGCAATTCAGCTTCAGCAGTCAAAGTAAGCAAGATTTAAGATGCTGCATAAATTTTCCGCATGAACTCACCTGTCAAATTTTGACCGATCACAGTATATAAAGTGGACGTAGAGGGTGACCAACGCGTGACCTTGGTAAGAAACGTCAAAAGCAACTGGCATGTCTTCCCTGCCTGTAACACTGCGTGAAAATTAAAATATTCGGAGATGTTCGAGCCTAGAATACGTGGTCATGACTCCCAAGAATCCTGAGGTATTCAAGGCGCACACCTTACGTGAAGTATACTGAAATATTCAGCTCGAATACACCCGAATATCCTTTGTTGCGAGTCATTCGTAGATTTTCCAAAACGCACACTTCAACAAATTTCATAAACAAATTTCATCGGCCAGTTATTGATGGTAACAATTTGTCTGTTATGATGAAAACGATTGAAAACTTGAAAGACTGAAAACCGTTTTTCAATATTACTTGATGTGGATGGTTTATAGCGAAGCGATGGGCAGCGCAAATGCGAGCGCACGAGTGTGGCTTTTGCGAAATACACTCAGTGTCTTTGTGTGAAATATTATAGCGCAGGTCTGGAAGAATTAAGCGTCACGAATTTCATTCACACCTGTCTTAAGTAGATAAAGTTAGGCTGTAACTTTATTTTAACGTGTTTTAACGAAATAGTCAATAATGCCTTTACGAAACTTTACGCAAGTCAAGAGAAACGTAAAGAGTGCCTATGAGAAACTTTGCGCGTTTTAACGGAAACGCAAAGACTGCCGTTACGAAAATTACATACTTGTACACTAGAATGTAAAGAGCTCACAGGACGAAATCACGTGTTTCCGTATTTTGTAAACTCGACGTGAAGCGTGAAGTTGCTTAGGCTGCATTCATTATGTATCCTACAAGGGGGGGGGGGGGGGGGGAGCAGAGGATTTTAGGGGGGTTCTCAAATTTTTAGAGCAAAACAAAGGGGGGATATGAAAATTGTTTAAATATCTTCTGGGGGATGCTTATTTTTTGTATGATTCTGTCTAGCTTTTGTGATAGTTTTAAAAAGTGAAACAAGAAATGATAAGAAAGCAGTGTGCCTGGCCTGCAGATGTAATGTTTCGATACAGTATAGAAAGTAAAACATCTAAAATGGAAACATTTAATGCAACCTCAGTCTAAGCAGTACAACTTTATTGAATCAATGAATGCAAAAGAAAACAATGTAATTCGACAGTGCGCAATTTTATGAAATTGAACAACAAATGTGCACTTAAATGTTCAATTGATGGTTTTCACATGACGTCACTAAAATTCAAACTAAAAAACTATCCATCCTACCGAGATTTTACTCTCACGATGCATCAGAGCAGCTGAAAACTAATTGTCAAACAAATCTTCGCTTCAAAAGGGTTCTTGGTTTTGTGATACGCTTGAATTTCTAAGCTTTTGCGTGACGCGGCGTTTACATAACGGCGAAGAGAGCTGTCATGTAGGTTAAAAAATGACTTATTTCAGGAAATTTTGCCATCTAAACAGTTCATGTACTGGAAAAGTATATTTTAATATTTATGAGTTTCTCGAAGAATAAATTCACGCTTTTGTAGCAAAACTCGGTAACAGATGTTTCTGTTGGTTTCCGTCCGCCATGTTGAAGCTCATCCAGGTGAGCACCAGCATGGCGTCTCCATACAAAATCTCTATAAATTTGGGTAAAACATTTCTTCGGATATCTCGTATACGAAATATTCCTCTGACCTGAATCTTGGCGAGGGTCTTTCCCTATGTACCTCCTTTCATTTTCCAGCTATTGAATGGTTTGATTTTTATTTTCATCTATTTTGAATGGCGTGACCGTGCTGAAAACCAGCAATGAATTTTCTGTACCAGTTTGAAAGGGGTCCACATGCACCCAGTGCACCCCCTGCTATATCTGCCACTTGTCAAGGAAACAAATAATTAAGCCATTAAGGTTAACAAAGAAACAGATATGACCATAAAAAATTTTATGGCCATATCTTTTTCTTTTTATTCAATGATGCTGAACGGCCGGAAAATGAGGGTGAAGAGGATGGCAACAGCGGAGATGAATCCGTGGATGAGTGTGATAGTGAGAGTGATGATGATGATGAGGTTGTTGCTTTTGTCGACGAGAGTGACAATGAAACGGAGGTTCCTGTCAATACTCCTGGTAGTACTCGTACACGAGCTGGCAGGCTATCTATACCTAATTCGCGCTACTTAGACTGGCTGGCATAGGTATGACATAAACATTCAAAGCTCTCTCGATGTTCTTATTAAACATGTCTCTTGAAATTTCAAACATATATAGTGTACTATCATACAGATATTTATTTTGATATTTCTTGTGAGGGAGGAGGGGGGGGTATTCATTTTTCGGCTGATTGCTTGGGGGGAGGATTATGAAAATTTGTATGGACCTTGGGGGGAAATATAAAAAAACGAGTCGCTGCAAAAAAAAAAATCCTCTGCCCCCCCCCGTACATAATGAATGCAGCCCTATATCCATCACGTTTCCACCCTGGAGAAAATCCTTAATTCTTTTAGATGCAGTGACATAAATTGACTTGGAGCTAGTCGATCTCTTATAATTTTATAACATCGATGAAAAAAAAGAAAACAAACAGAACACTCTGTCAACTCCCCGACCTACGTGGCGGCGCAACTCACCAATTTCGCAAAGCTGGAGCGCAAAATGCTCCTTGGTCAGCTGCATGGGAGGACTCGCACCGGCCCCAAAGCCTTAATAAACGCTGCCGCGCATTTGATGCAAACCTTTTTAATATCTTTGACTGACTTACTAGAAGGGAACAGCAAGTGGTAATGTTGCGAGTATGCGCGAGCCGCTGGACGGAAGTTTGTCGTGGTATTGGATCGCAGCGAATGCAGCAAAGAAAAATGGCGCCTGTTTTAAAAATTACCATCGTCGTAGTCATCTGTTCTATCTTTGTGGAGTGCAGATAAGACAAAGTCTTCTGTGTAAATTGTGAGATTGGTCTCAAGGCTAATAAGTCGCGGATCATTCAAAATTTTGCGCGGTTTGTGGTCCATGGGTGATTATTGTTTCGTGTTGTGGCTTGCGCGCGGACACGTCAAGCTTCGATGGGGTTCTGTGTAACAGCTGCAAAAATCCTCTATTAAAACACTAGATAACTGGGAAAAAATCTCTTCATGTAAGTTGTGACCGAGTACAAAACGTCCGACGTTTAAGATTTGAATAAAACGCTGTGAAAAAAAATTTTAAATGCTAGTTTGTTTATACTGTTTATATAGTCATAATTGCAGTTCTTGCGACAATCTCCTTGCAATAATACGATTTCACGTCAGTTATGGTTCAGGAACGCCCTGTTGCTCAGAGATGTGCAACCTTAGTGCAGTGATTCTGCCAGTGATTACTTTTCAGAGATACCCCATCCTAACCACCGGTGTCCAGACCAGGTGCAGTGCCCTTAATTCTGCGACTGATAAAATTTCAAAGATATCCCACCCAGGGCTATAAAATTGTGTTTCCATTTTTGACTAGATGATATAAAACTAAAGACCCAAACTCTAGAAATAACATCTTTTAAATGTATGTGACACCTTAACTTATTCAGGGGTGTAAGCAGATTTTGTAATATGGAGGCTCTTGACTCCAAGATGCCCCTTACACTTCTAAAATAAAGAATTAGATGAGCCAAAACAGGAGAGCGGTACAGGATGTTTCATATTACAGATGTGTTTTATTGAGGAAACCCTAACCATGAAAAATCCTTCCCTTTACGCCCCACACTTCTACATACTAGAAAATTGCAAATATGCACACAACAGTGAAAATACTTAAAATAGTAAAGATCACAGTCATACCTAAAACTGAATTTTCTCTCTGAGATATTGCAGTGAATTTTCTGCTTCTGGTAATTCCATGCTTGTACTCATTTTTGCTTTCATAAATTTTGCTGTTGGTATTTTCTACCACACATGTGTTAATTATTTAATAAATTACTAACAAGGCTTAGTTCCCTTGACTTGCCCATATATCTATTTGGGGCCAAGTTCTTATGATTTGAAGACTAAAAAATTGAACATGAGCTCTAACTTTTCCTTTTCATTTAATTTCAACATGAGGAGAACTTAAGAATCTTAAAGACTGATATTTATAAAATCTGAGTTTATGGTAGCTTCAAGTGAGCCAATGTATGACTCAATGAAATTAAGGCTTGTCTGTGTGTCTTCTGGGGTACCAAGGCTATTTGATGCAGTTCAGGATGGAGTGGCAGACCCTTCACATTCTGCAGACAGCATAGGGTTAAATAAAAAACAGATAGTCGCCATTTTGTACCAGCTCTGCCATGGCTTGAGTGAAAAGTGCAACTGGTTTGAATGTGACAATGCAGTCGTCCTCAAGGACTATCACCTGAATCAACAAGGTTTAGTGCTAAGCATCTCATAGGGAGCTCCTGCAACAGGCAAAAGGCAAATGAAATTTTTCATAACTTGCCATCTTGCAACACCAGGAGCATCAATGAGCTTGTTTAGGGGCAATTTTATATAAAATTATTGCAACTTGTGCAGCCTATGATAGATGACTATATACACTACTACTGTGTATACACAGCCAAACTGACACTGGCAAGCCAAGTGCTCCTAAATTCATGTGCACAACTAAACACTGAATATATGAGACCCAGAGTATCAAAAGAATTATTTCTATCGGAGAGTGAACAGTTACCCCTATGGCATTTTGTTGTTGCCAACAACTAGTGAACCTCTTTAGATTTTCAGGATTTCTAAAGTGCCATGGATATGAATTTATATTCAAGAAGGAAAGACCTCTTTTGGATAGAAAAGGAATAATAACATCTATTATTTTTGTAAGCATACAAATACATTGTATGTGATGAAGCTAATTCTTATGTGGATGCCAATGCAAGGAATCAAATTCAGGGATTTTATGTCCAGTGTTTTCTGCACTTTAAACAGGAATGGCAGTCCAGCAAGTGCAAAGCTGAACAACGGCAAGAATTGTTTTGTGCTTAAACTTGTGCTAGTGTCAAAGTGGGAGTAATATCGTAATGGTCATGTGAAAATGCATTACCAGTAAATCACAATTATCATTTTTATAGTAGGGCAGGGAAAAGAATGCACATATTTGTATTTTCATATTTATATTGATTTCAGTTATGTTTCAAGACATTATGTAAACATTTTAAGCATAACATTAAAATTCTTTTTGGCGCCAATTTTGTATGACGGTATAAACAAATCATCATAGAATAATTATCAGAATAAAATCATCTTCCAAATAGTGAGGGTTCTTGACAATGAATCTAAGAGCTTGCAATGCATGATTATTAAAACGCAAATTCATCAGAGTTCCCCCCCTTGGATGCAAAATCAAACATTCAAGAATGAAAGAGTGTTCCCAAACAATGCTTTTACAAGAAGGTTTTGTTGGGATACACTTTTACATGTTCACCAAAAATCTGAAAACAAGGTTAAAAAGGACAAGAAAAATTTGTCTATCTTTAACGAAGTTTTAGCAAATAATATTTCACAATCCACCGCCTCGACCTCTTAATCTCTGAGAATAAGTAACCGCCATAGAGCACCAATGTAAACCAGAAAAGCAAATTTCCGAAATTAGAAGGAAACATCCGACTACGGCCTTACTTGTAAGAGTAGGAAATTTGCTTGTTGATTTCATGCCGCTAAATAGTATCAAAATACTCGAACTTCCCCCCTTTGAATTAACCATTAAAAGTGAAAATATGGAGTGACCGAAAGAGAAGTTTTACCTGTTTTGTCGTTTGTGTGGGATATATCCCTGGATCGCGCTGTACGGACAGGGTCAAATACTACAGAAATACGGGGTCACATAAATTACGTTGAATTCAGGCTGCTATAATTTCAACACATAACATGCGATGATGCTGCTCCACGTTTCACAAAGTAAATCAAAGGGTATATCTTACCTAAATGCTACGCAGCTCTGCAGATCATGGACGATAACCCAGAAATCTGTAACCGCTTGAATGTCAACAAATCAACATATCACAACAAACGAGCTCGTGAACGCTTTATCTGCTTCATCAGAGGAGCCAAATGGATGAAAATTAACCAGCTAAATGGTCCTTCGCTCATACATGACACTTCAACATGGCTTAACCAAAGTATCCATTCTATAAGACATGTCTGCTGTTGATTGGGTATGCAAAAAAATCTCCCTTCAAAGTGCTTCAGAACAGCTTTCGGCCATTACGATTTCCCGTCAACAAGTGCTTTCCAGCAAGCCTGACGCATGCGCAAACGTTACCACTTGCTGTTCTAGAAGGGTGGTTGAAACTGTCTATATATATATGATAAATTGGTAGTCTCAATCATTGTGGTACTCCAAAAACGGAATTGCGCATGCCCAGATTGCTTTCCTTTACATAATTTCACCATTCTCGACCCCAGTGCTTACGGGTTTGGGAATGCGCCCGTAAGCTCTGGGAAACTCTGCGCCGGAGTAGCCAAAATCTGGCTATTTGGGCCTCACAGCGTATGCTCTTTGATCCAACCCGAACTTTTTGCTTCTTTTATATCTGCTTCATCGCGAAGTGTTGTGTTGCTTCGGTATTAGAACTGAAGAAATTCAGTTAACGACCGTGAAGAACTTTCAGGTATCCAAGGCTCTTGTGGTAGCTGCTGAGAAAATACCGTTAAACGTTCCCAATCACAGATTGAGACTTGAAGTTTGCGTATGCTTGGCAGTTGATTAATATTTCTGTGGTCTACTTCACGAGGCGGGAAGTGAAACCCGAATGGCTTGTTAAAATAAACGTATGGAAATTCCAATAAAACTTTCCAAAATATGAATTTAGCGTCCTTTTATTTATGTTTGTTCACGAACATTAACACTTCAGCGAAGCTGCTTTGAAATGTGATATCGTGGGAAAAGAAGAGAACTATAAATATCTAGTCGCATTGTACACGTATCACTTTTACTTTTTCTCTTTTTTTTTCTTGCAAGTCTGTTTTGGGCAATTTACGACAAGAAGCTGAAGTTTTCATTCATACTCGGCTGAACAAGATAACGTGGAAGTCGAAGAAAATCAGCAATGTGTCATGCTTCTTAACTTATAGCTGGCAAAGATGTCGGTGTATTTTTATTTTAGTTTTTTTGCATTCAAATCTTTTTCTGGTTCACGGTTCAATTTTCGATATGTAGCTAAGCTATTTTATTTGAAAATTGGAAAATCCAGTAATTCTGCCTAATTAGTCGTTCAAATGTTGTTTTCAAGAATCGGCCGGCCTTGTTTACTTCAACATGTCTAGGGAAAAAGCCCGCTCACACGCCAGACACGCCGCACGTTCAACCGCTCTCGTGCAAACTTGAATAGACCAATCAGAAACACTTTTATTGTTTTTTGCTGAAACCAATCAGAGACAATCTTGCTCCAGGGCTCCCCAGAGCTCTTGATCTCTCTCCTCTACATGCGCATAAGAGCTCTGGGTCGAGATTGATAATTTCACATGTGATTCTACCAAATCATTACGTACATCCGGGTTACCATGAGATGCGCACGCACCGCCGCAGGTCAGTGCATGTATCGTTCGCCGTGGGTTTAGTCGTGTGTTTTTCTCTCCGATATTTCTCCGCCGCTGGCAGCTGCTTATCTCGGTAAGTTAACAGTTACTTTGTCGTTTATTTTTCTTTTACTGTGAATGCGCTCCACTTTACATTTTCCAGCCGTTATTGTCTGGATTTTTTCCTTTTTCGTGCTCTGTGACGTGTCACAGGCGGACTCGGCTCTTGTGCCAAATTATAATTTAATGAAAAGACTCCTGGACGTGTCCAGAGTTTAAACAATTGTGGTGTAACGCATTTATACCCTTTCCTCATATCTTTACGAGTCTCGACGAGTTTGTGACTAGTTACAAGGCCGGTTATTTGGACCCGTTTTTTTGATACCACGTGCGGACGAGTCCGCCATTTTGTAGTGCAAAAAGCTTGACGTTTTCTTTATCCATCTTAATGTCTTCAGACGATGTCTGAGGAGTCTCAGAAAATTGCAACTTCTGGAGGTACTTCGCCCGTGGACTTCAAGGCGATGTTTGCTGAACTTTTAAATGATGCCAAAAGGGACATTTTGGCTCACGTGCAAGACTCTATCAAGAAGGTTTATGCCGATTTTGAAGATTATGAGACCGGCCCTGAGAACGGTGAAGCGAGCACTGAGTGTTCGGATACAGCTGTTGCAACGACTGTTGCAACTAAAATAAATGATTTTATCCAGCCAAAAACCTCAGACCATGCTGAAGGCTCGGATGGCGGTTCCTTTAAATCACTCGCTGATGAGTTTAGCGTTCTAGAGAAAACCTCACCTGCCATAGATGCAAATTTGGCAGAAATAGTGAAGAGTCTGCTTACAGAGAAGCTCACCAAAGAAAAGTTGGCCGAGGTACAGAACAAGTACCTCAGACCTGAAAACTGCACTGATTTGGTTACACCCGAGATAAACAAGCAAATTTGGCAACAATTACGACAGGAGACCAGAAACAACGATTCAGCTTTCCAGAAGGCACAGTCCTTGCTCTTGTCAGGGTTATATGCTGTACTTCAGCTGTGTAACAGTGCAAATGGGGATCAGAGGAATGTTTTGACCCATACAGCAGTCCTGCTGTTGTCAGCAAATAGAGAGCTTAATCTGAAACGAAGAGAACTCATTCGTCCTGACCTGAACAAGCAATATGCTCCTTTATGCAACCCATCTACAGCTGTGTCCACATTCTTGTTTGGAGATGACCTAAACAAAGAAGTGGAAGAATTAACAAAGTCACAAAAGCTCAGCAATAAAGTGACTCCTAAGAGACAAATGGAACCTTACAAAGTTCCTGCCTCTAGAGGTGTACGTGGTCGTAGCCGCTTCGGTTAGAGTGCTGGCGGGGGAAGAGCCTCCTCTAATTCTTTTTTAGGTCAAGGCCGGGGCCATGCTCGGCCCCAGCAGCATCCCAGGACTTCGGCAACCAAGACCCAGTAGGATCACCAGCTGAGGTAAGCCAGACAACTCTTGCTGCTACTATTATTTCAAATCAAATTCCTTTTAAGGAAGGAGGGCTGCGAGACTGTCTTCATGTATGGAAGACTATCACATCAGATCCGTTTATCTTGGATGCAGTTTCTCACTGTCATATTGAATTTGACTGGGAACCTGGAATATGTACTAGTGTTACTAGGCCTTTTTGTTCCATTACTGAAATTGTGTAGACTATCATTGACAATGAAGTAGAAAAATTCCTTCTTAAAGGAATAGTAAGGCTATCATCACTTGAGGATGGCGAGGTGATATCTCCAATTTTTACAAGGCCTAAGAAAAATGGGTCTCACAGGGTTATATTTAACCTAAAGAAACTGAATGAGTCTGTGACATACCATCATTTAAAAATGGACACATTGGAGACAGCTATTAGACTCATGAGGCATGGATGTTACATGACATCTATAGATATGAAGGATGCATATTACTCTATCCCTATTGCAGAGGAACATCAGAAATATTTAAATTTATTTGGAGGGAGCAATTATATGCTTTCACTAGCCTGCCTATGGGATTGACTAGTAGCCCTAGGATTTTTACGAAAGTTTTAAAACCGGTCTTTAGCTACTTGAGGAGTCATTTTGGCCACACCTGTTTGGGCTATATTGATGACTCTTTCTATCTGGAAGATAGTCATACAGAGTGTGAAGAAGCCACATTACGTGCTATACAACTTTTTCTCAGTCTGGGTTTTAAAATCCATCCAGAAAAGTCAGTTATTATACACAGATCTTAGAGCTTTTAGGGTTCATTTTGAACTCTATTCTCATGTTAGTTACTTTAACAAACAAGAAAGCTGTTAAAATTTTGCAGTTGTGCCAAAAGTTCTCTTGAAATTGAACCAGGGGAACTTTGATTCATTCATGACCTTGTCTCATGACAGTTTGCAAGAGATTCACTGGTGGTCTGCAAATATTCTAACAGCATCAAGAAGAATTTTTCATAGTAGTCCTGATGTAGTTGTTTACACTGATGCATCCCAAATGGGTTGGGGTGCTCAAATCGAACATGGGAATAGCACTAGTGGCATCTGGTCTAAGTCAGAGTCATCCAGGCACATAAATTGCCTGGAATTGTTAGCAGTTAAGCTTGCTCTGTCCTCCTTACTTGATGCCAGGAACAACATTCATGCGCGCGCGTCTGATAACAACACTGCTGTGTCTTACATTACTTCTATAGGAGGTTGTAGATCTTTAGAATGCAACTCCATTGCTACGGATATTTGGGATTGGGTTGTTGACAAAGATATTTGGTTATCAGCAGCCCATATTCCAGGATCAAGCAATATTGATGCTGATCAGTTATCTCGGAATTTGAATTTGGATCTGGAATGGATGCTTTCCGCTCCGATTTTTCAGAGGATAGTAGCTTTATTTGGCAAACCAGATATAGATCTATTTGCTAGTAGACTTAGTGCTCAGGTAAAGGATCATGTTTCCTGGAAACCACATCTGTTACAGCCCATCGTCGTACTCGTACTCGGGTCATTAGAAGCCCCGTGAGACTGGACCTGTGAGAGTAGAATAAATTATGTAGATAACAGGTCACGTGACTTCCTCGCTAGTCACTCGTAGATTTTGTTGTAAGTCGGGTTCCAAGGCAGTACAGCAACCTGTTGTAAATCGGTGTATTGTAAATCGAGCGGATTAAAGTTGTGTTCAAGCGTTCAAGTTGTATTCCATCGCTTCCTTAACATGGTCCTTTGAGCCGGATATACAAGGTGACATTTGAACAGTAAATTTGTAATTCTTCGCCTGGTCATCACCATGTGGGCGATAAGATGGCCGCCAGTCCGAAGACCGAAAGTGATGATCTATCGCAACTAACAGTCGATCAGCTGTGAAAGCTGCTTCAAGAAAAAGGATTACCAACTACTGGAAAAAAGAAGGTTTTGGTTGAAAGGTTGGTAGACGATTCAAAGTCAAATGTTGTCAAACCAGAGTCGAAGGAAGAAATGAATCTTGCTGAGTCAGCTGAGTCTCCGAGTGAAGTAGAAATTCAAGAGATTAACTCGATCAGACGCAAAGCCAAAGCCTTGCAAATAGATATGGACGGGTTGATTCGGGAAATTTCGGAACTTAGTCAAAGTACAAGTAACAAAGTGAAAGTAAAGCTGAGAATTGAAAGACTTACCGTGCATAGAGAGAAATATCTTCAGCTGTGAAATGAAATGGTCGCGCTGATCGCGGAGGATATGATAGAAGAAGAACTTCGCAGATGGGGAGATCTTTTACGTGTGGTGGATAAAGCTATCGATGTTGCTCATGAATACCTCCAAAAGGATTGCAAAGTGGAAGGTCATCAGTCTTTAAAGGAAAATACACATACTGACAGTCGTCAATCTTCAAGTCTTAAATTGCCCAGGATTGAACCGCCAAAGTTTAATGGCGATGTGTTGAAATTTCAAAACTTCTGGGACCAGTTTGAAGCCGCAGTGCATAACAATGATGACTTACCCAAGGTACAGAAGTTTACTTACCTACGCTCAGTGCTTACTGGTAATGCTTTGCAAACAATAGAAGGATTTGAAGTAACTGGAGCAAATTATCAAGCAGCCGTCCATTGCCTCCAACACAGGTATGGAAGAAAACGTATGATAATCTCATCCCGTGTGAAATCCGTCATCCAGATGGATGCTAAGTCGGCGGTCAGCGCATCCGCCCTTAGAGATCTTTATGACACATTTATGAATAGAACCAGAGCCTTAGAAGCGCTTGGTGAAGATCCAACGAGTCATGGTTGTATTTTGTTACCCATCTTTGAGACCAAGTTGCCACCTCAGTTACTAGAAAAATGGGAGTTAGAGCTTGCAGACACTCAAGAGGATAAAATAGACCTTGAGTTGTTTTTCAAATTTCTCAACCGCCAAGTTGTATCCAAAGAAGCGGGGGAGAGAGGTTGTAATGTGAACAATTCCCAAAGCAATCGCAGTTCTGATAAGAGTCGAGATAACAGGCGAAAGCCTTCATTTCCTCGAATGGGTAGTGAGGATGGAACGTATACAGCCTCTGCATTACTTGGTGAGGCACGTGAGCTAACTGGTCCAAGCTGCAATTTCTGTAAGGCAAGTCACGAGTCACCAAATTGCCCAGTTTTCAATGACAAGTCAGTAGATGACAGGTGGAAGCTAGTTCAAGAGATTAAACTGTGTTTCAATTGTTTAAAGCCCAGCAATCACAAGCACTTTTCCTGTTACATGGTCAGCAGTTAGTGGCTACACCCCAGCAGCCTTCCAACATCAGCTTAAGTGGGTTAGCTTCAGCTAAACCTGCATTGCCCTTGAAGGAAACACTGCTACAGACAGCGTTGGCGAGGTTAACTGTCAATGGTCAAGAAATGACAGTCCGTGTTTTACTAGACTCTGGGAGTCAACGTTCATATGTGCGCAAGAACATTGCAGAGTCCCTTGGCTTGCAAGGTCCCTCACAGTTATCAAGTGTTACAATGCTCGGTGGAACAACTAGTGAAACCAAGAGATTGCAGAGAGTTAAATTTGCACTTTCTCCAATGAAAGGAGATTCCAAGGTGGAGATGGAGGCCCTTGCTATTCCCAAGATTTGTAACCCCCTCGGGCCAGTGCAGTTAGACTTTCGTAAGAACTCTCATCTTCAAGGTTTAACTCTGGCAGATTCCTACCCTCGCGATGCCGTCCAAGTAGACGTCCTTATAGGTGCAGACTTTTACTACTCGTTCGTAAAAGCTTGAAAAGATTCTGGGAACTGGAATCTATTGGCATCGCTGAGACTGAAAACACTGTTATTTCCCTGGAGGAGGAAGTTGCTGTTGCTCACTTCAATAGAGGATTGAAATTTGACGGGAGGAACTATGAAGTACGACTACCGTGGAAACGTGACCCTCCTAAACTGGAAAGTAACTACATGCAAGCTGTTAGACGTCTGGAAAGCATCGAAAGAAGGTTAAGACATGACCCTGTGAAAGCTAAAGCTTACAATTCTGCAATCAACGAATATGTAGAGAAAGGATTTGCAGAGGTAGTGCCTAACGAGAATGATGAAGATAGAACTGTACGCTACCTGCCACATCATGCTGTGTTCCGTGATGACAAAACGACGACTAAGTGCAGAATCGTGTTTGATGCTTCCGCGCGAGAAGGAGATGGTGTTTCCCTCAATGATTGTGTCCTTCCTGGTCCTGCCTTACAGCCCAACCTTGCATCTGTGCTCATTCGATTTTGAACAAACAGAATTGGTCTCATAGCAGATATTGAAAAGATGTTTCTTCAGGTCAAGCTAGCACCAGAGGATCGAGACGTTCACCGGTACCTCTGGAGAGACTTACAGTCTAACGAAACACCCAAAGTTTATAGAATGCAAAGACTGACATTTGGTGTGAACTCAAGTCCATTCCTTGCTATTTCGACGGTCCATGCTCATGCAAAAAAATACTCAGAACTGTTCCCAAGTGCAGTCCAAGAAATTCTACAAAACATGTATGTGGATGACGTCCTAACAGGAGGTGATACGGTGGAGTCGACTGTGAAACTTCAACAAGACATGTCAGAGATCATGATGAAAGCGGCGTTTAACCTGACAAAGTGGGCAAGTAACTCACAGCTTGTAATGGATGCCATTGTCTCAGCCAAAAGAGCCTCATCGTCACTGGTGGAGTTTGAGTCGAGTGAACCCCTTAAAGCGCTTGGAGTCTCATGGGATTTGACCTCTGATCACTTCCGATTTCTTGCACCGGGTGGAATTGTCTTATCTCCTGATCCAATGACAAAGAGAAGCCTGCTTAGTCTAGCATCAAAAGTGTTTGACCCTTTAGGGTTGATATCTCCTTTCACTGTCAGAGCCAAAATCTTCTTCCAAGAACTGTGGTTGAAAGGATTATTGTGGGATGACCCTTTGGACAGTGAAATTAAAGCAAAGTGGCTACATTGGAAGTCAGAGTTGTTGCAACTGAAAGGTGTGACCATACCCCGATGCTTCGGAAATGGCATCACGCAAGAGTCTAAGATAGAGCTACATGGTTTTGGAGATGCCTCTCCTAAAGCGTACGGAGCAGCAGTGTACATCAGAATAGCAGACAAGCAACGTCATGTATCCTCGCAGCTGGTAATATCAAAGTCCCGAGTTGCACCTATCAAGAAAGTGTCACTACCCAGACTGGAACTTTTAGCAGCAGTTGTAAATGCCAGGTTGTTGAAGTTTGTTGTAGACACTTTGCCCATGGAAGTGAGTAGTGTTGTGTGTTGGACTGATAGTATGGTGGCACTGCATTGGGTAAAAGGTCAGAGTTCTCGTTGGAAACCATTCGTGGCGAATCGAGTGGCAGAAATACAGTCCACGTGGGATCCTGAGTGTTGGAGGTACTGTACTAGTAAGGAAAATCCTGCAGATTTGTTGACGCGTGGGTTGAGCTGTGGTGATATGATTGCCAGTACCTTATGGTGGAATGGACCTCGGTGGCTGTCTGCGAGTGACAAACCTTTACCTGTTCAGCCCCAAGGTGGAACTGTTCCCTCTGAAGTATGCGAAGAGGAAAGGAAAATTGCACATGGTTGTACAGCAGTCGTTAGAGAGCCGTTAATTGATATGTCACGCTATGGGACATGGTTAAAGTTGATTCGAGTAACTGCTTATGTACTGAGAGCAGTCAAGTTGTTCAAGACTAAATGTAAGTCTTCTGAAAGTGAACTGTCGGCAGAAGACGTGAAGAAGGCAGAGATTAAGTGTTGTAAGTGGGTGCAGGAAGAAGTCTATAAAGAAGACTACCAGTTGCTGAAGTCCGGACAAACACTTCCCAAGAACAGTCGCCTTCTCAAACTAGACCCGTATTATGACAGAGAGGATCAGGTTATAAGAGTTGGTGGCCGACTGCAGTTCGCTGATCTACTTGAACAGACCAAGCATCAAGTAATATTGCCTCACGGACATCCCGAAGTCGCAAAGATGGTACTAGACCTACACAAGATCATGTTACATGCGGGCCCAGAAAGCATACTGTCAACCTTAAGACAGAAAATTTGGCTGACCCAAGGGAGACGAGAAGTCAAACGTGTTATCAGAAGATGCGTAGCCTGCCAAAAACAGCAAGTTGGACCTTGCGCACAGAAAATGGGCCCATTGCCAGAAGAGAGAGTTTCATGTTCACCAGCTTTCATGCATGTTGGAACTGATTTCGCAGGACCTCTCTATGTAAAAGAAGGTTCAACCATACAGGAAGTGTACGTTTGTCTATTCACATGCGCATCATCTCGTATGATTCACTTGGAACTAACACACAGCCTTACCACTGATGAGTTCCTACAAGCCTTTAGTCGCATGACAGGCCGCAGAGATCTTTGCCATACAGTGTGGTCCGACAACGCAAAAACCTTCAAGGCTGCAGGCAAGGAAATCCAGAAATTGTATGGTCCTAGAACTCATCTTGCAATTGGTAGACTAATTAACCAGTTACCTGAGAGTAAAGAAGAAAGCTTGGAGGAGTCTAGTAAGAGAACTGTCGAAAGGTATCTTTACCTACAGAGACTACTTAACCATTATTGGAAACGTTGGCAACGAGAATATCTGCACATGCTGTCCGTGAGAAGTAAATGGCAAGAGGAAAAACCCTCCATTCGAGAAGGTGATATCGTATTGGTCTCTGATGATAATGTATCGCGTACCAAGTGGCCAATGGCCAGGGTGGAAAAGGTTCATCCTGGTAAAGACGGACTCGTGCGAACGGCTACTGTGAAAGAAGAGAAAGGTGTATTCAACAGGCCTGTTCAACGCTTACACAGATTGGAAATTGATGCAGCAGCCCCACAAGTTACCCGTGAAACTGACGTTCCTGTTGATGGTGGGGAGAAGCCACGAGCGAACTCTGTTAATGTTAAAAGTGTACCTATTCGTAAGCCTAAGAAGAGAGTTGTCCTCCCCGAAGGAGGACAAGGTGGGGAGAATGTTACGGCCCATCGTTGTACTCGTACTCGGGTCATTAGAAGCCCCGTGAGAGTAGAATAAATTATGTAGATAACAGGTCACGTGACTTCCTCGCTAGTCGCTCGTAGATTTTGTTGTAAGTCGGGTTCCAAGGCAGTACATCAACCTGTTGTAAATCGGTGTATTGTAAATCGAGCGGATTAAAGTTGTGTTCAAGCGTTCAAGTTGTATTCCATCGCTTCCTTAACATCCAATGGCAAAGTTTGTAGATGCTTTTACCATTGATTGGTCACAATTTTTCTTCTATGCTTATCCTCCATTTTGTCTTGTTTCAAGGTGTGTACAGAAAATAATTCACGACCAGGCATCAGGAACTCTAGTAATTTTCTTGTGGACAACTCAGCCTTATTTTTCGGTTGTACTGAGCCTACTAACAGAAACGCCACGTGTATTCAATGCTTCAGTTCAGAATCTGATTCATCCAACTCTGGACGGTCCTCATCCCCTACACCAACGCCTGCAGTTGATGGTATGCAAGTTGTCCGGCGATCCTTGCAGAAATCCGAGATTTCGCCAGACATTGTCGACATCACCACGCATTCATGGAGAGACAGCACTCAGAAACAATATAAAGTGTATATTAACAAGTGGTTGCAATTTTGCACTGAAAGACAGAATGATCCATTGCATCCCACTGTAACGGCTGTACTCTCTTTTCTGCACAGTCTTTTCAAGAGTGGCTTGAGCTATTCTGCGTTGAATACAGCTCGGTCTGCAGTCTCTAACATTGATACGAGTGATAAGGATGCTCCATCACACACACCTGTAGGGAAGCATTTCCTTGTTTGCCATTACCTTAGCCTGTGCCGAAGTATAACAATATCTGGTCCGTGGATACTGTCCTTGATTACTTGAGTTTATTTTGGCCCCTGCACGAGATCAATTTGAAGGAACTCACCCTGAAATTAGTCATGTTGATTGCCTTAACTACGGGGCAGAGGTGTCAGACTTTGACCTTTTTGGACACATCCGAGCAATATATGCAGAAGAATGATACGTGTTTTAATTTTGCCTTAACTGAACACATTAAGCAGGACAAACCTGGCAAAGTGTTTGGCAATGTACGCCTTTACAAGTATCCAGTAAGGGAACTGTGTGTTTATGAAACATTAGATTATTACCTACAGGCTACTGAAAAGCTCAGGAATTCTTCAAAATTGCTTGTTTCGTACATTAAACCCTATAAGGCAGTAACCTCGTCTACTATTGGCCGCTGGATCAAAACTTTGTTGGGACAAGCAGGGGTTGATACAGAAATATTTTCTGGTCATAGCACTAGGTGTGCTTCAACAAGTAAAGCTCTTATGTCAGTTTCCACTGATGTGATTCTAGCTACAGCGGGTTGGACTGAGGAGTCCACTTTTCGGAAGGTTTACAACAAGCCAGTTGCTGTAACAAACCAGATGAGTTTGGCAGTTCTCACTTAGGTTAATGCCTTGTACAACAAAATTGTATTGCAAAGTAGTGTACAATTACAGTCGGCATGTGGAGTTGTTTGGGTGTTTTCTCATTTTGTGCTCACTGCGTTAAAGTCTCATGGTAACCCGGATGTACATAATGATTTGGTAGAATTGAAAATTAAACAAGACTTACCTGTAGGTTGAAGTTTGATGATAATTCTGCCAAATCATTAGTAGTACACTAGGGTTAACATGCCCATAGCACCCATATGTTTACACCCACCCCTTACGTCGTTTCGGCTGTGTTTTAGTGATCACAAAATTCTTTTAAGACTGACCTGCGGTGGTGCATGCGCATCTCATGTTAACCCTACTGTACTACTAATGATTTGGCAGAATTATCATCAAACTTCAACTTACAGGTAAGTCTTGTTTAATTTTCAATTATCTAAAATTTCACTACCAATACTTGATGCTTTCGAGAGCTCATCAGCGTCGATTCTTTCGCTTCGTTTGGGATTCTTAGATAAGTCAAATCTATTGAAAATACCGGACTGCCCGGCAGTCGACCTGAAAAAAGTTCTAAGTGTCACAAAGCATGGTTTCGTTTTCTGAGCCCAGCGTAAGGCAAACGCTACACATGAGATCTATGAAGCATTTCAGGATTGCTTGACTTTCCTTAATTGACATATGATAGTTTAGATTAGCTGGTTTTTCGATTTGTGAAATTTACTGGGAAAATATAGGACTGCCGGTCAATCAGTTTTTTAAAAAAACATTTGACCGGTGACCGGCCATATAGCCACAGCGTTCAAAACATGATCGAGTCATTTCATATAATTATTTCGATCAATCGCAAAGGTCAACATTCGATTCCCTGTCAAGCCTTAATTTTTCAGGCAGTTTTTACTAGGATTCTCAAGGATCTCTCGAAAGATATTTCCAAAAAAGATCCTAGAAGATCCTTAAAAGATTTTCACCAAGACATGGACAGGATGCGTCTCCGTCATGTTTCCACGTCGGAAACGAACGGTCATGTTTC